>CANTUQ010000121.1:10280000-10880000 GCA_947683425.1 Excoecaria cochinchinensis
TTTCCGATTTGATCAATATACATGTATACATGAGTTATAGGTTCGTATTTATTGCGATTCTCATGAAATGATGATTACCTGAGTTTCTTTATGAGATGTGTCTTTTAAGCCTGAATAAGTCTTAGTAGTGGATAAGTAAGCGCTTACTTAGGTCAGAGTGTGTGTGCAGCTGCTATATGATAAAACGTTATATGTGGGTCCGTTTGGATCCTTGTTTCGATCCTGTATGGGTCTATATGGATATAATGCGAGACTTCGGTCTCTATATGAAAAGTACATGTTTGAGACTCATGTCTCTATATGCTTGGGATACTGTGTTTTATCAGTATCCAATGGACCGCATCCACTTCTAAATGGTTTTTCTGACTAATCAGGCTATATGTTAAATTGTGTGGCACATGTTGAGATGCATATTGACATGATTACAAGTATATGATGCACATGAATTCTAGCATAACTTTATGATATGCACCTAGTATCTGTATACTTAGAATGGTGAGAATTACATTAATCCTAGTATGATTTGAGTAGTTAATTGCTTGTAATGTATGTTTATGCATGTCAAGTAGAGAATATGGAAACGTGCTTATATGAAATTATGATGCCTTTGTTTGTGAATCATAGCTTTATTGCACGTTTCGGTTATGAGGAAATTATATTTTTGTTGGATATATTGTATATGCGTATTGTTCGTTTGTTTTGTTCCTCCCCACTAAGCGTTATCGCTTAGCACGGGCTCTTTTCCCGTGCAGGTGGCGAGTTCGGTTTGGAGTCAGATATCTGCAGGTCGGCCACTAGAAGTCTTTTTGGATGAAGTTATTTTTGAGTCTTCCGCTGTTATTTTGTACATGGCTTGTTAATAGCAAAATGAATCTTTTGTAAAGGAACAATTATTTTTGTATATGTATTTGCTTTCGAGCCCTTTTTGTAAAAACGATATAGATATGATATATGTTAAAGGATTTACTGCTATATAATTAAAATTTTCTTTATATTTCATCTTTTATTTTATTTAATAGTATGCTTTGGATTCATTTATATGTTTGTCCGTGTTACATTCCGGTATCCTTCCAACGGGGATAACGGGGTGTTACATAAGCGATAACACTTAGTGGGGAGAACACACAAGCAATATGGATGGCCATTCACAATGGTCGCGAAGGCATAACACATTCAAAATGGCATATGCACATAGTTCCAACAGATAGATATACATACTTGTATATAAAAGCCATGCATTCAGAAAATCGTATCCACTTTCAAAAACTCATGTCGAACAAACCAAAGTAGACAAAGTACCATACAAGATACAAGTATTATCATGCAGATACACATACAATCTCATATGCATATACTTACCGAGGTATCAGATATCAAACCGCATCATGCTTAGCTACTCAACAACTAAACATGCAGCCTTCATACCAATAACCCAAACGTTAACTGAAAACCCATTCACATGTAATACAATTACCATGCAATAATGCACCCGACTATCAAAGCTACTAGATATCTAACCATACTTTTGTCAGGCAATAACACACACGCTAGCCAAAACCCAAGGGACAACATCCAACACACCACACTTCCCCTACACAACTCTGATACATAAAATATTATGCTATGAAACATAAACACATGACAACATGCCGAAGATACTACAATAGCTGAAACCAAGGGAAACATATAGCATAATATTAAATTTGTTGCGTTCGCTAGATCATGATCATATTCATACTCATACTACTTCATATATTAATCATAACAGTTAACAGCACAAAATCACATTAATACACATACAAATTAACCATAGCATTCAGAAATTCTAGCTCACATTCAGATACATATTAATTTATCTCATCACTATACGGAAGTGCAGTATACATATTATCCGATGCACATGAACAATATACACATACCATAAACAAGGTCATTTACATATGAAGCAGAGAATACATAATATACATGCTTGAGTCACAATTAACCCATTCAGAGATTCGTGATCACATTCGGATAAATAACTGATTCACATATTCAAAATCACGCTCCTTCGAAAATTACATTCTCATATTCATATCAGATAAAGCAAACAGAATACCTGCTGACTCACTTTAGTGGATAACGAGAAAATACGATAATGTACCTTACGGGTACGAATCGAACGGTAGCGTACCTTACGGGCACGAATCGAACGGTAGCGTACCTTACGGGTTTGAATCGAAAAGCAACATCATTTTCCCCATTCGAAAACATTTCACTAAAAAGGACCTTAAATAAGATCCATACACAGTAAAGGTTCGCCAAGAACTAGCCAGGGACTTGATCGGGGTCCATTCACTCAAAGGGTGCTGCAGCTACAAAGCTCTATTAGGCTTGCCTAACAATCCACTAGACTGACTCTCATAGGTCAAGCATAAAACAATTCACGTTTCGAATCACACAATAAATATATACATACATATATATATCATCATACATATTCTAGAGTGTAGACATATTACTAAGTTCATAATGTCAGTCATGCACCATACAACTCCTATGCAAAGCATGAAATATATAATTTAGTAATCACATTTTAACACTAACCAATATTCTAAACCATATCAGAGTCAATTATGGGAGACACTAACATGCCATCGATTTTCAATACAAAACCTTATTCATACAATAGTACACCTCATGCTTTCATATGACATACTCATAATAACCAACCATGAAGTATGGCATTCTTAACTCACTTGTATACAAATTACAACATGTGATATCATTCGCAATAATTAACATAAATAAACCAAATCATACAGTTTGAATCAAATACTGACATGTTATCATTTTAGTAAACACACATATCAGAATAATCATAAAAATCATATCCCAAGTCACAACATATAATTCATCGAGCATAATCCATAATATAATGGGTATATAAACAAGTTCATATAGGATACAGTAAGGAAAAACAATGAAAAGGACATTTAAAACTCATTTTCGAAAAACAGGGCAAGTGGGAAAACAAGGTAGATCAGGGCCTCTATCGCGCTCACGACAGAAGAGCCACGGACACGAGTCGTGCTGAGGGACACGACTCGTGTCAATGACTCATCCCAGTCGTGCTCCTCAAGCACGACATGTAGAGGAAATGGCATGAGCACAAGTCGTGCTGAGGGACACGACTCGTGTCCATGTTGTTTCTCTTCAGTCGTGCTCCACAGCACGCCACGGAGGAGAACTCACAGCAGCATGATTCGTGCTGAGCAAGCACGATTTGTGCTACACGAGCACGAGTTGTGCTGCATCAGCACGAGTCGTGCTGATCCTCTCTGCTTGACGACGTCCAGCTGAGATGCACGACTCGCACACCAAAGGAGCACGAGTCGTGCTTCTCCATCCGAGTTGGACACTGGCAATGCTACATTGAGCTTTAACACGAAAACGGGAAGCTCCTCTCTTTCGCGCTCGCAAAGGTGTAGCACTCGCGATAAAGACGGGACTCCCAACTCCCAGCAAAACGCAGAAAGTTCTTCCTTTTTCCAAAACCATTTCAAAACCTTTCAAAAACCACTCAATCATGCACAAACTCTTACCTTATCACTCAAATGCATAATGCCACATGCTCATGATCAAAATACACTCAACTATCACAAGATTCAATAGTCAATTTAAGAAAACCTCAAAAATTGCAGATCAAGAACACTAAGAATAAACTTACCCAATTCATGCACTTTCCCTTCCAATCCCACATACATACGACTCCATCCTGAATCATGCATTACTAACACAATTACCCATATAAATTCATGCACATACACCTGCCGAGACACTCAAAATTCTAGAAATTAGCATTACCAAACACATACACAATCAAAATGAGGAAAAGGCAAAGATAACTCGAATAACTCCCAAACCTCTTTGAAGCACCACCCACTATCCTCTTCAAGCTTTAATCCTCAATCCTCAATCTTTTCTTTTCCCTTAAGCTTCCTCTTGCCACCCAAAGCTTGCACAAACAAACCCAAAAAATCTCTTAATCCAAACCCTAACTCAAATAAAACTAAAAGAAGAAGAAGAAGAAGAAGAAGAAGGAGGAGAACCCAAACGTAGGAAATTGTGACGCGTGCCGGACCCCGCAGGCCGCCCCTCTGACCGCCCGCTGAGGGCGATCGGGCAATTGAAGGTCCGTCGACAACTTGCAACGAATTGCAAGTGCGTTTATTTTTAGCAACAAAGAGATTTCATGGAGTCGCCACCCAATAAAACATTGAGAAAGTTCCTCTCGTCTCGGAGAGCCTAAGATAGCGTATATATCCATTTTGGGCAAACCAAAAGGGGTCTTGGAGGATGAACCTCTCTCCCTTGGAGCCTAGGATTTATTAAGTCATTCGACACAAGAGGTGTCTTGGAAGTCTCATTCCAATGAGTGATCGGATAGACCTCTCGCCTCGTAGAGTGTTGTTGGTTTTCTATTGATGCAACATACCGCAAGTATACGGTGTACCGCAATAATACTTTAGATATCGATCCCACAGGGAACGTGTTTACACACTATTACTAATTGATTTTAATCTTGTTTACAATGATAATAAATTTGATGGTTGAATTAGAACTACTTAATTTAAACCTAATTTATGTTTATCAGAAGAAGATAAATAGTATATGAATGAAGAACTAAACATAATGAATTTGATCCATCATTTTGATTTACATTTATTCATCTTTCATGCAAGCCAAGTTAGAATAAATTTTTAACTCACTCTCTCGACATGAATTAAAATGCCTAAAACATACAATTAAAATTCTAACTCACAATTTTCATTAATGAATTAGAGGTTTCTAATTACATATTTTAAGAATAGACACTAACCTATAGCAATTATCTCAATATACCAATCTCTTAAATATATCTTAATAATGAAATTCTATTAGATGTCAGATAAAGCAAACTGTCGAATTACTTTAACTTGTAAAGATCATGCAAAAGATACTAATAGAAAATCTACAATGAAAGACTATGAAAGTTGATGAAAATAGAAAGAATAAAAACATGTAAATTCATTAAAATGATATTCATAGAAATATTGGAGAAGAATTAAAAATAAGAGAATAAGATAGAAGTTCTTCAACCCTTTTCTCAATCTCTTGAAAATAAGTTTTCCTTCTCCTTGATCTTCTTCTTCAAACCATAAAACTAATTAGAAATTTAACTAAGAAATATCTATCTTACTAAATACAGAAAAATTACTTAACTAAAAAAATTCCTTTTTAAAAATTACAGTTAAACTAATATTTATAGATGTTGATTGAAAGTTAATGTCCCTTGAAGATGTCTCTTGGGAATGGTTGCACAATTTGGTGAAAAAGGATGACTTTTCATGTGAATTTTGGCCCAAAACCGTGCAACGGTCGTTTCTGTCGCGCTCGCAACAGTGTCGCGATCGCGACAGAACGCGCTCCATTTTTGCTTCTTTCTTTCTTTCTCTCGGATTTCTCTTCCTTCTCTGGCCTCTCTAACGCGTCACGTCGCGTGACCTTTGCTCACGCCGTGACTCCTCTCTCTCAGTCCTTCCCTTCTTTTCTTTCTCTTTTTCTTCTTTCTCTTCTTCAGTCACGTCGCGTGACCTTTGCTCACGGCGTGACTCGTCTCTTCTCAGCTTCTTTCTCTTCTTTTCCTCCTTCCTCTTCTTTCTTCTCAGCAAGTCACGTCACGTGACTCCTGGTCACGGCGTGACCTGTTCCTCTTTCATGATCCTCTCATTCTATTTACTTCTTCTTTTCGTTTCTTCACCTAAAAACACAAATAACAAAATAAACACTCAACAGGTACAAATAAACATAGTTTAACATATCACATCAAATTTTTACAAACAATTACATGATTAATTACATAAATTCACACAAAATAAATACTAAATTATACTTCAATTTAGCTCCTATCATAGAGCTAAAAGACCAGAGATAGGTTCGGGACTTCTCATTTATTCATACCTTGATTAATTTTACAATTAAATTTTGAATTTATTATTTCACCCTCTTTGCACACGATGCAATTAGTTAACAGGCGCAATCATTCAAGTAAAAGCGAAAAATAAAACAACATTGAATAAAACATATGAAAATAAATTACAATAAAACTAGCGGCGAAATACAACCCCCACAAATAAAGTACAGAACATGCATAAAACGGGATATTCATTAAGACGGGAACATTGGTTCCCAAATACTCATTTTACACAAAAAAGTATAGAATTCTCAAATCAAGTTAAACCTTTTGGCTCGGGATGAAAACGAGGACATTGGTCCAGTTTTATTAACAAAACTTCATTTTTGTAGAAAACATTTTTGTAGTAATTTTTTTAAGTGCGGTCGAAAATCCTTTATTATTACAGACCACAAGCAAATAAAATGACAATTACATATTTCCAGATAATAAATAATAAATAAATCTTAATCTACCTGTTCCGACCATGCTTCTCAGACGAGCCACATGCCTCCCGCATTGCGGTCAAGACAGGAAATAATATTGGTTAATAATGAATAAATAAATATGTTGAACAAATAAATAAACAAATAATTGAATAAAGTAAGCTAAGAGAAATAATTAAAATTAATAACGAATTAAATTAAATTGGGCGATAAATAAATGAATAAATAGATAAATAATTAAATAAATAATTGAATGACTAAATCGAGAATTAATGAATATAAAAACACAATAACAATTATGATAACCCAATACGACGAAAATAATAATACCAATAATAATATCATAAAACAATAGTAATAATAATAATAATAATAATAATAGTAAAACAAATAATACTAATAACAATAATAATCACAACAATAATATAAACAAGAACTTCATAATAATAATAATAATGATAATATTAAAATGATAATCACAAAACACAATAATGAATAATATTAACTAAAAATATACTATAATAACAATAAACTAAATAATAATAATAACAACACAATAATAAGAATAATAGCAATAACATAAAACAGATAAATGTAACATAATAAAAATAACAATAATCATAAATTAAATAACATCAATAACAAAAATAACAATATAATACAATAACACTAACAATAAGTAAATCAAATAATAATAATAAAAATAATAAAATAATAAAAATAGAATATTAATATATAATAATAAGAATAATAATAACAATATAAAATAATAATAATAATAATAATAATAATAATATATTAAAATAAATAAATAAAAAAAGACTCACCGGATTTCCCTCGCCGGAGCAGCCGTTGACGACACCTCTGCCACCTCTAGGTGGATCGCGTTGCCGGGATCTTGTCGCCGTTAGTCGCGCGCCGGAAGGACGTGTCGCCTCTTCAGAAAATGCCTTGGAGCATCGCGGGTCTTCTTCCCCGATCTCCCTAACTGCGGCGAGTTATGGAGGCCGGTGGATGCCGGTTGGATCGTCCGGCTGCCGGTAGCACGCGGGTGGGGCGCGTGTGCCGTTCCGGCACCATGGGTGGCCGGCGGAGGCACCGCCTCCTTCTCCCTCTTTCTTCTTTCTCCGCTCCGGCATCTTGCTCCTCTTAGTCTGCCTCTCTCTTCTTTTTTCTTCTCTTTTATTTCACTTTATTTTCCTTTTGATTTTGGTCCCTTTTTCACTGTGTCTTCTTGCTCTCTCTTTTCTATTTGTTTTTCCTTCTTTCTTTTTCGGCCTCCACTCTCTGTTCTCTCTTTCTTTTTATTTTTCTTTGATTTCTTTGGTTTCTTTTCTCCCTCTGTTTGTTTCTTCTTTCTTTCTCTGTAGTTATTCTTTGATTTTGGTTTTTCTTTGGCTTTTTGGATTTGTCTCTTTTGATCTTTTGTTTTGCTTTCTCTGCTCTCTCTTTTATTTTCTTTCTCTTTTTTCTTTTGCTCTCACTGTGTCTTTCTTTCTCTTTTCTTTCAGTTTTTTTATATTTTCTTGGTTTCTTTTTCTTTCTTCAGCCGAGAACCCCCTTAAACCCTATTCATTCTTTTCTTTTTATACTTTAAAAATTAGGGTTAGTTTTTAGATAACCTAATAATTTCCTCAATTTTCCATTCTTTTAATTTTTCAATTTTAACTAATTAGCATACTTAAATTACTACCCATTAAATTAATTAAACATTCTACTAATTAATCTATTTAAATTATCATATATATTTAATCTAATTATATCCTATATTTATTTTTTATTTCTTTTTAAATGCATTTTAATTACCCCATAATATTTACTTAACTAATAATTTATCTTACAATACTAACTAATTAAATTAACCTAATTTTTAATTTAACCTACCTATTTTATATATATATATATTTTTGGAGAAATTATCAAGGACCCAAAATTGCCATTGCTATTTTATTTTATTTTTTTAAACCTGACCCAGGACCCGGTTCTACAGTTGCCCCCAATTTTTGAGAAGTTAGTGCATAGACACCTAGGTGAGCTAAAATTCAAAGAAGAAAGGCCAAAATTCAAAGAAGGAAGAGAGAGAAATACATACCTGGGGATACCGGACCTTACCTTGTTGGCGCTGGTACATATGCCCTTACCGGTCTCGTCTCGACCTGTTTCTGCTGGCCTCGTCTCGGCTCGCGCAGCTTTGATGAGATGTAGTACTCTCTGACTACAAATCTCCATTGCGAGATGCGGTATTCTCTTACTGCAATCTCGTCGCGATGTGTTCTATCGCTAATCCCCCTGCTAACCTCGTCTCGCTCCGCATGGTGGCTATGAGGTGCAGTACTCTTTGACTACAACCTCGATCTATGGTCTGTTCTACCACAAGTGTTCCGCCAGCCTCGTCTCGGCCTGCACGAAGTTTGTGAGATGTAGTACTCTCCGACTACAACCTCTATTTGCGATCTGTTCTATCGCTGGTGCCCCGCTAACCTCGTCTCGATCTGCCTGGTGGCTGGTCTTTACCGCTAGCCTCGTCTCGGCCTGCACGGTGTGAGGTGTAGTTTCTCTAACTCAAACCTCTGTTTGCGATCTGTTTTATCGCTGGCACCCCGCTAACCTTGTCTCGGTCTGCACGATGGTTGGTCTGTACCTCTAGCCTCACCTCGGCCTGCACGATGTGAGGTGTAGTTTCTCTAACTACAACCTCGATCTGTGAAAAGCAGTGTTCTCTAACTGCAACTCCGATTGTGAAGTTCCCCTGCTAACCCCCATCCGATCTGCAAGGTGCGTAGCACTCTTTGCTACCGCGTGAACTTTGAGATGTAGCACTCTCTGACTACAATCTCGGTCCGAAGAGTAGTGTTCTCTAACTGCAACTTCGATTGTGAAGTTCCCCTGCTAACTCCCATCCGATCTACAAGGTGCGTAGCACTCTCTGGCTGCCGCGTGAACTGTGAGATGTAGCACTCTCTGGCTACAATCCCAGTGTGAAGAGCAGTGTTCTCTAACTGTAACTTTGATTGTTGAAGTTCCCTTTCTAACCCCCATCCGATCTGCAAGGTGCGTAGCACTCTTTGGCTGCCGCATGAACCGTGAGATGTAGCACTCTCTGGCTACAATCCCGGTGTGAAGAGCAGTGTTCTCTAACTGTAACTTCGATTGGTGAAGTTCCCTTGCTAACCCTCATCCGATCTGCAAGCTACGTAGCACTCTCTGACTACCGCGTGAACTATGAGATGTAGCACTCTCTGACTACAATCTCGGTGTGAAGAGCAGTGTTCTCTAACTACAACTTCGATTGGTGAAGTTCCCTTGCTAACCCCCATCCGATCTATAAGGTGCGTAGCACTCTCTGACTACCGTGTGAACTATGAGATGTAGCACTCTCTGACTACAATCTCAGTGTGAAGAGCAGTGTTCTCTAACTGTAACTTCAATTGGTGAAGTTCCCTTACTAACCCCCATCCCATCTGCAAGGTGCGTAGCACTCTCTGACTTCCGCGTGAACTGTGAGATGTAGCACTCTCTGACTACAATCTCGGTGTGAAGAGCAGTGTTCTCTAACTAGAACTTCGATTGGTGAAGTTCCCTTGCTAACCCCCATCCGATCTGCAAGGTGCGTAGCACTCTCTGACTACCGCGTGAACTGTGAGATGTAGCACTCTCTTACTACAATCTCGGTGTGAAGAGCAGTGTTCTCTAACTACAACTTCGATTTGTGAAGTTCCCCTGCTAACCCCCATCCGATCCGCAAGGTGCGTAGCACTCTCTGGCTGCCGTGTGAACTATGAGATGTAGTACTCTCTGGCTACAATCCCAGTGTGAAGAGCAGTGTTCTCTAACTATAACTTCGATTGGTGAAGTTCCCTTGCTAACCCGCATCCGATCTTCAAGGTGCGTAGCACTCTCTGGCTGCCGCATGAACTATGAGATGTAGCACTCTCTGGCTACAATCTCGGTGTGAAGAGCAGTGTTCTCTAACTGCAACTTCGATTGGTGAAGTTCCCTTGCTAACCCCCATCCGATCTGCAAGGTGCGTAGTGCTCTCTGACTACAACATGAACTGTGAGATGCAGTACTCTCCGACTACAATCTCGATTTGTGATATGTTCTATTGCTTGTGATCTGTTAGCCTCGTCTCGGTCTGATTGCCCCCTGCATAATGTGAATAAAGAGGTTTTGAAAATAATTTGATGTCCCGAAGAGACTGAGAGAGCCTCTGAAAGATAATACTCCGAAGAGACTTAGAATGCCTGTGAAAAAGGTCTTAAAGATAATGCTCCGAAGAGACTGAGAATGCCTTTTGAACAAGGACTTAAAAGGGAATGCTCCGAAGAGACTGAGAATGCCTTTTGAACAAGGACTTAAAAGGGAATGCTCCTAAGAGACTGATAATGCCTTTTGAACAAGGACTTAAAGATAATGCTCCAAAGAGACTGAGAATGCCTTGTCAAAAGGACTTGACTTAAAGAGTTTGCCTTCTTAGAGGACTTTCAGATTTCGCGAGGACTTTCAGATTTCGCCTCCTCAAAGGACTTTTAGATTTTGCCTCCTCAGAGGACTTTGAGAGCTTTGCTTGTCGATGTGAGACTGATCTATATTATCTACATGTTAGACACCATGTATGCATGGAATGCATGTAAAAGGCTATGTATGTATGAGATGGCATACAAAGTTATGCATGTATGAAATCTAAGAGTTATGCATGCATGAAATGACATGTGATGTTATGCATGTATGAAATTTAAGTGTGTAGCGTGTGTACTATACAAGGATTACAAATATGATATGCATGCAGAGAATTGTGTACATGACATATATGCCACAGTCACGTGCATGATAAAAAATTATGGAATGTGTGCAAAAAAATGTTTATAAATGATCATGAATGAGAAATACATGCAAAAGATCAAGCATAAAACATGTACAAGGGGATTATGAGTGTGAAATATATACAGATGATCATACCTTTGAGGGTAAAGAGTCCTTCACTAGCATAGGTGTGAAGAATCACATGCAAAGATAGGGGAAATCATTATATACACGAAGGCTGTGTAAAGTAATGGGTGTGTGCGATGTGTGCACCTACAACTTTGTATATGGAACACGTGTAGGAAAAATTATATACATGTATATACTGAATGCATGCAAAAATTGTGGATGTGAGATGCAGGCAAAGGATATGCCCATAAAGAGCCATGTGTGTCAAAAGCACTTATGAAAAATATTCGCTAAAGCTTTTATGCCAAAAGACATGCACCAAGAATTCTATATGTAAAACTATTTTATAATAATGTTTGCTACAGTTATGCGTAAAAATATTTGCAGAAAGCATATGTACAAAGAATATTGTTGGGAGTGTTTCATGGGTAGTGATAAGAAATACCCCAATATTGTAAAATGAGTGTAACTTATTAGGCACCTCAAATTCGATTTTCTATCTGCCTTTGAGCATATTGAATGAACCACATTCTCAACCGATTCAATCTCAGCAAAAGAATTCAGGAGCCATTCCCAACGAAGTGTAAGGAGGCAAACACATAAGTGTCAATGTTTACTAAATCAGCATGTAAATACGAGGCATACCATGCGATCTCTGTGTGTATGTGCAAAAAGCCAAAACATAATTTTTGATCATTTGAAAGCAAATTCTAGATGCAATGTCGAGGACAAGACTCAACTCGAATGCATAAATGCACTCATGGCTTCTTGCTTGAAACTCAAGAAACACCATATGCCTCTTCCTACGTACCAAACCTTACTAGAAGGTCATCTCCACTAGTTAGATAAGGCCAAACCAAGAATCAAGAGGTCTTACTTTGGTTGTAACATTAGGCTGAAGTAGGTGGCTATCAAAAAAGGACCAGGTTTCTAGAGAAAAATAGCCAAAGCGTTCATTCGGATGATGGAATGACCATTCTCAACCCCAATTGTATACTGTCCAGATACTCTTGAATTTGGATTTGGTAATACATGAACTCATGAATCTCAACACAACAATTTAGTTAAAAAGATAACCACCGAACTCGTCAAGGGATATCACCTAAGCTCTTCTTCTTCTTTTTTTTTTTTATCGTTCTTCTTTTTTTTTCTTTTTTTTTTCTTTTTTTTTATCGTTCTTCTTTTTTTTTAGCTTATGTTTCTAATTATACAAAGACAATGATCAAACCCCCTTTCTCGAAGTATAAGCTCATCTTTATCAGGGCAATTTTTAGCAACCCAAAATAATTGAAACTCTCTTCTCGAATTGTAAACCCACTTTCACCGGGGCGATTTTTTAAAATTCCAACAAAATTACCGATGACTGGTACCCTTCACGAAAGTGAAAATTGATCGTTATTAAGGCAATTTTTAGTAGTTTTTAAAAAACGTAAATGATCGAAACCCCTTTTCTGAAGCATAGACCCATCCTCATCAGGGTGATTTTTGATATCCCAAAAGAACATCGTAATATACATCCATCCTTACTAGAGCGGCCATCCTTCTGAGGGGAAGCCAAAATTATTTTAGGTGAAGGGAGAGGTTTTAACGTGTGTAACAATAAAATTGGTACGCATTTAGCATACCGAAATAAAGGCTCAAAGGGCTTGCAAGCGATTGTGAAGCAAGGGTAGGAAATGATAATTTAGAGAGCTATACAAAGAAATGGTGCCTAAATCATTTTCTACATTCAGCCTTATCCAGAGGTCGCTTCGACGGGTAATCGAAAAGGTTTTAGTGCTTTTAGTGAGTTTTCATCCAATCCCCTAATTGCAACTAGTTTTTTCCAGTTTGTTTTTAAAATAGGCCAAAAGTGCTCGGAATTTAGACATTACATGGTATGGCCAAGTATTTTCATGTGATCCAACTCTCAGTGATCTAACATATCTACCCCTTACTTAATTCAAAGTGGAATGAAATGCAGATTTCTAAAGTTAAGATCAAATCCATTCATAGTTGAGAACTAATTAGGCAGAGTCAAACCTTGAATCAGAGGTACCTCAATAAGGTGCAAACATGCCAGCGTTTTAGGGTATGGCTTAACACAAAAAATTGACTCTATCAAAATGTATATACACAAAAATTGTTTAAGCAAATAGAAAATTTTTTTCTTCTTCTCTTTATTTTTATAAAATATGCACAAACTATGCGTTAGAAATCATGTACAGGGAAAGATGCATGTAATGGCGTCATGCATATCAGCAATGCATGTAAAAGACTATATGCATAAAACATGTATAGAAATATATTGTATAAAAATATATACACAAAATATGTGCACAGATGTGTGTGCGTAAAATACCTGCGAAAAAATATGAGCGTGTAAACACTGCATGATAAATGACGTGCATGCATAAATTTGCAGTGTATAAGTGAGCAGTATACAATGAAAGCATAAGTACAAAATATGGCACAACATGAGAATGGATGTTCATGATACATGGTACATGTGCACATGGTTTGATTTAGACATGATAGGAATGCGTACATGATATAAGAGGAAGATGATTTGGCATGATTATGTGCACTAATGAGTCGCGAGGAATGACAAAACTCGTATATATAAAAGTGCAAAACATATACAAATAATGCACATGAGATGGGACACAGCATAAGAATGGTTTTGTACAGTGAGCTTCTATGGTGTGCTATACAAGACATAAGATGAAAGTGGTTGTAAGAAATGAATGACATTTACGAGGCATGTATACTTGCATGGTATGCAAATGCTAAACATACATTGGTATATATAATGACTAACATAGACGATGCAGGATTCATATATACATGGCATAATTCATGCATGATAATGCATGTTCACACCATGGCACACAAAGTGAAAGGTGCGAGGTGTCATGATGCCCAACCCAAAGATGTATGCTAATGTGTGCACGCTATGACATACAATGATATATGTTTATTCCGGCACACAATGTTTATATACATACGCAATATGAGCATACTGATATATACATGCTATGATACATGGTAAATGTATTTATTATTTTTATTGATTTTTGATTTTTTTTATGATGGCAACATGTCTGTGCATGTTATAACGCATGTCAATACGTACCTTCAATGATGTAGGCTGTATGTACTGGTTGTGGTGCGTGATGGATGTTATGGATGTCATAATGTTAGTGTGAGTCATGACAAGCGCTGCTATGTGTATACATGCATGACAAATACATATTATGTTCATATTCACAAATTATAATACAGGCAATTTTATATACAGAGAGCATAGGTTCTATTATCGTATGAAAAGAATTATACATGAGACAAAATGCATGTATTTTGTTTACTATTATTACTCATAAAAAAATGTACAAACACAAATACACACACAAGAAAAGAGTTCATCCCAGCCTTATTTCTATCACATAGGAGGTCGTGCGGGCTCTTTCCCTAGGTAGGCTTGACCCATGGGTTAACAGGGAACCCAATGAGCACATACAGCGTGCCGTGAAGCACGAATTCTCATTATTAAATGCGCATGCAAATGAATTTTCGGCTATCGTGTATTTAAACAATCCGAATAAACCAAAACAAGCTCCTCGGGGTATGAAAACCTTTAAGGAGTGAACATCTAAATTTATTTCGATTTATTCAATACACAATAACCCACTACACAAGCAACGTATTATGGCGCATGCCCCCTAGTGGAAGTATCTATGTCCATTACATGGGCTTTGGTCCAAGGTCATGATATTTTAGGGCTACCCAAGCATGGTCCCTGCCAACTGGTCTAGCTCATCACGAGCATAACGATCAATTGGGTCACCATTTGATATACCATATGGTACAAGGTTTGGGTTAGTGATTATCCTTAACACTTCCCTACATTGAGTGAACATAGGGTCGTGCTTCGGGAATGCACCGGGGTTGTTAGAGGGACCAATTTAGCGTAATCTAAGGCTCTAATGGGATGTAATGCGAATTTTGAGAGAAAGCGAATTTATAAACAAACACTTAATGGTAAATTTTAATCAAGGTATTTTCAAATAAAAGTCTCGAACAAGTCCCCAGTGGAGTCGCCACTGTGACGCGCGCCGGACCCCGCAGGCCGCCCCTCTGACCGCCCGCTGAGGGCGGTTGGGCAATTGAAGGTCCGTTGACAACTTGCAACGAATTGCAAGTGCGTCTATTTTGGGCAACAAAGAGGTTTCATGGAGTCGCCACCCAATAAAACATTGAGAAAGTTCCTCTCGCCTCGGAGAGCCTAAGACAGCGCATGTATCCATTTTGGGCAAACCAAAAGGGGTCTTGGAGGATGAACCTCTCTCCATTGGAGCCTAGGATTTATTAAGTCATTCAACACAAGAGGTGTCTTGGAAGTCTCGTTCCAATGAGTGATCGGATAGACCTCTCGCCTTGTTGAGCCCAAAGACCAGAGATTGGTTCGGGACTTCTCATTTATTCATACCTTGATTAATTTTACAATTAAATTTTGAATTTATTATTTCACCCTCTTTCCACACGATGCAATTAGTTAACAGGCGCAATCATTCACGTAAAAGCGGAAAATAAAACAACATTAGAATAAAACATATGAAAATAAATTACAATAAAACTAGGGGCGGAATACAACCCCCATAAATAAAGTACAGAACATGCATAAAACGGGATATTCATGAAGACGGGAACATTGGTTCCCAAATACTCATTTTAGACAAAAAAGTATAGAATTCTCAAATCAAGTTAAACCTTTTGGCTCGGGATGAAAACGAGGACATTGGTCCAGTTTTATTAACAAATCTTCATTTTAGTAGAAAACATTTTTGTAGTGATTTTTTTTAAGTGCGGTCGAAAATCCTTTATTATTACAGACCACAAGCGAATAAAATAACAATTACATATTTCCAGATAATAAATAATAAATAAATCTTAATCTACCTGTTCCGACCATGCTTCTAGGACGAGCCACATGCCTCCTGCATTGCGGTCAAGACAGAAAATAATATTGGTTAATAATGAATAAATAAATATATTGAATAAATAAATAAACAAATAAACAAATAATTGAATAAAGTAAGTTGAGAGAAATAATTAAAATTAATAATGAATTAAATTAAATTGGGTGATAAATAAATGAATAAATAGATAAATAATTAAATAAATAATTGAATGACTAAATCGAGAATTAATGAATATAAAAACACAATAACAATTATCATAACCCAAGACGATGAAAATAATAATACTAATAATAATATCATAAAACAATAGTAATAATAATAATAGTAAAACAAATAATACTAATAACAATAACAATCACAACAATAATATAAACAAGAACTTCATAATAATAATAATAATGATAATATTAAAATGATAATCACAAAACACAATAATGAATAATATTAACTAAAAATATACTATAATAACAATAAACTAAATAATAATAATAACAACACAATAATAAGAATAATAACAATAACATGAAACAGATAAATGTAACATAATAAAAATAACAATAATCATAAATTAAATAACATCATTAACAAAAATAACAATATAATACAATAACACTAACAATAAGTAAATCAAATAATAATAATAGAAATAATAAAATAATAAAAATAGAATATTAATAAATAATAATAAGAATAATTATAACAATATAAAATAATAATATATTAAAATAAATAAATATAAAATAGACTCACCGGATTTCCCTCGCCGGAGCAGCCGTTGACGACACCTCCGCCACCTCCGGGTAGATCGCGTTGCCGGGATCTTGCCTCCGTTGGTCACGCGCCGGAAGGACGTGTCGCCTCGTCAGAAAAAGCCTTGGAGCGTCGCGGGTCTTCTTCTCCGATCTCCCTAATGGCGGCGAGTTAGGGAGTCCGGTGGATGCCGGCTGGATCGTCCGGCTGACAGGAGCACGCCGGTGGGGCCCGTGTGCCGTTCCGGCACCGTGGGTGGCCGGCGGAGGCACCGCCACTTCTCCCTCTTTCTTCTTTCTCCGCTCCGGCGTCTTGCTCCTCTTAGTCTGCTTCTCTCTTCTTATTTCTTCTCTTTTATTTCACTTTATTTTCCTTTTGATTTTGGCCCCTTTTTCACTGTGTCTTCTTGCTCTCTCTTTTCTATTTGTTTTTCCTTCTTTCTTTTTCGGCCTCCACTCTCTGTTCTCACTTTCTTTTTATTTTTCTTTGATTTCTTTGGTTTCCTTTCTTCCTCTATTTATTTCTTCTTTCTTTCTCTGTAGTTATTCTTTGATTTTTGTTTTTCTTTGGCTTTTTGGATTTGTCTCTTTTGATCTTTGGTTTTGCTTTCTCTGCTCTCTCTTTTATTTTCTTTCTCTTTTTTCTTTTGCTCTCACTGTGTCTTTCTTTCTCTTTTCCTTCAGTATTTTTTTTATTTTCTTGGTTTCTTTTTCTTTTTTCAACCGAGAACCCCCTTAAAACCTATTCATTCTTTTCTTTTTATACTTTAAAAATTAGGGTTAGTTTTTGGATAACCTAATAATTTCCTCCATTTTCCATTCTTTTAATTTTTCAATTTTAACTAATTAGCATACTTAAATTGCTGCACATTAAATTAATTAAACATTCTACTAATTAATCTATTTAAATTATCATTTATGTTTAATCTAATTAAATCCTATATTTATTTTTTATTTCTTTTTAAATGCATTTTAATTACCCCATAATATTTACTTAACTAATAATTTATCTTACTATACTAACTAATTAAATTAACCTAATTTTTAATTTAACCTACCTATTTTACATTTATTTTTGAGGAATTATCAAGGACCCAAAATTGTCATTGCTATTTTTTTAGTTTTTTTTAAACCTGACCCAGGACCCGGTGTCTACAGAACCCTAAAACCCCAACTTACCTCTTCAATCTTGATGCAAATCTCTATCAAAATCACCTGTAAGCAAGCACAAACTCCAGCGAAAAGGAAAGCAAGGAGGAAGAATAGAAAATGAAGAACGGAAGAAGAAGAGGAGGCGTGAGAGGGAGGAGAATGGGAATGTAGATTTCCTATGTTCTCTCTCTCTCTTTTCTTTCTTTCACATTCAATGTCCACCAACCAAATCCACTTGGCAAGCTCTCATAGGACCAATAACTCCTCCTTTGACTTTCAAACACCAAGGCACCATACACATACATACACCACATAATTACTTAAGTAGATATTTAATACCTTGGTACAATACTCACACTTCATTAGATTCTTCCTCCAATTAACATATTAGACTAATTGGTGCACTAAATTCCTTAATGTCCAATATTCTCATGCACAAATTACCGAATTACCCCTGAAATCCTGACTTAGCATGCCAAATTCGACTAGGCCTGATTTGGGGTGTGACAAATCTTCCCTCCTAAAAGAATTTCGTCCTCGAAATTCACTTACATCGGAAAGAAATCCCAACACTGTACTTCAAGCCACCATCAAACACATACACTTCATTTCAAACTACTTACTTGCTTATACTTACCGCCATCGCTATACTCTTAAATCACTTTCTACCCAACTTTAACCAAACGCAGAATACTTTGCTTAACCATTGTTATGCTCGCCATTTCCATCCTTAATCTTAATATCAAATAGTACATGTATACCCTGTCAGCTTTCTCTCAATCAAAACACATATGCGAATGTTTATCATGTATGGTCAAAGGGATGATGATGCAATGAGAATGTGATGGCTCATGTATGCAGAGTGATGCTGAAGAAATGCAATTAATGCTGTAATGATGCACTTTGTCCCATCCCCATGATTCAATATGCTTTTATTCAAACACTTTTTCTGGAGATAGCTGACAGGCATATAGAGTACTACCAAAACCCTACAGAATCCAAATACTCGTCCACCTCAAAATAGTAAAAAAAAAACTTTACTCGAACATATCAAAACAAAACTTACCGGAAGGCTCTGCAGGCTCTGTTACTTTACTACGGTGCGCAACAACTTCCGATGGCACACGAGCAACTCGTAGCAATTCCTTCACATCCTTTCTAGCTTGCTGAGCTAGATTCTCCCTGGTCTTAGGACAATCAACAATTTGGTGTTTCATGCTACCACATCTAAAACAAGCACCCGTGAGTTTTCGACACGGATCCTAATGTCGCTTCTGACAGTGCCAGCATAACGGCGGTTCCCTAACCATTTTACACTTGTCCCAATGTTGCTTCTGACAATGTTGACACATCGAAGGTTGTTGACTCCTCTTACCCGCTGGCACCTCTTTACTTCACACTTTTCTCTTCTGAGGTCCCTTCCGCACAAAATCTTGAGGAATACGAGGGGTAGTCAACCTATCCAAGATCCGAATCAACCCTTGCACTAGCGTCCTATCATCGGAAGCAGGACCAGAATCTAACTGGGTTCACACTTCATGTTGTCTTGCTCACATTCTCACTCGGAACAGACTCCATCTTGACATGACACAAGACAAGACACATCTGCATTAGGCCATGACACAAAACCGACTTACATGCAAAGATACGACACATAATCGACTAGCATGTAAAGACTTGACACTTAACAAATAAGGCAACCAGAACTGCCAAACCTAGGCTCTGATACCACTAAATATAACACCCCCTACGTCCCCGTTGGAAGGATGCCGGAGAGCGTTACCGATGCTTATTCACACACTTGCACACAAACACTAGCAGAAGCATACATTCATACATAAAGCATACGGAAGTACAGCGTAAATTAAAACTTTAAAGAGACAATAGCTGAACATACGTTAGCTCCCATACATATAATCATTCATTCATTCATTCAGCAGATGTGTAAGGCGAAAGATAAAATGAAGGAATAACTTTAAATATAAATGCAATAACATTTACATAGCCGAAATATTACATCCAGATCCTTACATATCATTACATATACATAAGACTACAGAAATACAAAATCAAAAATACAAAAGCTGAACAAAATACAAAACTTCTAAACTCCTATGTGGCCGACCTTGCAGATGCGTGACTCGAACAGAACAAAACCTACCACCTGCACGGGAAAAGAACCCGTGCTAAGCGATAACGGTTAGTGGGGAGAACACACAAGCAATATGGATGGCCATTCACAATGGTTACCAAGGCATAACACATTCAAAATGGCATATGTACATAGTTCCAACAGATAGATACATACTTGCATATAAAAGCCATGCATTCAGAAAATCGTATCCACTTTTAAAAACTCGTGTCGAACAGACCAAAGCAGACAAATTACCATACAAGATACAAGTATTATCATGCAGAAACACATACAATCTCATATGCATATAGTTACCGAGGTATCATATATCAAACCGCATCATGCTTAGCTACTCAACAACTAAACATGCAACCTTCATACCAATAACCCAAATGTTAACTGAAAACCCATTCACATGCAATACAATTACCATGCAATAACGCACCCGACTATCAAAGCTGCTAGATATCTAACCATACTTTTGTCAAGCCATAACACACATGCTAGCCAAAACCCAGGGGACAATGTCCAGCACACCACACTTTCCCTGTGCAACTCTGATACATAAAATATCATGCTATGAAACATAAACACATGACAACATGCCGAATATACTACAATAGCTGAAACCAAGGGAAATATATAGCATACTATTAAATTCGTTGCGTTCTCTAGATCAAGATCATATTCATACTCATACTACTTCATATATTAATCATAACAGTTAACAGCACAAAATCACATTAATACACATACAAATTAACCATAGCATTCAGAAATTCTAGCTCACATTTAGATACATATTAATTTATCTCATCACTATACGAAAGTACAATATACATATTATCCGACGCACATGAACAATATACACATACCATAAACAAGGTTATTTACATATGAAGCAGAGAATACACAATATACATGCTTGAGTCACAATTAACCCATTCAAAGATTCGTGATCACATTCAGATAAATAACTGATTCACATATTCAAAATCACGCTCCTTCGGAAATTATATTCTCATATTCATATCAGACAAAGCAAATAGAATACCTGCTGACTCACTTTAGTGGATAACGAGAAAATACAGTAACGTACCTTACGGTTACGAATCGAACGGTAGCGTACCTTACGAGCACGAATCAAACGGTAGCGTACCTTACGGGTACGAATCAAAAAGCAACATCATTTTCCCCATTTGAAAACATTTCACTAAAAATGACCTTAAATAAGATCCATACACAGTAAAGGTTCGTGACAAACCAGCTAGGGACCTAATCGGGGTCCATTCATTCAAAGGGTGCTGCAGCTACAAAGCTCTATTAGGCATGCCTAACTATCCACTAGACTGACTCTCGCAAGTCAAGCATAAAACAATTCACGTTTCGAATCACACAATACATATATACATACATATATATATCATCATACATATTCTAGAGTGTAGACATATTACTAAGTTCATAATGTCAGTCATGCGCCATACAACTCCTATACAAAGCATGAAATATATAATTTAGTAATCACATTTTAACACTAACCAATATTCTAAACCATATCAGAGTCAATTATGAGAGACACTAACATGCCATCGATTTTCAATACAAAACCTTATTCATACAATAGTACACCTCATGCTTTCCTATGACATACTCATAATAACCAACCACGAAGTGTGGCATTCTTAACTCACTTGTATACAAATTACAACATGCAATACCATTCGCAATAATTAACATAAATAAACCAAATCATACAGTTTGAATCAAATACTGACATGTTATCATTTTAGTAAACACACATCTCAGAATAATCATACAAATCATATCCCAAGTGACAACATATAATTCATCGAGCATAATCCATAATATAATGGGTATATAAATAAGTTCATATAGCATACAGTAAGGAAAAACCATGAAAAGGACATTTAAAACTCATTTTCGGAAAACTGGGCAAGCGGGAAAACAAGGCAGATCAGGGTCTCTGTCGCACTCGCGACAGAAGAGCCACGGACATGAGTCGTGCAGAGGGACACCACTCGTGTCAATGACTCATCCCAGTCGTTCTCTTCAAGCATGACATGCAGAGGAAACGGCATGAGCACGAGTCGTGCTGAGGGACACGACTCGTGTCCATGTTGTTTCTCTTCGGTCGTGCTCCACAGCACACCACGGAGGAGAACTCACAGCAGCACGATTCGTGCTAAGCAAGCATGAGTCATGCTGCATCAGCACGAGTTATGCTGATTCTCTCTGCCTGACGATGTCCAACTGAGATGCACGATTTGCACGTTAAAGGAGCACAAGTCGTGCTTCTCCATCCGAGTCGGACACTGGCAACGCTGCAGTGAGCTTTAACATGAGAACGGGAAGCTCCTCTCTATCACACTCACGAGAGTGTCACACTCGCGATAGAGACGGGACTCCCAATTCCCAGCAAAACGCAGAAAGTTCTTCCTTTTTCCAAAACCATTTCAAAACCTTTCAAAAACTACTCAATCATGCACAAACTCTTAACTTATCACTCAAATGCATAATACCACATGCTCATCATCAAAATACACTCAATTATCACAAGATTCAACAATCAATTCAAGGAAACCTCAAAAATTGCATATCAAGAACACCAAGAACAAACTTACCCAATTCATGCACTTTCCCTTCCAATCCCACATACATACGACTCCATCCTGAATCATGCATTACTAACACAATTATCCAGATAAATTCATGCACATACACCTGCTGAGACACTCAAAATTCCAGAAATTAACATTACCAAACACATACACAATCAAAATGAGAAAAAGGTAAAGACAACTCAAATAACTCCCAAACCTCTTTGAAGCACCACACACTATCCTCTTCAAGATTTAATCCTCAATCCTCAATATTTTCCTTGCCCTTCAGCTTCCTATTGCTGTCACACCCCAAAAGTGGCCTAATAGGAATTGGCAATTTTAATTGGAAAATATGGATATTTGGTAATTGTTACAAGTGTAATTAAGGGCAATTGGGTAATTTACAAGAGAAAAGAGGATTAAATTGCAAGGAATTAAGGGCAATTCTATATGTATATTGTTCATTTGTTTTGTTCCTCCCCACTAAGCGTTATCGCTTAGCACGGGTTCTTTTCCCGTGTAGGTGGCGAGTTTGTTTTGGAGTCAGACATCTGCAGGTCGGCCACTAGAAGTCTTTTTAGATGAAGTTATTTTTGAGTCTTCCGCTGTTATTTTGTACATGGCTTGTTCATAGCAAAATGAATCTTTTGTAAAGGAACAACTATTTTGGTATATGTATTTGCTTACGAGCCCTTTTGTAAAATGATACTGACTTGTTGTACATTAAAGAACTTGCAACTTTATGATTAAAAGTTTCTTTACATCTCATTTGGTTTTATTTATTAGTATGTATTTGGGATTTGTTTATGTGTTTGCTCGCGTAGCGCTCCGGTATCCTTCCAACGGGGATAACGGGGTGTTACAACTTGGTATCAGAGCCCAGGTTTGGTGGTTCTGGGTTATGTTGTGATTGTTTGAGTCTAGAGTCGAGTCTATACATGAGAGTCAGTTTTGTGTCGTGGCCTAATGCAGATGTCTTGTGTTTTGTAGTGCTTGTATGGAGTCGGATCCAAGTGAGTATATGGGCGACACAATGGACAGTGTCAATGTCGGTCGTAGAGATAATCCTATCAGAGGAGGTAATCCGGTTGGACAAGATAGGCCTGCACAGGAACATGCACCAGCAGTAGGTCCGAATATGGGTGTTGGTATGGATCCAGCATTAGTGCAAGGTTTGGTACAAGTAGTAGAGAGGTTGACTGCTCCAAAGGCTCCAACTGAGTTGTTAAGAAAAAGAGGAGCAGAGGATTTTCATGGGACTGCCTTGGATGAATCAGATGTGGCTGAGTTTTATCTTAAGAGGGTAAGTCAAATTTTATAAGAGATTAACTGTCCTGCAAGTTAGAGAGCTTTATGTTCAGTATCGTTGCTTCAAGGATCAGCATATGATTGGTGGGAACTTGTGATGCGAAATCCCCAGCGACCAGCCGAGTTGACATGGTAATTCTTCAAGCGAGAGTTTGAACAAAAGTATGTGACAAAGGCATACCAAGAAGCCAAGTGGAGAGAGTTCATCAGTTTGAAGCAACGAGGTATGACTGTGAGTGAGTATGATAAGGAATTCAACCGGTTGAGTAAGTATGTGCCCGAGCAGTTATTGACGGATGAGTTCAGATGTAGGCACTTTCTAGAGGGACTACGTGAGGTGTTCAGAGGTCCTTTGTCTGGTATGTTCGTCTTATAACCAGTGGGGTATTATCAGCTTGTGGCAGCGGCAATGAAGTTAGAAGAATCTGAGATGGTAAAGCAAAAGATGGCACAGAAGAGGAGAGCACCGGATGGGGGAGTTGCGAGTACTAAGAAGTCTAAGGGTGCTCCAGTTGAACAAGGGAATAGAGGGACAGTTCAAGTGCCTTCACAAGTAGGGAGTGTAGCCCCACATGGTAGTAAGGGAAATCGAGCACCGGAGTGTGAGCATTGTCATAGATACCATTGGGGTACATGTCGCAAGATCACCGGTGCATGCTTTAAGTGCGGGAGTATGGAGCATTGGTTTGCAAGTTGCCCTAATCGACAAGAGGATGACAATTAACAAGAAAGTAGAAGATCCAATGTGACTCGAAGCAACCGTGATAGAAGTAGAACTCCGTAAGCACCATCAGAGACGGTGCAACGACCTGGTGCTACGGAAGAGTATAACCGGCATAGAGCATATGCTTTGATTGGAGAAGATGCGACTGATGCCGCAGGTCCTTCGGGTAAGTGTTAATATGTTAAGCTTTGTTTCGTTTCGGTTTTAATATTTGAGATGTATATGATAAGCGAGGAAATTTCGAGGACGAAATTTTCTTAAGGAGGAGAGAGTTCTCACACCCCAAAAGTGGCCTAACATGAATTGGCAATTTTAATTGGAAAATATGGATATTTGGTAATTGTTACAAGTGTAATTAAGGGCAATTGGGTAATTTAGAAGAGAAAAGAGGATTAAATTGCAAGGAATTAAAAGTAATAGACTGCAGATTTTTTTTATGGTGAGTAAAAAGTAATTTGACAAGGACTTATTGGTAATAGTATGGAGCAGATGGTAAAAGAGTAATAAGTGGATTAAGTGAACCAGTGCATGTGTGCCAAGTGGAGTTGTGAGTGTGTGCATGTGGGTGAGAGAAAAGAGATGTCTGAAAGTTTTTTTTTAGCTTCCTGGAAACTAAAAGATGTGAGGTTCTTTCTCTCTTGCTCTCTCTCACGTTAACCACTCCTCTCCTCTTCTTTCTCTGTTCTTTCTTTCTGTTGCATGCGTGTTCTTCCAGTGTTGACTAGGGTTTTGAGTATTGAGAAGATTACAAGGTATGTGGCTGAAGTTCTTTGGGTTTCTCCTTCCTTTCTTCTTCTTCGGGTTTGTCTGAGTTTTTAAGCTTTTGTTCTTGGGTTAATGGAATGTGGTTTTATCTGTTTGCAAGCATTTGAAGATAAGAGAAAAGATAAAGGAAAAGGGAAGGTTGTGGATTGAAAGTTGCAGTGGACATTTTGAACTTCATTAACAGGTTTGGGACTGTCTGTCCTTTTTCATTTTTGGATCCTAGTTACTGTTCGGATGTCAATGTTATTTACGTGTGTTTGTTTATCCAAATGCTTGAGTAATAGAAATTTTATGTATGAATAGTAGTGTTAAAGTTCTATTGCTTTATACGTTAAAATGGAAGTCTATATGCATGTAAGTTAAAAGGGAAGATTCTGGATTTGTGACTCTCTCTATTTATATTATTTGATTGTATGATAATATGAATAATTTGAGTAATTATTGCTGTAAATGTGCTCTGGAGACTTGAAGGTATGTGTTCGAATAATTATTGCATGAAAAATGGTTTTAGACAAAATGGGGTTTTGAGTTTTGGATGTACTCTGTTTTCACGATTTTCTGGTTTTTACATTTTTTGAAATTCTGAAGTTTTTGAGAAGGAGAAGCAGAAGTGTGAGAAGGAGATCACGAGATGTGATGGAGAATCACGCCGTGACCTTCTTCCCTGGGAAGTCACGAGACGTGACGGAGAGTAACGACTCGTGACCATCCCCTTCCCTGCGTGTCACGAGTCACCACTGCCCGAGTGACTCGTGACCTCCCCTCTCTTCTCTGGCGTCACGAGGCATGACGGAGGGTCACGACTCGTGACTGGCCCTGTTTTGCGTGGCGCTCGCGAGAAGCTAGCATCACGAGTCACCATTGCCTGGGTGACTCGTAACTGGCCTCTTTCCTGTTGCCCTATTTTAAAAAGCAAAGTATTTTTCTTTAAAGCTTCTGTTACATGGGGTTTTTCACTACTTGTAACCAGAAACAGGTTTAAATTTGTGTTATAATTTAATAATTGTTTAATTATGAGATTTGTGTACATGATTAATAATTAATGTACATGATTTAAATGTTTATAATTAACATGAACCTGAACATGGATTATTTCAATGTGAGTTATATGTTCTTATTATCTCCTGTATTTTTTTTTTATACATATATATTTATATGTTTCCGAATTTGATCAATATACATGTATACATGAGTTATAAGTTCGTATTTCATGCAATTCTCATGATATGATTATTACTTGAGTTTCTTTTTGAGTTGTGCCATTTTAAGCCTGAATAGTCATAGTAGTGGATAAGTAAGCACTTACTTAGGTCAGGGTGTGTGTGCAGCTGCTATATGATTAAACGTTATATGCGGGTCCTGTTAGGGATCCTTGGTTCGACCCCGTTTGGGTCTATATGGAAAATTTAATGCGAGACTTCGGTCTCTATATGAAAATTCACATGTTTGAGGCTTATGTCTCTATATGCTTGGGATACTGTGTTCTATCAGTATCCAACGGACCGCATCCACTTCTAAAGTGTATTTTTCAGACTAATCAGGCTATATGTTAATATGTGTTGCATATGTTGAGATGTTTATTGACAGAATTAAAAGTATATGATGTACATGAATTCATGCATAACTTTATAATATGCACCTTGTGTCTGTGTATTTAGAATGGTGAGATTTATGATAATCCTAAGTATGAATTGAGTAGTTAATTGCGTGTAATGTATGTTTATGCATGTCAAGTAAAGAACATGGAAATATGCTTATATGTAATTTTGATGCCTTTGATTTTGAATCATAGCTTTATTGCACGTTATGTTGCGAGGAGATTATATTATTGTTGTAAATATTGTATATGTATATTGTTCGTTTGTTTTGTTCCTCCCTACTAAGCGTTATCGCTTAGCACAAGTTCTTTTCCCGTGTAGGTGGCGAGTTCGTTTTGGAGTCAGACATCTGCAGGTCGGCCACTAGAAGTCTTTTTGGATGAAGTTATTTTTGAGTCTTCTGCTGTTATTTTCTACATGGCTTGTTCATAGCAAAATGAATCTTTTGTAAAGGAACAACTATTTTGGTATATGTATTTGCTTACGAGCCCTTTTGTAAAACGATACTGACTTGTTGTATGTTAAAGAACTTGCAACTTTATGATTAAAAGTTTCTTTACATCTCATTTGGTTTTATTTATTAGTATGTATTTGGGATTCGTTTATGTGTTTGCTCGTATGGCGCTCCGGTATCCTTCCAACGGGGATAACGGGGTGTTACAGCTTGGTATCAGAGCCCAGGTTTCGTGGTTCTGGGTTATGTTGTGATTGTTTGAGTCTAGAGTCGAGTCTATGCATGAGAGTCAGTTTTGTGTCGTGGCCTAATGCAGATGTCTTGTGTTTTGTAGTGTTTTTATGGAGTCGGATCCAAGTGAGTATATGGGCGACACAATGGACAGTGTCAATGTGGGTCGTAGAGATAATCCGATCAGAGGAGGTAATCTGGTTGGACAAGATAGGCCTGCACAGGAACATGCACCAGCAGTAGGTCCAAATATGGGTGTTGGTATGGATCCAGCATTAGTGCAAGGTTTGGTACAAGTAGTAGAGAGGTTGACTGCTCCAAAGGCTCCAACTGAGTTGTTAAGAAAAAGAGGAGCAGAGGATTTTCATGGGACTGCCTTGGATGAATCAAATGTGGCTGAGTTTTGGCTTAAGAGGGTGAGTCGAATTTTGCAAGAGATTAACTGTCCTGCAAGTCAGAGAGCTTTATGTGCGGTATTGTTGCTTCAAGGATCAGCGTATGATTGGTGGGAACTTGTGATGCGAAATCCCCAGCGACCAGCCGAGTTGACATGGGAATTCTTCAAGCGAGAGTTTGAACAAAAGTATGTGACAAAGGCATACTAAGAAGCCAAGTGGAGAGTTCATCAGTTTGAAGCAGCGAGGTATGACTGTGAGTGAGTATGATAAGGAATTCTACCGGTTGAGTAAGTATGTGCCCGAGCAGTTGTTGACGGATGAGTTCAGATGTAGGCACTTTCTAGAGGGACTACGTGAGGTGTTCAGAGGTCCTTTGTCTGGTATGATCGTCTTACAACCAGTGGGGTATTATCAGCTTGTGGCAGCGGCAATGAAGTTAGAAGAATCTGAGATGGTAAAGCAAAAGATGGCACAGAAGAGGAGAGCACCGGATGGGGGAGTTGCGAGTACTAAGAAGTCTAAGGGTGCTCCAGTTGAACAAGGGAATAGATGGACAGTTCAAGTGCCTTGACAAGTAGGGAGTGTAGCCCCACATGGTAGTAAGGGAAATCGAGCACCGGAGTGTGAGCATTGTCATAGATACCATTGGGGTACATGTCGCAAGATCACCGGTGCATGCTTTAAGTGCGGGAGTATGGAGCATCGGTTTGCAAGTTGCCCTAATCGACAAGAGGATGAGAATCAACAAGAAAGTACAAGATCCAATGTGACTCAAAGCAACCGTGATAGAAGTAGAACTCCGTAAGCACCATCAGAGACGGTGCAACGACCTGGTGCTACGGAAGAGTATAACCGGCATAGAGCATATGCTTTGATTGGAGAAGATGCGACTGATGCCGCAGGTCCTTCGGGTAAGTGTTAATATGTTAAGCTTTGTTTCGTTTCGGTTTTAATATTTGAGATGTATATGATAAGCGAGGAAATTTCGAGGACGAAATTTTCTTAAGGAGGAGAGAGTTCTCACACCCCAAAAGTGGCCTAACAGGAATTGGCAATTTTAATTGGAAAATATGGATATTTGGTAATTGTTACAAGTGTAATTAAGGGCAATTGGGTAATTTAGAAGAGAAAAGAGGATTAAATTGCAAGGAATTAAAAGTAATAGACTGCAGATTTTTTTATGGTGAGTAAAAAGTAATTTGACAAGGACTTATTGGTAATAGTATGGAGCAGATGGTAAAAGACTAATAAGTGGATTAAGTGAACCAGTGCATGTGTGCCAAGTGGAGTTGTGAGTGTGTGCATGTGGGTGAGAGAAAAGAGATGTCTGAAAGTTTTTTTTTAGCTTCCTGGAAACTAAAAGATGTGAGGTTCTTTCTCTCTTGCTCTCTCTCACGTTAACCACTCCTCTCCTCTTCTTTCTCTGTTCTTTCTTTCTGTTGCATGCGTGTTCTTCCAGTGTTGACTAGGGTTTTTAGTATTGAGAAGATTACAAGGTATGTGGCTGAAGTTCTTTGGGTTTCTCCTTCCTTTCTTCTTCTTCGGGTTTGTCTGAGTTTTTAAGCTTATGTTCTTGGGTTAATGGAATGTGGTTTTATCTGTTTGCAAGCATTTGAAGATAAGAGAAAAGATAAAGGAAAAGGGAAGGTTGTGGATTGAAAGTTGCAGTGGACATTCTGAACTTCATTAACAGGTTTCGGACTGTCTGTCCTTTTTCATTTTTGGATCCTAGTTACTGTTCGGATGTCAATGTTATTTACGTGTGTTTGTTTATCCAAATGCTTGAGTAATAGAAATTTTATGTATGAATAGTAGTGTTAAAGTTCTGTTGCTTTATACGTTAAAATGGAAGTCTATATGCATGTAAGTTAAAAGGGAAGATTATGGGTTTGTGACTCTCTCTGTTTATATTATTTGATTGTATGATAATATGAATAATTTGAGTAATTATTGCTATAAATGTGCTCTGGAGACTTGAAGGTATGTGTTCGAATAATTATTGCATGAAAAATGGTTTTAGACAAAATGGGGTTTTGAGTTTTGGATGTACTCTGTTTTCACGATTTTCTGGTTTTTACATTTTTTGAAATTCTGAAGTTTTTGAGAAGGAGAAGCAGAAGTGTGAGAAGGAGATCACGAGATGTGATGGAGAATCACGCCGTGACCTTCTTCCCTGGGAAGTCACGAGACGTGACGGAGAGTAACGACTCGTGACCATCCCCTTCCCTGCGTGTCACGAGTCACCACTGCCCGAGTGACTCGTGACCTCCCCTCTCTTTTCTGGCGTCACGAGGCATGACGGAGGGTCACGACTCGTGACTGCCCCTGTTTTGCGTGGCGCTCGCGAGAAGCTAGCATCACGAGTCACCATTGCCTGGGTGACTCGTGACTGGCCTCCTTCCTGTTGCCCTGTTTTAAAAAGCAAAGTAATTTTCTTTAAAGCTTCTGTTACATGGGGTTTTTCACTACTTGTAACCAGAAACAGGTTTAAATTTGTGTTATAATTTAATAATTGTTTAATTATGAGATTTGTGTACATGATTAATAATTAATGTACATGATTTAAATGTTTATAATTAACATGAACCTGAACATGGATTATTTCAATGTGAGTTATATGTTCTTAATATCTCCTGTATTTTTTTTTATACATATATATTTATATGTTTCCGAATTTGATCAATATACATGTATACATGAGTTATAAGTTCGTATTTAATGCAATTCTCATGATATGATTATTACTTGAGTTTCTTTTTGAGTTATGCCATTTTAAGCCTGAATAGTCATAGTAGTGGATAAGTAAGCGCTTACTTAGGTCAGGGTGTGTGTGCAGCTGCTATATGATTAAACGTTATATGCGGGTCCTGTTTGGGATCCTTGTTTCGACCCCGTTTGGGTCTATATGGAAAATTTAATGCGAGACTTCGGTCTCTATATGAAAATTCACATGTTTGAGACTTATGTCTCTATATGCTTGGGATACTGTGTTCTATCAGTATCCAACGGACCGCATCCACTTCTAAAGTGTATTTTTCAGACTAATCAGGCTATATGTTAATATGTGTTGCATATGTTGAGATGTTTATTGACAGAATTAAAAGTATATGATGTACATGAATTCATGCATAACTTTATAATATGCACCTTGTGTCTGTGTATTTAGAATGGTGAGATTTATGATAATCCTAAGTATGAATTGAGTAGTTAATTGCGTGTAATGTATGTTTATGCATATCAAGTAAAGAAAATTGAAAGATGCTTATATGTAATTTTGATGCCTTTGATTTTGAATCATAGCTTTATTGCACGTTTATGTTGCGAGGAGATTATATTATTGTTGTAAATATTGTATATGTATATTGTTCGTTTGTTTTTTTCCTCCCCACTAAGCGTTATCGCTTAGCACAGGTTCTTTTCCCGTGTAGGTGGCGAGTTCGTTTTGGAGTCAGACATCTGCAGGTCGGCCACTAGAAGTCTTTTTGGATGAAGTTATTTTTGAGTCTTCCGCAGTTATTTTGTACATGGCTTGTTCATAGCAAAATGAATCTTTTGTAAAGGAACAACTATTTTGGTATATGTATTTGCTTACGAGCCCTTTTGTAAAACGATACTGACTTGTTGTATGTTAAAGAACTTGCAACTTTATGATTAAAAGTTTCTTTACATCTCATTTGGTTTTATTTATTAGTATGTATTTGGGATTCGTTTATGTGTTTGCTCGCATGGCGCTCCGGTATCCTTCCAACGGGGATAACGGGGTGTTACAGCTTGGTATCAGAGCCCAGGTTTCGTGGTTCTGGGTTATGTTATGATTGTTTGAGTCTAGAGTCGATTCTATGCATGAGAGTCAGTTTTGTGTCGTGGCCTAAAGCAGATGTCTTGTGTTTTGTAGTGTTTTTATGGAGTCGGATCCAAGTGAGTATATGGGCGACACAATGGACAGTGTCAATGTGGGTCGTAGAGATAATCCGATCAGAGGAGGTAATCCGGTTGGACAAGATAGGCCTGCACAGGAACATGCACCAGCAGTAGGTCCGAATATGGGTGTTGGTATGGATCCAGCATTAGTGCAAGGTTTGGTACAAGTAGTAGAGAGGTTGACTGCTCCAAATGCTCCAACTGAGTTGTTAAGAAAAAGAGGAGCAGAGGATTTTCATGGGACTGCCTTGGATGAATCAGATGTGGCTGAGTTTTGGCTTAAGAGGGTGAGTCGAATTTTGCAAGAGATTAACTGTCCTGCAAGTCAGAGAGCTTTATGTGCAGTATCGTTGCTTCAAGGATCAGCGTATGATTGGTGGGAACTTGTGATGCGAAATCCCCAGCGACCAGCCGAGTTGACATGGGAATTCTTCAAGCGAGAGTTTGAACAAAAGTATGTGACAAAGGCATACCAAGAAGCCAAGTGGAGAGAGTTCATCAGTTTGAAGCAGCGAGGTATGACTGTGAGTGAGTATGATAAGGAATTCTACCGGTTGAGTAAGTATGTGCCCGAGCAGTAGTTGACGGATGAGTTCAGATGTAGGCACTTTCTAGAGGGACTACGTGAGGTGTTCAGAGGTCCTTTGTCTGGTATGATCGTCTTACAACCAGTGGGGTATTATCAGCTTGTGGCAGCGGCAATGAAGTTAGAAGAATCTGAGATGGTAAAGCAAAAGATGGCACAGAAGAGGAGAGCACCGGATGGGGGAGTTGCGAGTACTAAGAAGTCTAAGGGTGCTCCAGTTGAACAAGGGAATAGAGGGACAGTTCAAGTGCCTTCACAAGTAGGGAGTGTAGCCCCACATGTTAGTAAGGGAAATCGAGCACCGACGTGTGAGCATTGTCATAGATACAATTGGGGTACATGTCGCAAGATCACCAGTGCATGCTTTAAGTGCGGGAGTATGGAGCATCGGTTTGCAAGTTGCCCTAATCGATAAGAGGATGAGAATCAACAAGAAAGTAGAAGATCCAATGTGACTCGAAGTAACCGTGATAGAAGTAGAGCTCCGCAAGCACCATCAGAAACGGTGCAACGACCTGGTGCTACGGAAGAGTATAACCGGCATAGAGCATATGCTTTGATTGGAGAAGATGCGACTGATGCCGCAGGTCCTTCGGGTAAGTCTTGATATGTTAAGCTTTGTTTTGTTTTGGTTTTAATATTTGAGATGTATATGATAAGCGAGGAAATTTCGAGGACGAAATTTTCTTAAGGAGGAGAGAGTTATCACACCCCAAAAGTGGCCTAATAGGAATTGGCAATTTTAATTGGAAAATACGGATATTTGGTAATTGTTACAAGTGTAATTAAGGGCAATTGGGTAATTTACAAGAGAAAAGAGGATTAAATTGCAAGGAATTAAAAGTAATAGACTGCAGATTTTTTTTATGGTGAGTAAAAAGTAATTTGACAAGGACTTATTGGTAATAGTATGGAGCAGATGGTAAAAGAGTAATAAGTGGATTAAGTGAACCAGTGCATGTGTGCCAAGTGGAGTTGTGAGTGTGTGCATGTGGGTGAGAGAAAAGAGATGTCTGAAAGTTTTTTTTTAGCTTCCTGGAAACTAAAAGACGTGAGGTTCTTTCTCTCTTGCTCTCTCTCACGTTAACCACTCCTCTCCTCTTCTTTCTCTGTTCTTTCTTTCTGTTGCATGCGTGTTCTTCCAGTGTTGACTAGGGTTTTGAGTATTGAGAAGATTACAAGGTATGTGGCTGAAGTTCTTTGGGTTTCTCCTTCCTTTCTTCTTCTTTGGGTTTGTCTGAGTTTTTAAGCTTATGTTCTTGGGTTAATGGAATGTGGTTTTATCTGTTTGCAAGCATTTTAAGATAAGAGAAAAGATAAAGGAAAAGGGAAGGTTGTGGATTGAAAGTTGCAGTGGACATTTTGAACTTCATTAACAGGTTTGGGGGTGTCTGTCCTTTTCCATTTTTGGATCCTAGTTACTGTTCGGATGTCAATGTTATTTACGTGTGTTTGTTTATCAAAATGCTCGAGTAATAGAAATTTTATGTATGAATAGTAGTGTTAATGTTCTGTTGCTTTATACGTTAAAATGGAAGTCTATATGCATGTAAGTTAAAAGGGAAGATTCTGGGTTTGTGACTCTCTCTGTTTATATTATTTGATTGTATGATAATATGAATAATTTGAGTGATTATTGCTGTAAATGTGCTCTGGAGACTTGAAGGTATGTGTTCGAATAATTATTGCATGAAAAATGGTTTTAGACAAAATGGGGTTTTGAGTATTGGATGTACTCTATTTTCACGATTTTATGGTTTTTACGCTTTCTGAAATTCTCAAGTTTTTGAGAAGGAGAAGCAGAAGTGTGAGAAGGAGATCACGAGACGTGATGGAGAATCACGCCGTGACCTTCTTCCCTGGGAAGTCACAAGATGTGACGGAGAGTCACGACTCGTGACCATCCCCTTCCATGCGTGTCACGAGTCACCACTGCCCGAGTGACTCGTGACCTCCCCTCTCTTCCCTGTCATCACGAGGCGTGACGGAGGGTCAGGACTCGTGACTGCCCCTGTTTTGCGTGGCGCTCACGAGAAGCCAGCGTCACGAGTCACCATTGCCTGTGTGACTCGTGACTGGCCTCCTTCCTGCTGCCCTATTTTAAAAAGCAAAGTATTTTTCTTTAAAGCTTCTGTTACATGGGGTTTTTCACTACTTATCACAAGAAACAGGTTTAAATTTGTGTTATAATTTAATAATTGTTTAATTATGAGATTTGTGTACATGATTAATAATTAATATACATGATTTAAATGTTTATAATCAACATGAACATGAACATGGATTATTTCAATGTGAGTTATATGTTCTTATTATCTCCTGTATTTTTTTTATACATATATATTTATATGTTTCCGAATTTGATCAATATATATGTATACATGAGTTATAAGTTCGTATTTAATGCAATTCTCATGCTATGATTATTACTTGAGTTTCTTTTTGAGTTCTGTCATTTTAAGCCTGAATAGTCATAGTAGTGGATAAGTAAGCGATTACTTAGGTCAGGGTGTGTGTGCAGCTGCTATATGATTAAACGTTATATGCGGGTCCTGTTTGGGATCCTTGTTTCGACCCCGTTTGGGTCTATATGGAAAATTTAATGTGAGACTTCGGTCTCTATATGAAAATTCACATGTTTGAGACTTATGTCTCTATATGCTTGGGATACTGTGTTCTATCAGTATCCAACGGACCGCATCCACTTCTAAAGTGTATTTTTCAGACTAATCAGGCTATATGTTAATATGTGTTGCATATGTTGAGATGTTTATTGACAGAATTAAAAGTATATGATGTACATGAATTCATGCATAACTTTATAATATGCACCTTGTGTCTGTGTATTTAGAATGGTGAGATTTATGATAATCCTAAGTATGAATTGAGTAGTTAATTGCGTGTAATGTATGTTTATGCATGTCAAGTAAAGAACATGGAAATATGCTTATATGTAATTTTGATGCCTTTGATTTTGAATCATAGCTTTATTGCACGTTTATGTTGCGAGGAGATTATATTATTGTTGTAAATATTGTATATGTATATTGTTCGTTTGTTTTGTTCCTCCCTACTAAGCGTTATCGCTTAGCACGAGTTCTTTTCCCGTGTAGGTGGCGAGTTCGTTTTGGAGTCAGACATCTGCAGGTCGACCACTAGAAGTCTTTTTGGATGAAGTTATTTTTGAGTCTTCCGCTGTTATTTTGTTCATGGCTTGTTCATAGCAAAATGAGTCTTTTGTAAAGGAACAACTATTTTGGTATATGTATTTGCTTACGAGCCCTTTTGTAAAATGATATTGACTTGTTGTATGTTAAAGAACTTGCAACTTTATGATTAAAAGTTTCTTTACATCTCATTTGGTTTTATTTATTAGTATGTATTTGGGATTCGTTTATGTGTTTGCTCGCGTGGGGCTCCGGTATCCTTCCAACGGGGATAACGGGGTGTTACACTTGCCACCCAAAGGTTGCACAAACAAACCCAGAAAATCGCTTAATCGAAACCCTAACTCAAATAAAACCAAAAAAGAAGAAGAAGAAGGAGAACCCAAACGTAGGAACCCTAAAACCCCAACTTACCTCTTCAATCTTGATCCAAATCTCTATCAAAATCACCTCTAAGCAAGCACAAACTCCAGCCAAAAGGAAAGCAAGGAGGAAGAATAGAAAATGAAGAAAGGAATAAGAAGAGGAGGCGTGAGAGGGAGGAGAACGGGAATGCAGATTTTCTATGTTCTCTCTCTCTCTTTCTCTCTTTTCTTTCTTTCACATTCAATGTCCACCAACAAAATCCACTTGGCAAGCTCTCATAGGACCAATAACTCCTCCTTTGACTTTCAAACACTAAGGCACCATACACATACATACATCACATAATTACTTAAGTAGATATTTAATACCTTCGTACAATACTCACACTTCATTAGATTCTTCCTCCAATTAACATATTAGACTAATTGGTGCACTAAATTCCTTAATGTCCAATATTCTCATGCACAAATTACCGAATTACCCTTGAAATCCTGACTTAGCATGCCAAATCCCACTAGGCCCGATTTGGGGTGTAACAATATATACATATATATATGTATATACATGTGTATATGTATATATCTATATGTATATGTGTATGTATAAATGTATATGTATATGTATATGTGTATGTATATATGTATATATATATGTGTGTGTGTGTGTGTGTGAATATATATATTTGTATATATGTATATATACATATATATATGTATATACATATATATATGTATATATATTTGTATATATCTATATGTATATGTATATGTATAAATGTTTATGTATATGTGTATATGTATATGTATATATCTATATATCTATAAAGATATGTATATATACATATATATATGTGTGTGTGTGTGTGTATACATTCATACATACATCTATACATACATGCATTCATACATGCATATATATATGTATATGTATATATCTATATGTAATATATATATATATATATTGTAACGCCCCTGACACCCCCGTTGGAAGGATACCAGTTACGCCACGCGCACAAGCACATATACTTATGCTCAAGTATATTAAAAGAAAATACATTTAATCAGAAAGATAACAAATCCATATATAAATAACTATATCGTTTTACAAAAGGGATTTGTAAACCTAAAACATATACATATACAAAATCAGTTTCCATATACAAAATTACACTAATACAAAAATTCAACAGAAGACAAAATAAACTCCAACTATAGATTTCTAGTGGCCGACCTGCAGATGTCCAACTCAAAAATGAACTTGCCACCTACACGGGAAAAGAGCCCGTGCTAAGCGATAACGCTTAGTGGGGAGGAACAACACATGCATGTACATATAATCGTAATAAATATATTTATATAAGCTTAACAATAACAAAAGCATATAAACATATACTACTCATACTTATAACAAGTATTCTTCACACACATGCATATCGGAAAATACCATCACTTATACATCATATGCATATACACAAAATAGAGAAATTAATCATTTAAATCCAAGTAGTCAATATTCATATGCATCTTCACACTATCAACATATAACCATTCACATCCAAATACAAATATAACATCATATCTTGTCATATTGCATGTACTTATACATATAACATATATCTATTTCCGTATTATTGATAGCCCATACAACAGCCACATATAATAACCACATAATAAAGATCACGTATACTAGCCTGAATACATACGAGAGGTGGATACGGTCAATTTTAATACTGATAGAACACAATATCCGAGCATATAGAGACATGGGTCTCAAAACATATTCTAATCATGTATACCCGAAGGTACACCGTAGACCAAAGTCTCAAAACATCTTTTAAACATGTATACCCGAAGGTATATCGGAGACCAGAGTCTCAAATGACCATCTCGGAGGTCGGCCGGAAGACCCCAAATGGGATCCTCGTGTGGTAGCTACACTCACACTCTGACCTTGATAAGCGCTTATCTATCCACTACTATGACTATCAGTGTAACAGTCCGAATTCCACCCTAGTAGAATATTGGATTAATTGTGGTAAAAAGGTGAAGTGAAATTGAAGAGTATGTGATTCAGAACTCAAATGAAAGTGAAATAAGGACTTAATTGAGTAACTAAAAAAATTATATGTGGCTAAAGTGGAATTGTTCATGGTTAGGATTAAGTGTGGTTAATTAATGTTAATGGAATCCAGATTTCTATTAATGAAGATTAAGGGATTATAATGGAATCCATGTGTTTGGTTGTGGCATTGCCAACCTAACCTATTGCATGCAGTATTTACACCTCACTATGGGAAGAGAATGCTCACTCTTGCATGTGCATTTCTGAATTAACCCTCTCTAAATACTCATATTCTTCTTTTCAATTCGGAAGATATTACTTAAGTGATTATCATAAGAATTCTGCTGAAGATAAATGATGTATTGGATTGCTAAGGTTTTACTTTAGCAAGGTAAGTGCTTAATTGTTGGATTGTTCTTCTACTTCTACCCTTTCTCTGTTGGTTGAATGGGAAATTAATTCTTGGTAACCACTCCTGGAAAGTGGACTGGATTTGTAGTTAAGGAGGCTAAGAGAATTAAGGAAAGAAGAAGGTGATTGATAAAGAGACTAAGTGACTTCTAAGGAGCTAAGGAGATAAGGTTTGGGAACTAACTATTGTTATGTGTATGTAAATTAGTTTATTATGTGTCAATTGATAGATAATACAGTTGAAATATATGATTTATTTGTGTTGAAATTGATGATTGAATTTTTATGAGATTAACCAAATTATGAACCGTAGTTTAGGGAAAATTCTATTTATATTTCACTAGACCTCCGTGTAGTGGTTTGGTCATAACATGAGTTTAGAAAGCTTAAATTCTGTGTTTATTGCCCCATTTGAACCATGACTTTGATACCTTTAAAAGTCACAGAAATGACTATGAGCTAATTTTGGATCTAAGACCCTTAAAAATAGCAAAACAAGATGAGTCTCTACCTTGGTTGGTTCATTGGAACATTCTGTATTGTTTAATTCATAACTGATGGTTTATAAGTCCAAATGACCTAAACCTTCTTCCATGTGAAATTCAACATCCTATAGAACGAATGTTAAGAAGGAAATTTTGCCAAAAAATGTCGTTTACATGTCAGTTTAGGCTGAACAAAAATGGGTAGTGAAGCAGTCCTGAGTTTTGCTTTTGTTTTGCTCAATTTTGGTATATCACGGTCACAACCAAATGGTTGCCACTGTGACCAATAGGGCTGTTCATGGGTTGGGTTGGGTCAAAAATGAAATAAACCCAACCCAACCCAATATAGATGACTTGTATGGTTTATTAGTTAAAAACCAACCCAACCCATTATTATATACGGCGGTTTGGAGCGGTTTTAAGGTGGTTTGGAGCGGTTTGTATACGGTTTGAAGTAAATTTAATATAATTATTTAATTTTTTTCTTTAAAAAATCTAACTTTTTAAATTTATTACAAAATAAAATAATAAATCATATAATAATTATATTAAATTATAAAAAAAATCTAAATTGTCTTTTTTAATAAAATTTGTCATATTACATAATTTTATACATCAAAATGAATTTTATAGCTATGTTCCTGTGAAAGAATTTTCTGAAGCATTTCAATCATTTCACACTGGAAGAAAGTTAGGTGATGAACTTGCCAAACCATTTGACAAGTCCAAAGCTCATCCTAATTCTCTAACAACTAAAAAATATGGTGTCAGCAAGAAGGAACTTCTGAAAGCTTGCTTTTCAAGAGAGTATTTACTCATGAAGAGGAATTCATTTGTATACATTTTTAAGGCAATACAAGTGAGTAGAAGCTGTCTTCATTTTATTCTTTTCTTCTTTTTTTTTTCCTTTTTATTTTAACAGACCAATTCGAATAATTAAAGCTCCAGTCACAAAAGAAAGGATTTGCAGAAATTGGAAACAAGAAAATGAGTATTCAAATTTGTTGAATAGTAGAGATACTATTCTATAAAGCTAAGGATTTGCAAATGGTTGAAAACCAAAATAAAAATAATAATAAAAATAAAATAAAGAATTTTTTGATACAAGAGTAGAATTAATGTTACAGCATATACTTAGTTGTCTTCTTTTAATTTCAGCTTATGATTCTGGCTGTTGCGGCAATGACAATATTTCTAAGAACAGAGATGCATCAAAACACAGAAACAGATGGTGGGATTTATCTGGGTGCCCTTTTCCATACAATCTTCACTGCTATGTTTAATGGATACTCAGAACTTGCAATGACTATCATGAAACTTCCCGTCTTCAATAACATATTAAAACAGAACCAGAATTCAACTATCATTCTAAATTAGTAAACAAGAAAATTACACGAAATTGCAGCCAAACAAATTGATAGATCAGTAGCCAAACAAATTTATAAATCAGCAGCCAAAATTACAGATAAATCATATATATCACAAGAAGCATCTAGCTCAATACCAAATTGAACCCAAAACAAATGCAAGCCATAACACAAATGCAAGTTAAACCCAAAAATAATTAAATCTAGATCTCGATTAGGAAAATCAAAATCAGGGAGAAATTAATGGCAAATCTAGATCTAGTTTTAGATAATTCAAAATCAAAATCAATCTTCAAATCTAGATCTCAAGAAAGAAGCATCAACTGAAAATGGCAAAAAATAGCATACCTGGTTATAGCACAAAATCGAGTGAAAGAGAGCGAGACTGATATAGAGAGCGAGAGCGAGATAGAGGAGAGAGCAAGATTGGGACAGAGAGATAGATTGAGATAGAGATAGAGATAGATAGAGATCGAGACAAAGAGAGAGTGAGAGTGAGGCAGAACTGAGAGAGCGAGGCAGAGACACAGACAATATCGAGATGAAGAAGAAAATGGTCGGTTTAGCCAAAAACCAACTATTTAGCCCATAACCCGACATAACCCAACTTAAAATAAAAAATAACCGACCAACCCGACTGAAAAACCACCAAACCTGTATTTTTCTGGTTTGGTCGGTTTGACTCGGTCGGTTTGGTTGGTTTGACCCAAAAGCTAATCAACCCTAGTGACCAATGTCCGGACAAGGCATAATTGCTTGTAATTGGACCTCACGGTCACAACAAACTCATTGCCACCGTGACCCTTCCCAGTTTTGCATATTTAGGGTGTTTTTCTTCCCGAAATGCACCTGAACTTCACTACAAATTCCTATAGCTTGTCCAACACATGTCTAACTTTATGAAATGAGCATGTCAATGATACTAATTGCAATTATATATAAATGATGCTATGGCATAATAGTTTAATTATGGAATTAAGTGTATACATGCTTTTTAATTATTAAGCATGACATGGAAACACAAATAGCTTGAACAAGTGTAAGATTTCGAATGGTTTCCCTTAGTTTATTTAAAAAGTGAATAAGAATCAATTGGAGCATGTAATAATTATTTGAATATAATTGTATTGGAATTGATATTGTTAAGAAGCTAAACGGGTAGGAAAACATATGGTTTGAAGCATGATTTGGCTAAGAGTGATATTTGAATTGCTTTGAGAAGACTTGAATATTTATGTGAGGTGTGGTTAGAAAGCATAGCTGTGCATTGATAGAACACAACTGTGTTTTGGCAATTTTGCATAGGTCACGGTGACAACCAAATTGATTGTCACCGCGAGGTATGAAAGTTTGCATTCTGTTTTGAGAGTTTGAAGTATGTCACGGCCACAACCAAATTGGTTGTCACCGTGAGGTACCTCTGTTTTGCATATTGAACAATGAGACTTGGCCAAATGTTGTAAGCATGTATGAATAATAATCCAATCAATTATACATCATTTATTGAGGATTATCATATGCTAAACATTATGACTAAGCAAGATGAAGTGTATGAGACAAGTAAATGTGGGTTGCTTATTGAATCTTGTGGATGTGTATTTCTTTACCAATTAATGTGTAATATTATGCAATGATAAGAAACAGAACTTGTACTTGTATATCAATATGATTAAGACCTATGTTATAACATGAGTTTAATGAAGGTGCATATATTTAGGTGAGTATGCTGTCTAAGCTATTGGTATATGCTAGGCATGAGGTGATGCAAGTTTACTTTACGTGATAACTTGTACCATGATGTTGCTTTAAGAAAGTATAGGAGTACCTTACTATGCGAACATATAATACTATATGAATGAATTATAACATGCGAATATGCTAACCATGATGGTGAATTGTGAAGTGAGCCATAAAGTAATGTTGATTTTATTGTAATGCTATGATGATGATATTCTTTATGGGAATTGCGAGTCATAATTGGATTAATAATTAGCCTGCGAGTCAAGTAGTGGATAGATAGGCATGCCTATAGGGTCAAAGTGTTGCAGCCCAATGTGTCCGATTCCTCTTGAATCACAATGCGAACAATCCTTACTGGATTTCTAAATGTGGATTAAAGATTAATGCGATTTCTGTACCTTAGGGTACCAATGCATAAATGAGATTACAATGCGAATATCGTACCTCGGTAGTACTAATGCGAAACCCGTTATCCGCGCCTTTGAATTGCAGGCAAGGCTAACGATAATAATATGACCTTATAAGATTGATATTAAATGAGAATGTGAATGAGGTGTGTTAAGATTTGTCTTGAGATGCGATTATACGAATGTGATTCCTCAGAATGAGTATATATGGGTGTGAAATCAAGATGTGTGGATGTCATAACAATATTATGTGCAAGTTATTGAGTGTTAACAAGGCATGATTGTAGAAGCATTTTTAAAGTGTATATCTGTTAAGTATAGCAAAGCAATGATGAATGTAACACATAATTGTAAACCCCAACACCCCCTGGAAGGATATCGGAGCGCCACACGAACTCTAACGCGTACACATACATATGCTAGCGGAAGCGATCGCACTATACACATCCATATAAGAACAATAAAATCAAATAATACTACGCTAGGGCCCAACATGCATCTTACACATATTATACATATTACAAACCTATTGTCGTTTTACTTTACATATTTGTTTCAGTATATCTATTACAATAAACTTTACATGGAACAACTATACTCTTTTATCACATAATGATGTTACTCAAAACATCACCCACTCTATCTCTAACTTATACAAAAAAAAAAGATATAGCAAAAGCTCTTAGTGGCCTTGACCTGCAGATGCCCGCTCACTGATCCGAACCTGTAAATCTAAACAGAAATAAACATTCGTGCTAAGCGATAACGCTTAGTGGGGATAGACAGACATAATAGACTTCGAATGAAGTCATAGATATATCACATGCGTATCAATAGTTATATCATATACACATAATCATATTCCGTATTTTCTAAGAAAAATATTATCATGCTTTAATCCATTCTTGTGCAGAAATCCAAACATGGCAAACGGTATCGGTAACACCTCAAATACATATACAAGTATCGATACAATCTCACAGTGCTCGTATACATATACACAACCTTGTAATAGATAACATTCACTCCGATTAGTTCCATGTGCAAATATCCAAATAAGGCAAACAATACCAATATCATGTCACACAATATTCATATACATATACATATCTCCATTATACCTCTTGTACACTATAAAATACACTTTTGCTTGAACTTTCAACAATTGTGGATACGAGTACTTTACTGTGGATACTGATAAATAGTATCAAACTCTAGAGACTTAACTCAAAATGAATACTCTGGGTATTCGTTAGTAGACCAATTAAGGTCACAGTAGCAGCTGCACTCTAACCCTTTATAAGCATGCTTATCTATCCACTACTGTGACCATTCAGGCTCGAATAAGAACTCTACAACTAAATCATATACATTGCATGTACTCTACTGTTCATTCAAGAACACTATACACTATTTACATATTAACTGAGCAAACCATGCATATACTCACATGTAGCAATACCATATCAATGAATCTTTGCACTACACATTACTAATTAATCAAATACACAATTCATTTTACATGTTCATAGACTTCACACATTATGATCCAATCATAGATGATCAATATCACATGCATATCATGTTCAACAATTTAAAAGCATACATACATTTAATTTCATTATTAAACTCTTATGCCATAGCATTATTTACTCAGATAACTAATCTTATAATCATTTGATAAACTTAAACATGCATGGTATAGACCACAGAAACATTTAGGGGCAGTGTGGGTTCAATACGGCGAGAAAAACACATAAAAATATACAAATTTGTTGAGTGGAAAGGTGGGAAATTGATTCATGTCAACCATGGGCTCTAAATCAAGAGTAAAATCACTCTTATTACCTTCTCTGTCGTGCTCGTAACCACTATCGCGCTTGCGACAGAAGGCTCCGTCAGGAACCTTCACGAGACTGCTTCTTACCTCAAACTTGTATCGTCTAAACCGACCTCTAAACGTAATTTTTAGAAAAAACGTCCTTCTTAACAATTGTTCCATAGGATGTTATCCTTTAAATGGGATAAATTTCAGGTCGTTATGACATCTATAACTTCAGATATGTCTTAAACAATCCATACTATTCTAGTGAACCCCCCTTGAACAGGGCCATCTAAGTATTGACTACTTATGGGATACTTAGAGCCAGAATTATCTCAATAACCCTCTTAGCAATTTTTAACTACAGATCTTAGGGTTTAGATGACATTTTAATCAACTTTATTGAAGCCCTATAACTCCACTTATGAAAAAAACATCATACAGAGGTCTGGCGAAAACTGAACAGAATTCCCCCAAAATCACACTTTACACACAAAAGCTATATGAAAACTATCTAACACATCCAAAACTCATGCAATATGATCCAATACATCATCACAAACATATATACATACATACACCATGAAAGCACTGCAAGCAATCAAATAATCAAAATAAGATTCGCACACGATCCCCACCTCTATGAGGCTTGAACTCTATGCTCTATTCAGCTCCAACTTTTTTCCTTTTCTTTATCCAGTCCCTTGTTCATAGCTTCCACAAATCACATAGAAAACACTTGAGTTAAACATCTTCTCACTTTAAATCAAAAACATAAAGAAAAAGGAGGTCAGATCGGAAAATCAACAAAACTAACTTTCTCAAGGATCAACTCTACCTTTCACAACTCTCTCTTCAACTATCCTAAGAGGCTCACTCAAAGAGCAAGGCAAATGAAGAAGAAAAGAAACAAAAAGAAAGAACAAGAGAGGGAGGACGGCAGAAAACCAAAGAAAGAAGAAAAGAAAAGCAAAACCAAAGGCCAAAAGCAAACCAACTGGAGTAAGAACCAAAGCAGCTGGTCAATGCTCATCCAACAATTAAATTCCCACCTTCCAAAATTAAATACATGTATATCTCTTTAGTTCCCTATTTCCTTTTAATTCATATGTATATCTCTTTTCTTAATAAATACATACTTGTGTTTTGACCAAACCACATAATAGGCCATGCCACATGTCACCCTCCTATAATGCCACTTGTCAAACTCCTGTGCTGCCATGTGTCTGATACACATCAAATAATTCAACTCTAATAGGCTTCACGTGATGCGTTCTGTCGCGCCCGCGACACTATCGCGCTCGCGACACACACAAGCCACTTACTCAAATACACTCTCTTATACACACAAACTCTTGAATTCCCAAACAAAAAATCCGAAAGTCTACTAGGGCCAAATCAGGTTGTTACAAATCCCTTCCCCTTAAGAAATCTTGTCCTCGAAATTTCCCCGCTAATCACTTACACAGGTAAATCCTTAAACAAATCTCCAAATTGCTATCACTTAGACCACACAGCTATCAAATCGTACACACTTCACACTTTCCTTAACGCACTGCACTCTAATCCATACACATCTTCTAAACATCAATCACTCGATGTGTATCCTATCAACTTTTCTCAATGAAACACATACAATGATACTTTTCACATACGATTGAAGGATGCAGATGAAATGGCCATGTAATGATTTATTTATGCAAGATGATGCAAAAAAGCAATGTAAGCTATTGTAATGCACTTTTTCCCATCCCCATGTTTCAATATGCTTATATCAAATGATTCCAAAGAGATAGCTGACAGGAATACAGAGTGTCACCTCAAACCTTTACTAACTATATAAATTCATATTTCTCACTATATCCGACATCTCACTAATCTTTCCACTCGCATCTAACTCCATCTATACACTGCACAAAAAGACATCTGCATTAGGCCACAACTCTAAACAAACTCTAACATTTAACCTATACTCTACATCTTATAGACCAGAACCTCTAACCTATGCTCTGATACCACCAAATGTAACACCCCAACACCCCCTGGAAGGATATCGGGGTGCCACATGAACTCTAACACGTACACATACGTAAGCTAGCGGAAGCGATCGCACTATACACATCCATATAAGAACAATAAAATCAAATAATACTACACTAGGGCCCAACATGCATCTTACACATATTATACATATTACAAACCTATTGTCGTTTTACTTTACATATTCATTTCAGTATATATATTACAATAAACTTTACATGTAACAACTATACTCTTTTATCACACAATGATGTTACTCAAAACATCACCCACTCTATCTCTAACTTATACATAAAAAAAAGATATAGCAAAAGCTCCTAGTGGCCTTGACCCGCAAATGCCCGCTCATTGATCCGAACCTGTAAACCTACACGAAAATAAACATCCGTGCAAAGCGATATCGCTTAGTGGGGATAAACAGACATAATAGACTTCGAATGAAGTTACAGATATATCACATGCGTATCAATAGTCATGTCATATACACATAATCATATTCCATATCTTCTAAGAAAAATATTATCATGCTTTAATCCATTCTTGTACAGAAATCCAAACATAGCAAACGGTATCGGTAACACCTCAAATACATATACAAGTATCGATACAATCTCACTGTGCTCGTATACATAAACACAACCTTGTAACAGATAACATTCACTCCGATTAGTTCCATGTGCAAATATCCAAATAAGGCAAACAAAACCAATTTCATGTCACACAATATTCATATACATATACATATCTCCATTATACCTCTTGTACACTACAAAATACACTTTTGCTTGAACTTTCAACAATTGTGGATACGAGTACTTTACTGTGGATACTGATAAACTGTTTCAAACTCTAGAGACTTAACTCAAAATGAATACTCTGGGTATTCGTCGGTAGAAAAATTAAGGTCACTGTAGCAGCTGCACTCTAACCCTTTATAAGCATGCTTATCTATCCACTACTATGACCATTCAGGCTCGAATAAGAACTCTACTAACTGTTCATTCAAGAACACTATACACTATTTACATATTAACTGAGCAAACCATGTATATACTCACATGTAGCAATACCATATCAACAAATCTTTTCACTACACATTACTAACTAATCAAATACACAATTCATTTTACATGTTCCTAGACTTCACACATTATGATCCAATCATACATGATCAATATCACATGCATATCATGTTCAACAATTTAAAAGCATACATACATTTAATTTCATTATTAAACTCTTATGCCATTGCATTATTTACTCAGATAACTAATCTTATAATCATTTGATAAACTTAAACATGCATGGTATAGACCATGGAAACATTTTAGGGTAATACGGGTTCAATACGGGGAGAAAAACACATAAAAATATACAAATTAGTTGAGGGGAAAGGTGGGGAATTGATTCATGTCAACCATGGGCTCTAAATCAAGAGGAAAATCACTCTTATTACCTTCTCTGTCGCACTCGCGACCACTGTCGCGCTCGCGATAAAAGGCTCCGTCAGGAACCTTCATGAGACTGCTTCTCACCTCAAATTTGTATCCTCTAAACTGACCTCTAAACGTCATTTATAGACAAAACATCCTTATTAACAATTTTTACCTAGGATATTAACTTCTAAATGGGGCAAATTTTAGGTCATTATGACAACTATAACTTCAGATATAACATAAACACTCCATACTATTCCAGTGAACCCCCCTAAAATAGGGCAACCTATGTATTGACTACTTATTGGATACTTAAAGCCAGAATTAGCTCAAGCACCCTCCTAGACATTTTTACCTACAGATCGTAGAGATCAGATGAAATTTGAATCAACTCGATTGAAGCCTTATAACTCAACTTATGATAAAAAAAGTCATACAGAGGTCTAATAAAAACTGAACCCCCAAAATCACACTTTACACACAAAAGCTATATGAAAACTATCTAACACATCCAAAACTCATGCAATGTGATCTAATACATCATCACAAACATATATACATAGAGACATCATGAGATCACTGCAAGTAATCAAATGATCAAAATAAGATTCGCACACGATCCCTACCTCTAGGAAGCTTCAACTATATGCTCTATTCAGCTCCAACTTCTTTCCTTTTCTTTATCCAATCTCTTGTTCATAGCTTCCACAAATCACATAGAAAACACTTGAGTTAAACTTCTTCTCACTTTAAATCAAAAACATAAAGAAAAAAGAGGTCAGATCGAAAAATCAACCAAACTTACCTTATCAAGGATCAACTCTACCTTTCACAAGGCTCACTCAAAGAGCAAGGCAGATGAAGAGGAAAAGAAACAAAAGAAAGAAAAAGAGAGGGAGGATGGCAAAAAACCAAAGAAAGAATAAAAGAAAAGCAAAACCAAAGGCCAAAAGCAAACCAACGGAAGTAAGAACGAAAGCAGTTGGTCAATGCTCATCCAACAATTAAATTCCCACCTTCTAAAATTAAATACATGTACATCTCTTTAGTTCCTTATTTCCTTTTAATTCATATGTATATCTCTTTTCTTAATAAATACATACATGTATTTTGACCAAACCACATAATATCCCATGCCACATGTCACCCTCCTACAATGCCACTTGTCAAACTCCTGTGCCGCCATGTGTTCGATACACATCATATAATCCAACTCTAATAGGCTTCACATGATGCATTCTATCGCGCCCGCAACACTATGGCGCTCGCGACAGAACCCACACACAAGCCACTTACTCAAATACACTCTCTTATACACACAAAGTCTTGAATTCCCCAACAAAAAATCCAAAATTCTACTAGGGCCAAATCAGGTTGTTACAATAATTGTATGCATATACTGAATGTGAAGCCCAAAGATTAATATGTGCCTCAAACAATTTACATGCTATGAAATATGAGTGTATATATGTTGTATTGTTCCCCACTAAGCGTTATCGCTTAGCACGGGTTTGCCTAATCCGTGTAGGTTCTGAAGCGAGGTGATTTGAAGGACAGTCCCGCATTGTCAAGGTCAACACACTAGGATTACTGATAGCATTGGGTTTTGGGTAGACTTGCGTCTCTTTTTGTTATGTAAATATTATTTTGGATAGCATAAAGTATGTAATATATTAAGTAACCAAGCCTGTAATATTTAAGATTGTATAAGTGTGTGTGTAAGCACAAATGCATGAGCAAGTGTATGATGAGTATAGATGACTAACTGCATGTGAATGTGATAGAAGCAAAAATTTATTTGCCTGGATTCTTTGTATGCGTTTAGACTATGTATGTGTATGAGGAAGTGATTACCGTGTAACAACCATTCTCAACTCCATTAGCTGTGTTAGCGGTGTAATCAGGAATGGGCGTTACAAGTAGTGGTATAGGAGCCTAGGTTTATTCTTTTTTGGGAATTGGGTAGAATAAGATGTGTATAGTTGTGTTGACCTAATGCGAACGTCCTTATTTATGTCTCACATCGATGGGTCCCATTCACATTTCTAGAGAAGTGATTGCGGAGAGTGTTAATCTTCGTGAACCCGAAGTATCTGGGTCTGATCAGTCTCGATCGGTTAATAAGGATTGTGTTGTGCCAATGACACTGGTGGAAGCTTTAATCAAAATATCTTAGGACATGGTGAGGGTGTTGAATCGAATAACAACACCAAAAGCTCCACTAGAATTTAAGAGAAAGCTCAGAGGGTGCTAGGAGAGTTAAGGGTGCTGTGACGCGCGCCGAACCCCGTCGGATGACCCGGAGGCCCGCTTTTAGGGCTTTCGAGAGAGATTCATGAAAACTTATAAGGTATTTACAAGTGCGTCTATTTTGGGAAATAAGGGGGTTCATCTAATCCCATGAAACCTTTAGGCACCTTTGAGGCATTTTGGAGTCGCCACCCAATTGACAAGAAATTGGGAAAGGTCATCTAACCTCGGGGGTCTTAAACCAGAGAAGGTGTTCGGAACTTCACTTTTATTCATTCCTTAAGTTAAGTTTATAAATGAGTTTTTAATAAAATAAAATTTCATCTCTCATCTCACGCGATCATGCAATAAATTTAAAGCGCATTTCAATCACATCAAAAAGCGATAAAGAAAGCATAAAATAAAGCAATAAATAAATTATAAGAAAAATCTGGGACAGAACAATCCCCAAAAATAAAGAAAGCATAAATAAAATAAAAGGATAAACTTGCCCCAAAAATTAATTACAAGGGCCAAAAATAAATAAATAAATAACTGCATCACAAGAAGAAGAATAATAAAATACATCATGCATAAATAAGGATATTTATTGAATTTTAGGAACATTGGTTCCTTTAATTAATCTTAAAAAACTTGGAGAATTATTTTGGGCATTGATTGAGAAAAACGGGATGAGAGATCCCATTTTATAAAAATTAATTCTCTATTTGAAAGTGAAATTTTATTGGTTAAAAATAGGACATTGGTCCATTTTCTTAGAAAAATCCCAATTTTAATTATTGTAAAAGAACACGAATTTTCATGCTGTAGCGCCCCAACGTCCTTCCAACGGGGGCATCGGGGGTGTTACAAGTTTTGGTATCAGAGCACCGGTTTAGGCGATTCTGGTTGTCTTTGATTGTTTGAATGTCGAGTCTTTGCATGCGAGTCAGTTTTGTATCGTTGCCTAATGCAGATGTGTCTTGTCTTGTGTAGTGTCTAGATGGAGTCTGATCCAAGTGAGAATGTGGGTGAGACAACGGGCAGTGTGAATGCAGTGAGAGTCGAGGAATCTGCTTCGCAGCATTAGCGGCATGAGCGCCATGATATGCCTGGTGTGGGATTTGGGAATTTGGATTTAGTGCAAGGGTTACTTCAGTTAGTGGAAAAGTTGACTGCTCCTAAGGCTCCTACTGAGATATTGAAGAAGAGAGGAGCGAAAGATTTTCATGGGACTTCATTGGACCAATCGGATATGGCCGAGTTCTGGATTGAGAGAGTGGATCGGATTTTGCAAGAGATTAGTTGTCCCGCCAATCAGAGGTTATCATGTGCAGTGTCACTACTTCAAGGACCGGCGTATGATTGGTGGAATCTTGTGCTTCGTAACCCTCAACGACCAGTTGAGTTGACATGGGAGTTCTTCAAGCAAGAGTTTGAGCAGAAGTATGTGACGAAAGCATACCATAGGCTAAGTGGAAAGAGTTCATCAGTTTAAAACAGCGAGGTATGTCAGTGAGTGAGTATGAGAAGGAGTTTAGCCTGTTGAGCAAGCATGTACCGGAGTTGCTTTTTGTAGAAGAGTTTAAGTGTAGGCACTTCGAGGATGGATTGAGGGAAGTGATTCGAGGACCGTTCTCGGCCATGGTGGTCATGCAACAGGTCGGGTACTATCAGTTAGTTGTAGGAGCGATCAAGTTAGAGGAATCGGAGTTAACCAAGCAGAAAATTGAGCAAAAGAGGAAGGCACTAGATAGTGGACATGGAAGTGCTAAGAAGTCGAGAGGAGTTCCGAGTGGCCAAGGAACGATGGGTTCGGTTCCAGTTCATATAGGAGTTGGGAGTGTAGCGCCACCCTCTAGCAGGGGAAGTGTGATTCCGGAATGTGAGCACTGTTAGAAACGGCATTGAGGCGAGTGTAGGAGAGTCTCTGGAGCATGCTTTAGATATGGAAGCAAATAGCATATGGTGGCTAGTTGTCCGAAACAAAGAGAGCTTCAGGATCAACCCAAAAGTAGAGTGAGTGGACATAGATCGAGGGGAAATCGAAGTGGCAGAGGTAGTGGAAGGCCTTCTCAAGCGCCGTAGGAATCAGTGCAAAAACCGCCAATTGAAGAAGTGTATGTGCACCCGCGAGTATATTCTATGCTTAGAGAGGATGCAGCTGACCGAGCAGGACCTTTCGGTAAGTTCTATTATTAGCTTTTGCTGTGATCGATTTGTATTTGGGTTGTTGAATTTGTGGTTAGCAGGGAAATTTTAAGGTTGAATTTTCTTAAGGGGGAGTTATTGTAAAAACACAAGATGGGCCTAGTCGAAATTTGCATGTTAAGTCAGGAATTAAGGGTAATTTGGTATTTATGCACGTGGGATTTGTGTAATTGAGGACCCAATTGCAAGATTTAATTAAAGTTTTAAGAGAAGATTTGTGTTAGTGAGTGAAGTGTAATTGGCCAAGGATTAAAAGAGAAGTTTTAGGGAGTGAGTGGTAAAGTCAAGATTTTTTGACTCTTTGGTCCAATAAGGGTGTGCCACATAGGATGGGTAGGTTAGAGCATTAATGAGAAGTGAGGGAAGGAGAGAGGGAAAGGAAAAAGCAGAATTTCTGCTTGTTGTTCACATTTCCCTCCCCTTCTTCTTCTCTTTTCTCTCTTTTCTGCTCTCCCTTGTCCCCCTAATGTGAGTTCTTCAAGATTTGAAGTTAGATTTTCTAAGTCCGACGTGAATTTTGAAGAGGTAAGTGCTTGAGTTTTGCCTTGGGTTTCTCCTTCATCTACTTCTTTATTTTTTGGGTTTAAAAGAGGGTTATTGTTTGGTTTAATTAAGTGAGTTTTTGGCTGGGTTTTGTGAAAGAATCGGAGGAGCATAGAAAGAGCAAAGGGAAAGAGAAAGTGGGACTTTGAAGGAAGATTGAAGCTTCACTTTTGAGGTTTGGGAGCTTTGTCTTGAATGTGTGGTGTTTGTGTATTTGTGTTGTTATTTCTAAAATTTTTGAGTGTTGGGTTTGAGTATATACATGTGTTTGTTTGTGTATGGATGATGATGTGAGATGCTAGTGTTATAGTGATAGTAAGTATGTGATATTGAAGTGGTTTGAGCTTGGCATTTTTGCATGGAATTGAGTTAAGTTTAATGGTTTAAATTATGTCTATAAATGATTTTGAGCATGTTAGACTGAATGTGTTCAGTAATTTGAAGAGTGTAAGCATGATGGGTTAAAATTGTTTTTAGTTGGGTGTAAGTTTGCAGGTAAACAAGAGTGATTTTCTGTAAAATCTGGGTTCTAGGCGGTTTACAAGGCGGTAAGGTAGGGCATACCGCCGTGTAATCCTATTCTGTCCTTGTGTTTTTGGCTTACCATCTTTTTACACGACGGTAAGAGAGTTCCATACCACCGTGTAATATGTTACACGGCAGTAAGGAGAGTGCATACCACCATGTAACTTTTCTCTGTTTTCCTTTATTTGTTCATCCTTTTACACAGTGGTTAGGGCTCTCCCTCTATACCACCATGTGGGCTATCCTACACGGCAGTAAGGTATCCCCATACCGCCGTGTAACCCTCTCCTATTTTTGAAATTCGGTTTTTCAAAATGGTGTTTTATTTTGGGAGATTTGCATACTACCTTAAAAGCCATGTTTTTCCTAAAATTCATCTTAAAAATCCTTTGCATCATTTCTCACTCTTTCATGGGTCAAGTTTTGCTTTTCATTATTAATATTAGTGCCCTGGAATTGTGTAATGCCTATGCTATGTTAGTGTTTGATTTTGATTCTAGCATGCTTTGATGAGTGATTATTGCTCCGCTAGTGTTTGACTTAGTTTTTGCGTATTTGTCCAGTGTTGGGTTTCGTGTGTGTGAGTTAAGCTTGAAGTGTGATGTTAGTGGACAGATAAGCATGCTTACAAAGGGTTAGTGAGTGCAGCTCCAGTGTTGGCCCCGTTTGGGTCTTTCAGCCGATCTCCGAGATGGTCTTTCTGCTAGTGAAAATGTTTTGAGACTCCGGTCTGCCTTGCTACCTTCGGGTATAAATGTTTTGAGGCTTCGGTCTCCCGTGTAGTGTTCTTGTATCCACCACCAGTTAAATTTAGGCTATTGTTTGAAGTGTTTGGCATTTTCTTAGTGAAGTGCATGATTGTTGGAGTGATTCCAGTTAGTGTAATTGCTTATTGCCTTTTGTTAGTAAGTTCTGATTTCATAGAGTGATTATTGACTTATACATATCTCTGTTCTCTGATACTCAGTCAATTCAGTATGTTGATGCATATGTACTATTGCATGATATTATTGTATAATGTTATGTTGTTCTTGTTCCTACCCACTAAGCATTATCGCTTAGCATGGGTTCTTTTCCCGTGTAGGTGGCAGGATTTTGGGTTTCCACTCGAGTCACACATCTGCAGGTTGGCCACATAGGAGTAGAGTTATTTATTTTTGTCTCCTCCTGTAATTCTTTTTGTATATGTAATTTTGTTAAGGATCCTTATGTAATACTGAATGATGTATTATATATATTTTAATTTAATGTTGAGATTATGAGCTTTGTTATTGTACTGTATGCTTCCGCTGTCGTGTATGCATCTTTCTGAGTGAGCGTTGTCTAGCGTCGCAGCATCCTTCCAACGGGGGCGTCGGGGGTGTTACATGCGGCCTCAAGCATGGGGGCACCTGGCTTGCCTGCCTGCGAGGGGCGCCTGCCCTCGCGGTCTGGCAGTCGCGAGCGACCGGAATTATTTAACTTTTAATTGTATTTTTAAATTCAAAACCTTTTTTTACAAAAGACTATCACTTCAAACCTTCTTTTTCTATTTTTAATTTTTAAAATATATAATTTTTATTTATTTTCTAAAAAATAATGTTGACAAGGAAACTATCACTTCCAACCTTCATTTTGCCTATAAACAAGCACTTAGTCTCATCATTGGATAAACCTAATCTTGGACCATCTCGGGACCTGGTGTCTACAATATGTTAGCACCAAGATGTGATTGTAATGAAAGACTATTCATTTGACTACGTAACATTGAAAGTGTTTTGTGATAATGTAATGGCCCGATATATAGCCTGGTGGTAATTGGCTTAATTAAGGTTGTGTGGGAATTTAATTATGCAGTTGGACTAAATTGAAATAACAAATAAAGGACTTAATTGAATAATTAAAAGAAGTTAAATGGCTTATTGGCAATTGTGAATGGTTAACACTAAGATGGATTTATAAGCTTAATTAAAAATCAGATTTGTTTAGGTGAGGATTAATGGAGAAGGTGGAAACCACGTGTGGGTCTAGGGAGTTGGCAGCTCTCTCTTTACATGCAATATAAGGGTTGTAGAGAGAGAAGTTCACTAGTGCATTTGTTTCAGCCAATCCTTTCTTTCTCAAGGAATCTATTTACCATTCCTTCTTTTTTCGTGTGTTCTTCTCAATTTCTCATTTTTGATTTTATGAATTCTGCTATGGTTATTAAGTAATTGGAGGGTAAACTAAGTTGTTTGATTTGGAAGGTAAGTGAATAGATTAACTCTTCTTCTCCTACTCTCTCTAGTTCTGTAAATTGTGTTGGATTGAGGACTTATTTTGTGATCCAATTATAGAAATTGGACCATGTGTATAGTTGAGAAATCAAAGCATGATAAAGGGAAGGCCAAAGTTGGAGAACCTAGCTCAAAATGGACTCTTTAGGAGCATAGGGAAGGAGGTTTGGGAAACTACCTTTATGTTTTAATGTTATGACTTAAATTGTGTTCTATTTGAATGTTAAAATGTGAATTTGAGATGAGTAAGGAATTTGTAAAATGTCTGAATGGTGAACTTGTATTTGGTAGGTTATGAAGGCATGCTTGATTGGATAAATGATATAGCAAACTGAATCTTAGGTTGATACATAAATGGAACTAAGGTATTTGAAACTTAGTATGTATACTAATGAAGGGGAAATGTGTTATAATTCTTATGGAATGAATAATATGTATTTAAGGGATTGTTGGTAAGTTAGTGAGTAAAGGAACTTATGGCAAAAAGGGGTGATTCTGTCTAATTTTGGGTTTGGGGTGTTTTACAGGGCGGTATGAAATGGGCATACCACCGTGTAAAACTATTCTGTTTTGATTATGTTTTGTGTTGAGCATTTTACACGGGGGTAAGGCTTTGCCATACCGTCATGTAAATGCATTTTGTTTTGTGAGGGTTTTGTGTACGGCATACCACATGGCGGTATGATTTGTTCTCACCACCATGTAGGATGTCTTACACGGCAGTAAGCTATTTGCATACTGCCGTGTAAATGCCCTATGTCCAGAAAATTGGAAGTTTCATTTTCCATTCTTTTTTCATTCCGTTTGAACTTGCTTTTTTCTAAACCTTGCTTATTTGCACTTAAGCTATTAAAAGGTGATTAACATGTGCAAGATTTGAATCTTAACTTAGAAATGTGATTAAGATATATATACATGAGAATTATGTTGGTATTTAGGTATGCATATGATTACATGCCTATAACATGATGAAAGAATTATGATGAGAACTATAATGCTATGAACAATGTGATAGGGTATAATGATTGTCATTATAATAAGATAATTACTATAACTCTGGAATAACTGGACTTATTAATGTTTAGCTTGCAAGTCAAGTAGTGGATAGATAGGCATGCCTATAGAGAGTCTAAGTGTTGCAGCCCAATACGTCCAATTCCTCCGGAATCACAAAGCAATATAAATCCTTACAGGGTTCCAACATGAAATTATGTTGATGTCTCGTACCTTTGGGTACTAATGCAAGTGTGAGGTATCCATGGATACCAATGTGATTACTGTACCCATGTGGTACCAATGCAATTCTCGTTATTCGTATCTTTGAATTGTAGGCAAGATTAAACTGATAGGAGTAATAAGTAAACCATGTGATATATTAACAAGTTAAATGAGTTCAATGCAAATGTGTACACTATTGCAATGAATATTGTGCATGAGTTGTAATTATATAAATATTTGAATACAAAATATGTGTTGGGTTTCATCGCAATAATTCAAATTAATGCAGTAGAGTAAATCGAAACCCAAAACAGGATCCATGTATTTTCGATTAATTCAAAAGGAAGAGATTAAGATTTACAGACCTTTTTCAAACACAGGAAATCGAGATTAACTCCTTATCTCGAACTACAGGCGCTGCCTCAATCACAAACACCCTCTACTGGTATCCACACGCACAAACCGACGAACAAAATTCGCAGGGGTGCTAGCTCCCTTACATTGTGACTGGATTTTATGTTCTTTCTTTCTCAAAGAAAAATGGCGGCTAGGTTTTATCTCTCTCAAGAAAATGACAGCCACTCTCAAACCCTTTCTCTCTTTTTTTTAGGAGAACGTCATTAGGGTTAATCACTTATTAACCTATATCCATTTATATATCTGTATATATTTTAAACCATAAAGAGATAAAAAAAAAGGGTATTATCTCTTATTCAAATTTAAGAGATATTTCTATATATATATATTTATTTATTTCTTATTCAAAATAATAAGAAATATTATATTAATACATATTATTATCTCATATTCAAAATACGGGATTTATTTATATGTATATATATGTATATATATAAATATGATTTCGAAATTAAATATAAATACCTATATTTATATTTATATTATTCCGAAATAACCTAATAAAATCCATTTTGTTCATTTTTGATCTTGGTGTGTGACCCAATAGGTTTATATTAAGTTGGTAGTGGGCCTAATCTCATAACAAGCCCACAAGTCATAATTAGTCTCTGGCAAGACATTATGACTATCCAAATAATATAAATATCGTTAGTCCAATTTTAACCTGACAATAGAACATGCCATAATCCTTTTGTCATACGATATCTTGTTTGAACATAACTCATGGTCCATGTCAAACTTAAATTGTCCAAACATATAATTTCCCGATCACTGAGTAGACTGATAAATTCAAATGACATTGATCACACTATCAATTCATTCGAGCACGGCCATGCATTTTTACAGTCCTACTTATCGAGGGGCCTAACAGATATCTCTCTCATAAGAGGAGACAAATTCCATCTTGATTATTCACTTTCCTCTGCATAATTCTCATTATGTCTGATCATAAACTTTATAATTATCCGATTAAAGATAACGTTTGATTATGTCAAAACATAATGTTCCTTATGTAGGAAACCGTGATAACCGCAGGTCAAAGGATTCAATAACATATCTATTATAAGATCACTAATGACACTATCCCATGTAGTGATCTTATAGTGGGTCAATCAAGTACTTTGTTTTCTAACAAATACCTATAGATTTGATTTATATCATCATATATAATCATCCTATGATTATCAATGCAAATCTATACTAGTCTTAATTTATCTTTATGCCCTTTAGTGATAAATGACTAGGGACGACATGAATAACATTATTATTCATAAACATTACAATAATGTAACATGCTAATAATATTAATGTGAAGGAAACCATTATATATAAATGAAAATGTAATGATTACATCAAGGTCCAAATGTTTGGCCTAGGGCATAGCCACTAACAATCTCCAACTTGCACTAGGCCCAATTATACATATATCTAATACCCATTGACCTAGTACGTCCATCATGCTTGGCTTGTGGGAGAGCCTTGGTAAGTGGATCAGCAATGTTATCATTAGTAGGTACTCTGCAAATCTTGACGTCTCCCCTCTCAATTATTTCTCTAATTAGATGAAAATGCCTGAGTATATGTTTTGATCTCTGATGAGATCTAGGCTCCTTAGCCTGTGCAATAGCACCATTGTTGTCACAATAAAGATCCACAGGGTTGCTAATACTAGGTACTACTCCCAATTGAACAATGAATTTCTTGATCTATACTACTTCTTTAGCTGCATCTGATGCTGCTATATACTCAGCTTCTGTTGTAGAATCAGCGACAGTGCTTTGTTTAGAACTTTTACACCTTACAGCAGCTCCATTTAATACAAACACATATCCTGACTGCGATCTAAAGTCATCTTTGTCAGATTGGAAGCTTGCATCTGTATAACCATTTATTACTAGCTCATCTTCCAATCCTCTATATATTAAGGATGCATCCTTAGTTCTTCTCAAGTACTTAAGGATATTCTTGACAGTTGTCCAGTGACTTTCACCAGGATCTGACTGGTATCTGATTGTCATGCTTAAAAGATACGAAATGTTTGGTCGAGTGAATAACATGGCATACATGATTGATCCTATAGCCGAAGCATAAGGAATCATACTCATGCGATCTCGCTCATCAAATGTCATTGGACATTGAGTCTTGCTAAGAGTAATGCCATGAGACATTGGCAAAAATACTCTTTTGGAATTTTGCATACTGAATCTATTTAGCACCTTATCTATATAAGTGCTTTGACTCAGACCAATTATAGTTTTAGATCTATCCCTATAGATCTTAATCCTAAGGATATAAGCAGCTTCGCCCAAATCTTTCATTGAAAAAAATTCCCCTAACCATTCTTTTGTCTTTTGCATGAAAGGGATGTCATTTCCAATGAGTAATATGTCATCGACATATAATACAAGAAACATCACAGCCCTCCCACTAATCTTCTTGTATACACAAGGTTCAACCTCATTTTTTATGAACCCAAACTCTTTGATTGTTTCATCAAAACGAAGATTCCAACTTCGAGAAGCTTGCTTAAATCCAAAAATGGATCTTTGCAGCTTACATACCTTTTTAGAATTCTCAGAATGGACAAAACCCTCAGGTTGTGTCATGTACACATCCTCAAGTAAGTTTCCATTAAGAAACGCTGTTTTGACATCCATTTGCCATATCTCATAGTCATAATATGCAGCAATGGAAATAAGAATTCTTATTGACTTAATCATTGCAACTGGCGAAAAGGTTTCATCATAGTCAATACCATGAGTTTATTTGAAACGAGCCTTGCTTTAAAGGTATTTACTCTACCATCCATGTCGGTTTTCTTTTTGAAAACCAATTTGAACCCAATGGTTTTAATTCCTTCAGGTGGATCAATCAAGTTCCAAACTTGATTATCATACATGGATTGCATCTCAGATTTCATGGCTTCTAGCCATTTCTCAGATTCTGGACCTGACACGGCATCTTGATAGGTAGTAGGCTCATCTTAATCCATGAGCATTACTTCATGACTATCTATCATGAGAAATCCATATCTCTAGGGTTCGTGTCGTATCCTATCAGATCTACGTGGCACTTGTGTAATAGGTATAGGTTCCACAATAGTTTGTGAAACTTGTTAAGTTTCCACCGATGGTTCTATGTTTTCTTGTGGTTCTCGAATTTCTTCAAGTTGTACTTTACTCCCACTAGTTCTTTTAGAAATAAATTCCTTTTCTAGAAAGACACCATTTCGAGCAACAAACACTTTGTTCTCAGAAGGGTTATAAAAGTAATATCCTTTAGTTTCCTTAGGATATCCCACAAAAAGACATTTATCAGATTTTGGCGCTAATTTATCTGAGACCTATCGTTTGACATAAGCCTCACAGCCCCAAATCTTTAGAAAAGATAAACTAGGAGTTCTCCCAGTCCATATCTCATATGGTGCCTTTTCAACCGCTTTAGATGGAACTCGATTCAAAGTGAATGCGGCTGTTTCTAATGCATAACCCCAAAATGATAACGGAAGATCTGTTTGACTCATCATTGATCGAACCATATCTAATAATGTTTGATTCCTTCTTTCTGATACACCATTCCATTGTGGTGTTCCTGGCGGAGTTAATTGTGAAACAATTCCACAATCTCTTAGATGATTGTCAAACTCTTGGCTCAAATATTCACCACCTTGATCGGATCAAAGTGCTTTAATAGTTTGACCAAGTTGATTTTGTACTTCATTTTGAAAGGTTCAGACCATTTCAAATGATTCATGTTTATGTTTAATTAGATAGACATAGCCATATCTACTGAAATCATCAGTGAATTTAATGAAGTACTAAAATCCTCCGCTGGCATTCATGCTTAATGAGCCACACACATCAGAATGTACACGGGCTAATAAGTCAATGGCCCTTTCACTATGTCCAGTAAAAGGATCCTTTGTCATCTTGCCTAATAAACAAGATTCGCAATTATCAAATGATTCACAATCAAATGATTGCAAAAGTCCATCTGAATGGAGTTTAGCTATGCGTTTCTCATTTATATAACCAAGGCGACAATGCCATAAATATGTTGTATTTATATCATTTGGTTTGGATTTCTTTGTAGTTATGTTATAAATATCATGATTATTGGATGTTTCTAGATTTAGGACATAAAGCCCACAATATGAATCAGCAATACCATAAAGCATGTCATCATAATAAATAGAACATTTCTTATTCTTGATAAGAAAAGAAAAACCTTCATCATCCAAAGTTGAAACTGAAATAATATTCCTACTCAAACTAGGAACATAATAGCAATTGTTCAAAACTAACAAAAGCCCATTGGGCAAAGTCAATTCATAAGATCTTATAGCTAGAGCAGCAACTTTTGCTCCATTTCCCACTCGTAGGTCCACTTCACCCTTTCTCAGTTGCCTACTCCTTTTAAGTCCCTGCACATTTGTACAAATGTGAGATCTATATCCAGTATCTAATACCCAGGAAGTAGAAGTAGATAAATTAATTTCTATAACATAAATACCTGAAGATGTAGTCTCACCACTCTTCTTCTTCTTCAACTCTTCCGAGTAGAGCTTGCAGTTCCTCTTCCAATGACCAGGTTCATTGCAATGGAAGCAAACTCCCTCCTTTGGAGGTTTAGCCTTGGGCTTGGGTTTGGGCTTAGGCTTACCACCAATGTTTTCCTTAGCCTTAACCTTGCCCTTAACTTTCATGCCTTTCCCTTTATTAACCATCAGAACATGGCCAGGCTTCTTATTGATGCTTTGCACAGCTGTTTTTAGCATGGCATGCAGCTCAACCATAGGTTTCTCCATATTATTCATGTTGTAGTTCATGACAAAATGGTCATAACTATCAGGCAATGAATTAAGGATCAAATCCGTTGCCAGTTCTAAAATGAGGGGAAATCCAAGCCTCTCAAGGTGATCAATATAGCCCTTCATTTTCAAAACATGAGAGCTAACTGAAGCACCTTCAGCCATTTTGCAAGAATGCAAAGCTTTGGTAGTCTCATACCTTTCTTGCCTTGCCTGCTATTGGAATGTTTGCTTGAGATGAGTACTCAACTCATAAGCCTCCATATTTTCCAGATGCTTCTGAAGCTCTGCAGCCATGGTAGTTAACATAAGACAGCTAACATCCACAAAATCATCAACATGTTTCTTGTATTTGTCTTTGACTTCCCTTGTGGCATCAGTAGGTGGCTCATTGGGAATAGGCTCATCCAGCACATACAGCTTCCTTTCCTACTTGAGAATAATTCTCAAGTTCCTGAACCAGTCAAGGAAGTTTATACCAGTTTCTTTAAGTTTGTCCTTCTCAGGACTGATCGCAGTGACATAGTAGATGTATTATTTAATGCCATTAATCTACAAACATGGAAGATAAATAATATTAGTACCAATTTCATTTTAGGTTTTCTTATAAAATCCCACTAAAATAATAACCCTCAATAATAATTACAATAATTATAATAATTTAGTGGGCTAAGATCCATATTTCACCTAACTCTAAGTCAGCTTTTGCATGATGCTTATAGTTAAGTTATTTAGGCAGGTAGCTCATTTACCAATTATAACTTATATAACTCTTAGATCATTTATGGGATTTTGACATCATATGTCCCGGCATGTTATAATCCCATCTTATGCCCTTAGGCCCAAAACCGTTTTGATAGCCTAATTAAGTCTAATCATTTTAAACATATGAGTAGCACCATTACCCATCCTGCCTTACTAGGATAACCTAATGTACTTTGCTTTAGCAAAACCCACATTTTGGTGATCTTAGTCTTGACAGTTGTTTTAATAATGGGTGGCAAATGACTTAAAATTATGGTGAGGGATTTTAATTTTAACTTATGATGTCTCATTATTTATATAAATCATGCAACATTTCATATGTGGCATTTCATGCACATAGATAATCATTCATCGTATCATATACTAAGAACATATGCATAATATATATAAAACTGTGTCATAGCATGACCAAAACATATTTTGATCCTCATAAGCCAATATGAAGATCAAAGGTCAATCCTAGGTGTCTTGATTATCAGCTACCATCTTGGACCTCCATCACCATGGACTTGGATTGATATCCATTGTTGCTCTTCGTCTTTATTATAATAATAATAAAAAGAAATTCTACTACAACTAATAAGTAAAATAAACATTACAACAAAATTAACGACATCCATGTCATATTTAAAATTACAAACCCTTAAAATAGATAATATAAATTTCATCCACATAAGGTTCATTTGGCCATGCTATGCACTATGCAAAGACATCAAACATACATAAAATAAACCATGCTATTTTATATCATTTTTTTATTTTAATATATATAATATTGGATAATATTTGAACAAGGCGCTACGAAGAGGCAGCATGGCTGTACGAGTGATGCTCATGAGCACGAGTCGTGCATATTAGCACGACTCATGCACATGAGCACGATAGCACAAATCATGCACGTAAAGCAAGATAGTACGAGTCGTGCACATGGGCACGACTGTACGACTGTAGGAATGGTGTACACAAGCATGAGTCGTGCATATGAGCATGACTCGTGCTCCGATGTAGGACTCGTGCTCATTGTCAATCTCATTAACAATGTCTGCCCAAAACCCTATTCTCCGTCGTAGAAAAATGATTCTGTTTATTATATCAGCAACCGTTTAATAGACACAGAATACGATCATCAATAATTTCGTATTAAACATATTAATACTTTTAGTTAATCATATTAACAGAATCATATTAACATCATAGTCCTTAAAATATAAGATTATGTTTTTAATAATTAAAACAGTAATCAATATCTACCCATCAACATACATGCCAACAGAATCATATATATATCACATACATAAAATATTTGAATCAATCGAATATACAAGTGGCTCTGATACCACTATTGGGTTTCATCGCAATAATTCAAATTAACGCAGCGGAATAAATCGAAGCCCAAAATAGGACCCATGTATTTCCGATTGATTCAAAAGGAAGAGATTAAGATTTACAGACCTTTTTTAAATGAAGAAATCAAGATTAACTCCTTATCTCGGACTATAGGCGCTGCTTCATTCACGAACACCCTCTACCGGTATCCACAAGCACAAATCGATGAATAAAATTCGCAGGGCTGCTAGCTCCCTTACGTTGCGACTAGATTTTATGTTCTTTCTTTCTCAAAGAAAAATGGCGGCTAGGTTTTTCTCTCTTAAAAAAATGACAGCCACTCTCAATCCCTTTCTCTCTTTTTTTTTTAAGAGAACGTCATTAGGGTTAATCACTTATTAACCTATATCCAATTATATATCTGTATATATTTTAAACCATAAAGAGATAAAAAAAGGATATTATCTCTTATTCAAATTAAGAGATATTTCTATATATATGTATTTATTTATTTCTTATTCGAAATAATAAGAAATATTATATTAATACATATTATTATCTCATATTCAATATATATATATATATATATATATATATATATATATATATATATATATATATATATATATATATATATATATATATATATATATTTCAAAATTAAATATAAATACCTATATTTATATTATTCCGAAATAACCTAATAAAATCCATTTTGTTCATTTTTGGTCTTGGTGTGTGACCCAATAGGTTTATATTAAGTTGGTAGTAGGCCTAATCTCATAACAAGCCCACAAGTCATAATTGGTCTCTAGCAAGACATTATGACTACCCAAATAATATAAATATCGTTAGTCCGATTTTAACCTGATAATAGAACATGCCATTATCCTTTTGTCGCACGATATCTTGTTTGAACATAAGTCATGGTCCATGTCAAACTTAAATTGTTCAAACATATAATTTCCCAATCACTGAGTAGACTGATAAATTCAAATGACATTGATCACACTATCAATTCATTCGAGCATGGCCATGCATTTTTACAGTCCTAGTTATCGAGGGGCCCAGTAGATATCTCTCTCATAAGAGAGGGACAAATTCCATCTTGATTATTCACTCTCCTTTGCATAATTCTCATTATGTCCAATCATAAACTTTATAATTATCCAATTAAAGATAACGTTTGATTATGTCAAAACATAATGTTCCTTATGTAGGAAATAGTGATAACCTCAGGTCAAAGGATTCAATAACATATCTATTATAAGATCACTTATGACACTATCCCATGTAGTGATCTTACAGTGGGTCTATTCAGTACTTTATTTTCTAACAAATAACTGTAGATTTGATTTATATCATCATATATAATCATCCTATGATTATCAATGCAAATCTATACTAGTCTTAATTTATCTTTATGCCCTTTAGTGATAAATGACTAGGGACGACATGAATAATATTGTTATTTATAAACATTACAATAATTAACATGCTAATAATATTAATGTGAAGGAAACCATTATATATAAATGAAAATGTAATGATTATATCAAGGTGCAAATGTTTGGCTTAAGGCATAACCACTAACAATATGTACTTATATGATACATGAGCCTTATTAAACTGATTTAATTATTATCAAGCTTGTATTAAGATATGTCTTGTAATTGAATAATTATTGTAATGTATGCTATAAAAGTATATACGTGTGTATGCTGTTTCCCCACTAAGCATTATCGCTTAGCACGAGTTTGCTAATCCGTGTAGGTTCGGAGGTGAGGTGATCACGAAGGACGGATCTGCATTGCCATCGGTCAACACTAGAGGTACTTATAGTGTAGGTTTTGGGAAGTGGGCAATGAGTTTTGTGTATGTAATGTTTAATCCTTTTGTATCAAAGCAATATGTATGGATGTAATAACTATGTATTGTATCTATATGTATACATGTATGTAGATGTGTCAATTCTAGCATGTAATGACTGCTGTGTGTGAATGCGTGAATTATGAAATTTAATTGTTCAGATATTGGCATGCGTGTTTGAGTGTGATATGTGCTTATGTTTGCTATGTGGCGACCATTCTTGACTGCTGCAGCTGAGCTGTTCTAGTGGTTGATAATCGGGCATCACAAGTTGTGGTATTAAAGCCTAGGTTTAGTCTTTTTTGGGTAACTGGGTAGCCAGGATATGTATAGTAGTGTTGACCTGATGCAGATGTCCTTGTGTAATTGTGTAAATCGATGGATCCTAGTGATAACCCTAGCCACCACTCAAGAGAGGAGACAACCGAAAGTGTTAATCCCCAGGAAGTAGAAGTGACAGGGTCTAGTCAGTCAGGGCCAGTCAATTTTGGCAATGAGGTCCCAATGGTTCCAATGGAGGCCATACTAAAGATGTCACAGCATATGGCAAGGGTGCTGGACCGAATGACCGCGCCGAAGGCTCCAGTAAAATCTTTAAGAAAGCATGGAGCAGGAGAGTTTCATGGTACAAGGTTGGATGAGTCGAAAAAGGCAAAATACTGGATAGAGAATGTGCTGAGGGTGTTGGGAGAAATAAGATGTCCCCCAGACCAACGACTTGAGTGTGTAATATCACTGCTTCAGGGTGCAGCATATGACTGGTGGAAATTAGTTCTACAACATCGGATGCTCCTGAATCCAATTACCTGGGGATTCTTTGAAAGGGAGTTCCGGAATAAGTTTGTGACCAAGGCATATAAGGAGGTAAATTGGAAGCAATTTTTGAATTTTAGACAGAGAACAATGACTGTAGCAGAGTATGAGAAGGAGTTCTGTCAATTGAGTAAGTATCCACCAAAGGGTGTATTGACTGAGGAGTTCAGGTGTCAGCAGTTTGAAAAAGGGCTGATTAAAGAGATTAAGGCATTATTGATCTCGCTGCCTACTGAGCAGAATGTAAGCTACTATCGGATAGTTCAAGCTGCTATGCATACTGAGAGGTCATTGGGAGTATAAAGAGATAGGATGCAGAAAAGGAATTCCAATCGAGGTGGGTCTAATGCTGGCAAGAGATCAAGGGATTCTCCTATGGCACCACCGGTAGAATCTGTGTTCAGCTCAGCAGCAAGGGGTATGAAGCGTGGGACATCTTCTGTGTCTCGATTTGGTAGAGGAACATCTTGTACCAAGAACGAAGTGCATGAGTGTCCCCACTGTGGTAAAAGACATAGAGGAGAATGTTGGAAGGTAACCGATGCATGTTTTAGGTGTGGAAGTAATGAGCATTTCTTAGCCAACTATCCAAAGGCATATGAGGTAACTGGAAATCAGCAAGAGCAGAGTAAAGGTGGTTCTAATTTACCACCAGCCAGTAGGGGAAGAGGAAGAGGATGTGGCAGAGGCAGCCAGTCCAGAGGTGCAGCTGATTCAGAAACGGTGGATAGACCTATTATGGCACCGATTCGGTCTTATGCGAGGGGATCAGGATGCACCTAAAGTCATAGCAGGTACTTTTCTACTAAATGGCATAGAGATGTTTGCATTAATTGATCCTGGATCAACTCATTCATATGTGTGCTCTAAAAGGGTATGTGATAAGATGCCTAATGCTAAATGTTTAAAATATGACATATATGTATCAAGTCCTTTGGGAAATAATGTGAATGTGAACAAAGTGTATAGGGGTTAATCATTGGCAGTCCAGGATAGTGTGTTTCCAGTTGATTTGATTGAGTTGCCTTTTGAGGAGTTTGATCTAATATTAGGTATGGATTGGCTAAGTAAATATAATGCGGTAGTTGACTGTAAGAGGAAGAGAGTGGTACTCCGTGATTGTAAGGGAAGTAAAGTGATAGTGAGGGGATTTTGTGCAAACCCTCTTGTGAATGTGGTATCGGCAATGCAAGCATATCGATGATTGAGGAAGGGATGTGAGGCTTACTTGGCTCTGGTGTTGGATTCTAAAAGAGAGCAAGCAAAGATTCAGGATATGCCCATTGTATGGGAGTTTCCTGAGGTGTTTTAGGAAGAACTGAGTGATGTTCCACCAGTAAGGGAGGTTGAACTGTCTATTGATATTGTGCCTGGAATAGTGCTAGTGTCTAAAGCGCCTTACAGAATGGCTCCTACTGAATTAAAGGAGCTAAAAACTCAGTTGCAGGAATTATTAGACAGGGGTTTCATAAGACCTAGTATTTCTCCTTGGGGAGCACCAGTCCTATTTATCAAGAAGAAAAATGGGACCATGAGAATGTGTATTTACTACTGGCAGCTGAATAAAGGAACAATAAAGAATCGATATCCTCTGCCTAGAATTGAGGATTTATTTGACCAATTAAAAGAAGCAGGTGTGTTTTCTAAGATAAACTTACAGTCTGGGTATTATCAGTTACAAGTGAAGAGAGAGGACATACCCAAGACTGCATTCAGAACTTGATATGGACATTATAAATTCTTAGTAATGCCTTTCGGGTTGACTAATGCACCTGCTGCATTCATGGACTTAATGAATAGAGTGTTCAGGCCATACTTGGATCAGTTTGTGGTTCTGTTTATTGATGACATTCTGGTTTACTTAAGAAATGAGGAAGAGCATGAGCAGCACTTGAGGAGTGTGATTCAGACATTATGGGAACATCAATTGTATGCTAAATTGAGTAAGTGTGAGTTTTGGCTGTGAGAAGTGTCTTTTCTGGGCCATGTGATATCTTTTGAGGGTATTAAGGTGGATCCGGCTAAGATTGAAGCAGTTGTGGACAAGAAGCCACCTAGAAATGTGCTAGAAATTCATAGTTTTCTAGGGTTGGTGGGTATTACAGAAGGTTTGTGAAAGGGTTCTCAGTGATAGCTTCACCATTGACAAGGTTGCTTCGAAACGGAGTTAAATTTGAATGGTCAGAAAGGTGTCAAGCAAGTTTTGATCAACTGGAGAAAATGTTGGTAAAAGCAGCCTATCTCCGGTGAAGAATATGTTTTGTACAGTGATGCCTCAGGTTTAGGTTTGGGTTGTGTGCTAATGCAAGGTGGGAAGGTTGTAGCGTATGCCTCCAGGCAACTGAAACCGCATGAGCAGAATTACCCGACTCATGATCTGGAATTGGCAGCTGTGGTGTTCGCTTTAAAGATTTTGCGATATTACTTGTATAGTGAGAAGTGTCAAATTTACACTGATCACAAGAGTTTGAAATATTTGTTAACACAGAAAGAATTGAACTTGAGACAGCATAGATGGCTGGAGCTATTTAATGACTATGATTGTATTGTGGACTACCACCTAGGTAAAGCTAATATTGTGGCAGATGCACTGAGCAAGAAGTCTGTCTTGGCCTTGCAATTAAAGCAAGTTAAATGGAGGTTTACTACAGAAGGAGCATTGCTGGCCCAGTTGAAGGCAAGACCGGTTTTAAAGGATGAAATGATAGCTGCACAAAGGAGTGACTCTAAATTGCAACAAACTCTGCAGTCAACTAAAAGTGGTGTCAAGACTGATTATTCTGTGGGTGAAGATGGAATATTGCTTTATAAGAATCGGGTATGTGTTGCGAGTGAGAAAGAGTTGAAGAAGAGATTGATGTTTGAGGCCCATAATACTATTTTTACTATGCATCCAAGCGGGAACAAAATGTATCAAGATTTGAAGCAACTGTATTGGTGGCCAGGTATGAAGAAGGGCATTGTAGACTATGTGTCTAAATGTTTGACATGTCAGCAAGTGTAGGCAGAACATCAAGTTCCACATGGGTTATTAAATCCTCTATCCATTCCATAATGGAAATGGGACAACATTACTATGGATTTTGTTTCTGGATTGCCTTTGACTTCAAAGCAACAAGATGCAGTATGGGTAATAGTGGATAGATTTTCTAAGTCAGCTCACTTTATACCGATTCTAAAGGATTATTCGATAGATCGGTTAGCTGAATTGTATGTGAAGGAGATTGTTCGACTGCATGGTGTACCTCTATCGATAGTCTCGGATAGAGATCCAAGATTGACTTCCATGTTTTGGAAGAGTTTACAAGCTGCATTGGGTACAAAGTTGAGAAATCAAGGCAAGAAAAAGGGAAGGCCAAAGTTGGAGAACCTAGCTCAAAAGGGACTCTTTAGGAGCATAGGAAAGGAGGTTTGGGAAACTACCTTTATGTTTGAATGTTATGACTTAAATTGTGTTCTATTTGAATGTTAAAATGTGAATTTGAGATGAGTAAGGAATAGGTAAAATGTCTGAATGGTGAACTTGTCTTTGGTAGGTTATAAGGGCATGCCTAATTGGATAATTGATATAGCAAACTGAATCTTAGGTTGATGCATAAATGAAATTAATGTATTTGAAACTTAGTACGTATACTAATGAAGGGGAAATGTGTTATAATTCTTATGGAATGAATAATATGTATTTAAGCGATTGTTGGTAAGTTAATAAGTAAAGGAACTTATGGCAAAAAGGGGTGATTCTGTCTAATTTTGGGTTTGGGGTGTTTTACACGGCGGTATGAAATGGGCATATAACCATGTAAAACTATTTTGTTTTGATTATGTTCTGTGTTGAGCATTTTACACGGGGGTAAGGCTTTGCCATACAGCCATGTAAATGCATTCTATTTTGTGAGGGTTTTGTGTACGGCATACCACACGGCGGTATGATTTGTTCTCACCATCGTATAGGATGTCTTACACAACGGTAAGCTATTTGCATACCGCCGTGTAAATGCTCTCCGTCCTGAAAATTGGAAGTTTCATTTTCCATTCTTTTTTTCATTCCGTTTGAACTTGCTTTTGTGTAAACCTTGCTTATTGGAACTTAAGCTATTAAAAGGTGATTAATATGTGCAAGATTTGAATCTTAACTTAGACATGTGATTAAGATATATATACATGAGAATTATGTTTGTATTTAGTTATGCATATGATTACATGCCTATAACATGATGAAAGAATTGTGATGAGAACTATAATGCCATGAATAATATGATAGGATATAATGACTGTCACTATAATACGATAATTACTATAACTCTGGAATAACTGGACTTATTAATGTTTAGCCTGCAAGTCAAGTAGTGGATAGATAGGCATGCCTCTAAAGAGTCTAACTGTTGCAGCCCAATGCGTCCGATTGCTCCGAAATCACAAGGCGATATAAATCCTTACTGGGTTCCAACGTGAAATTATGTTGATGTCTCGTACCTTAGGGTACTAATGCAAGTGTGAGGTATCCACGGATACCAATGTGATTACTGTACCCATGTGGTACGAATACGATACTCGTTATCCGTATCTTTGAATTGCAGGCAAGATTAAATTAATAGGAGTAATAAGTAAACCATGTGATATATGAACAACTTAAATGAGTTCAATGCAAATGTGTACACTATTGCGATGAATATTGTGCATGAGTTGCAATTATATATGTAATACCCCAAAACGGGCCTAGTCGGAATGTGCATGCTAAGTCGGGACGAATGAGGGTATTTCGATAATTAGTGTATATGAAATTGGAGTTATTAAGGACTTAATTGAAGACATTAAATTAATAGGATGGTAAATGAGGAGGTTATCTAGTGTGTATGTACATGTATGGTGCTTGAATGTATGAATGTTAAGATATTTGTTGGGAGCCAATGAGAGTTTGCCAAGTGGAATGAGTGGATAAGCATTGAAGGAAAGAAAGAAATAGGGAAAGGAAGGAGAGAGAAAGCAGATTTTTCTTGCTTTTCTCGTTCCTCTCTTCCTCATGGGTTCTCTTCCTCTTTCTTTCCCCACTATTGCTCATCTTTCTCTTCTCTCTATTAGCTGGATTTTGTACAAGATTATGGGTGTTTTAGATTGAAGTTTGGAGCAAGATTGTAAAGGTAAGTTGAGGTTTTAGGGTTTCCTGCGTTTTGGATTTCCTTCTTCTTCTCTGGCTTTGTTTAAGTTAGGGTTTTTGGGTTAAGAGTAATTCTCTGGGTTTTGGTTTGTGCAAGCTTTGGGTGATAAGAGGAAGCTCAAGGGCAAGGAAAAGATTGAGGATTAAAGCTGGAAGAAGTGTGGGTTGTGCTTCAAAAGAGGTTTGGGAGTGTGTGTGTTGTGATTTTAGTTTGGGTGCTCTGTTTTTGTCTTATTCTCACTTAGATTGTGTATGGTGTGATTTCTAGAATTTTGAGTGTCTTGGCATGTGTAAATGCATGATTTTGGGTTGGGTAATTGGTCTAGGAATGTATGTGTAGTGATTAAGAAAGGTGTATGTTAATTTTGGTATGAGAATTGCTTGAATTGGATAACCCCTGTTTTCGTGTTCTTGATCTACTATTTCTGTGATTTCCTTGATTTAGTTGTTGCACCTTGTGTTAAATGAGTGTGATTTGATCATGAGCATATTGTGGTATGCATTTGTTTGATAAGGTAAGAGTTTGTGCATGATTGGGTGTTGTTTGAAATGTTTTGAAAATGGTTTTGGAAAAGAAGAACTTTTTGCATTTCTGCTGGAAATGGAAAATACGCTTCTGTCGCGACCAGGACGCTTGTCGTGATCACGACAGAATCGCGTTATTCACTTCCGTGCACAGCGAGCTATTGTGTGTTCTTCTGTGTTGTGAGGAGAGAGTCACGAGTTGTGAGAGGAGATCACGACTCGTGACCCCTCTCTCTTGGGAAAGAGCTCCATCACGAGTGGTGACCAAGCATCATGACGCGTGACTTCTCTCTTTTGTGAGAGTCCCATCACGAGTCGTGATGGGGGATCACGACTCGTGACCCCTAGAGCTCCGCTAAGCATCACGACATGTGAGAGAGTCCCGTCACGAGTCCTGATGGGGGTCATGACTCGTGACCCCTCTTTCTGGTGGGCGTGAGGCAGTTCAGTCACGAGTTGCAACTGCGTATGCAACTCGTTACTGGCCTTCTTCCCCTATGTTATTGTCGCGAGCACGACACAAGTCGCGATCGCGACAGTGAGCCTCCCTCCTGCCTGTTTTGTCCTGCTTTGCCTGGAAGTCTTCTTCCTTCTCTTTCGCATGGCTTTTCACACTGTGCAAATTATGTTTTGTGTTTTTTTATGCTAGTGTATTAATGTTTTTGACTTGTGTTTATATTTAATGATATCGTCTAATGTGAAATGGTTTTGTCCATCATTTTGTAAAAATTTCAAATGTGTCTTTTTCAGCTCTTTTTCCTTTGTTTTGGATTTTTTTTAGCCTTATTTTATAAATTATTCATTGGTAAATGACATACATCGGTATTTTAATTTAGTCCAATAATAAATATCGTGTGTAACATTTTATGTTACCCTTTGTTGAATACTATTGGGTTGTTGGTATGTTATTTGAGGATTGTTGGATTTAAACTATATAATTTGGATTGAGATATGTTTTAGAATACTGAATAGTGCTAAATTGTATTTATTTAATTATATTGCCTACTTTATAAATGAATATATGTATTTGTCTACTATACTCTGTATTATGTATGATTAACTATGTTATGTGACTTAAAACATGCTTTGGTTTATGCATGACCTGCTAGAGTCAAGTAAGTGGATAGTTAGGCATGCCTAATAGAGTTTTGTGTAGCTGCAGCGCCCTTTGAATGAACGGACCCAGATCAGGTCCCTGACTGGTTCCTCGCGAACCTTTTATAGTGTATGGATCTTATTTAAGGTCCTTTTTAGTGAAATGTTTTTGAATGTGGAAAATGATGTTGCTTTTCAATTCGTACCCGTAAGGTACATTATGCGTTCGATTCGTACCCGTAAGGTACAGTTTGTTACTCATTATCCACTATTGTGAGTCAGCAGGTATATTATTTGCTATAATGTGCCTATAAGCATGCGAATTGGTTTGGTTATGGACATAAGTATGTGAATTAATGTGTGTAATAATGTGATCTGGAAGTTTTTGAATGCGGTGAAAATATATCTGTATACTGCTCTGTATATGTGCTGTCGGCTTTTGCTACTGTAATAACTTCAGTATATCGTTATGTGTTGATATTTTCTGTATGATGATACGTGTAGGGGTGCAGTAATGTGGAAGTAGGGTGTATTAGCTTTAGGAATGGTTTCGGCCTGTGTATGTATCTCATTGTGTGATAGTGTTTGCATGTTTAGACAATTAGTGATTATGCATTATGAAACCTCTGATTTTCAATATGTATATAATCTTGGTAAGTATATGCAAGATTTAATTGTATTTTTGCATGATGATGTATGTATATTGTACGTGAATATTGTATAATACGAATATTGTAACCCTGTATGGTGAAGTAGCGCATGCTATATATATATATATATAATGTTTAATGTTTCTTTGGTATCTGATATTGTAGCGACTCTGGCATATTATTATGTGTTTACGTTGCATGACATGATTTTGTGTGTAACAGAGTAGCACATCGGAAGAGTGGTGTTTAATCTTGTCCATTGATTCTTAACTAGTGCATATGTATTATGGCATAATAATCGTATACTTAGACTTTTAGTGACTTTGCATGTGAGTAAGGCACATCAAGATAAGGGAGTGTAGGGCATTAGCTTCATACATCGATGATTAGCTAACGTGTATGTGCATTTTGGTATGATAGTTACATGACAATTGTATTGTATATGAATGTGAATATAAGCATTTAAATGCATGTCTATTATATGTTAGCGTGTGCATCTATCTGTTAGGACTTTATGCGTTTACCATTGTGAATGTGTTAAGCCTCGGTGACCATTGTGAATGGCCGTCCATATCTCTGTATGTTCTCCCCACTAAGCGTTATCGCTTAGCACGGGTTCTTTTTCCCGTGCAGGTGGCAGGTTTGGTTCTGTTCGAGTCGCGCATCTGCAAGGGTCAGCCATATACACATATGAAAACAAATATCACACAAGCATCATGTTATAATTCATACTTAAGCTATCAAGTCAAAAGCATGTAAATCATTATACTCATAAAATCATTATTTAATCACATTTTTATATAGCATGCATATGACTGGCCCATACTCATTATAACCAACGTATTCACACACAATAAATTTATAATTTAAGATTATCATTATCTTATATGATTAGATTTGCCTGCAATCCAAAGATGCGGATAACGGGTATCGCATTGGTACCCTGAGGTACAATAGATTCAGTGTATTCGAGGATACTGACATTCGCATTGGTACCCTAAGGTTCATTAGACATCAACATAACCAATATTGCACATTGAAGAATCCAACAAGGATCCAATTCGCATTGTGATTCCAACGGAATCGGACACATTGGGCTGCAGCATTTGACCCTATAGGCATATCTATCCACTACTTGACTCATAGGCTAAGATTATTCCTTTTAATTAATAGTTCGCTTGATCACATGCTCTAACTAGTCATTGATAAACTAACAACGAATTCACATGCTTAACTCATTATTCAATTATGCTAACTTATCTCATTACTCTTGACATATTTAGCTTAAGCATAGCATAATGGATCACTTTAAATTAATCATCAACCTAGAAGAACCACATTTAATGATAGCATTAAGCACTTATTAAGTGTCATTGTATGTAATTAATCACTAAGTTAACATCCAAACATCACTCCTTAAGGAATAAGAATTCTTCACAAAAATAGGGTACCTCACGGTCACAATCAGTTTTGTTTTCACCGTGACATACCAAAAGTTTCAAAACAGAATATAATTTAGGGTATCTCACGGTCACAACTAATTTTGTTGTCACCGTGACATACATTCAATACCCTGATAGAATGCAACTCTTGGGTATCTCATGGCCACAACCAATATGGTTGTCACTGTGACATACCTCATGTGTGCAAAGGCAGATTGTAAACCTTGATACCTCACGGTCACTCATCCACCCCATACCTAAATATGAATTAAATTAATCTAAAAAACATATACGAATCAATTCGGGATAACCCTCTTAACCTAAGCATCCCATTCCGGAGCAAGCTACTCTAATTGCATGACATCCCATTCCAAAGCAAGCAATACAATTAGCCTAAGCATGGGTCTAAAATCCTAAGTTCGATTTGCTTTCCCATTCTGGAGCCAAACAACCCAAAACTCATTTATCTCACTCCCCACTCTAGACTTAAACCATAGAATGCTACACATTTAGAGTCCCATTCCGGAGTAGTCTAAAAAAATGCAGCATACATGATAGAAAAACTGAGCATAAACATTCATAGCATTCAATCCATACAAGCTTAACAACCAACAAAGATACATGATAAAAACCATACATCAAATCTTGAAAATAACTTGAGAAAATAAATTCCATAAATTAATCAATAAGCAACAGTGAGATAAACCATCCATTCATACATATAAATTTAGCAGATGTTCAAAATTCACATCATGGGTAGGGGATTCAAAGATCCCCTAAACAACAATGAGACTACTCATGATCCATTACAAAATATAGAGGAAAAAGGATAGAATAAACCCAGAAATTCATTGATGAAGAAATCCCGATTAAATCCCATGTTCTTTAATCTTCTTCTTCGAATCTTCGATGGAAAAATAACTCAAAACTATGGAAATCTGAATATAAATGCTATGTATTTAAATTTGATCAATGCGTTTTAATTGGAATTCTCTCTACTTGGAATATAAAAATCAAGAAAATAATTAAACCCTAATGTTAAGAACAAAATAAAAGCTTAGAAAATTTCTAGATCTAAAAACCCTAATTTAAAAACAGACCAAAATTAATCTCCCTCGCAGCCAAACAGGAATCTGGTATTTATAGATCCAGAGGGATCATGGTGACAATGAAATTCTTGTCACTGTGAGGCACCATAGGTCACGGTGGCAACCAAATGGTTGTCACCGTGAGGTTGTCGAAGAAACGAATATGCCTGGATGCACAGGAGGAGGTCATGGTGACAACCAACTTTGTTGCCACCGTGAGATACCTGATTTCAGCTATTGCCTTGGATAGTTCTATGTCACGGTGACAATGACATTGGTTGTCACCGTGAGGTAACTCCTTTTTGCAATCTGCCGGATAAGAATATATGTCACGGTCACAACCATTTGGTTGTGACGGTGAGGTCCACATAACTAGCATTTTGTCTTTGATAAAATTGTATATCACGGTCACAACCATTTGGTTGTGACCGTGAGGTACCTGAAATTCCTGCAACCCAAAATCAAACTCTATTAAAATGTTCTCCAAAATGCATAAAAACCTAAATTAACTAAATTTGACAAAATTACCTAAAAGTAACCACAACACAACAATAAAAACAACTAAGAACCCAAAAATCACATGAAAAGACTAACGAAACTACATACTAAATTGAAGTTATCAACGCTCCACTACAGGTAATCTTGTATTATGTGATAAGTTTTATAAGACACCTATAGGGGATGTTACAATGCCATGGGGTGTACATGCTCTTAAAACATTTTAAACAAGGATAACATGCATGATAATACTTTAAACATTATCAACATGCAATGAGAACATGCCATAAAGCGTATAAACAATATCATCATGCATCATGGCATACATGGCAAACTGTACATGTAACACACCCAATCAAAACTTTTCTTGCCTATGTTCTCTAGATGGACAACTGATTCTGATATGAGAGAACTAACCAAATAGAGCTTAAAACACAGAAACTGACTTGACAAGTAAGGAATGATGTCCAATCGGTCATATTGAATGATGCCAAATTGGACAAGATTCCTAGACTTGGGATTTTTGTTTAAAAGCACATATATAGTAAATAAATAGTTCATGAAGGTTGTCCTTTTGGACATCATCGAGATGTCCATTCGAATAAGGTTGATTTCTAGTCATAGAAAATCCTAGAATCAAGGAAAAACAGTGTCATACATCATATATTTTTCTGGGTTTCTAAATATTTCATCAATCATTTCATGAACTTGCAGGGACTAAAAGGTAAGAATCAAGGACCAAATAAGAGAGAAAACTCAGTCCAAAGCATAGGAAAAGGCTTTCATTCCTTCAACCTTCTCACATAAGGTTCATGGATTTTAAAGAAGGTTATAAGTCCTTAAAAGGAACATTTTTATTAATAAAGGGTTACTAAAGAAATATTTTATAGCAAAAAATTGAGGAAACTCCATGAAAACACAACACGTGTTATTTACATATATGTGCAAGAATGAAGATAAAATAAGAGACCTTTATATTAATAGATCCTCAAATTTTACCTTAAGGAGGTGCAGGTTTTTTGATTATTGGTTCTCAGCTTTATATATATATATATATATGGGATTTTTAAGATTTCTGAGGGTTTTGGTGAAATCTTAGAACTCTTGGAGAAGATGACTAGTTTTAGCAAAAAATCAAGAACCACCCATTAATATGATTTTTAGGGTATAATTAGAGCTAGAGTACGGGGATCAAAATGTAATTTTGCCCTATCTCACTCCTTTAGGTACTATAGATATTTATCCACAATATGTGAAGGAATATATACTTGTCCATTCAGACATTATTTAAATGTTTGTTTAGATATCTTGATAAAAAGATGTTTGTTCGAACAAGGGAGCGCAAATAGAGGCCAGCTCGCACGGGCCAACCTTTCAGGCCCAAGTTATTTGCTCAAAGCATTAAGAAGGATATGGGCTTACATATAAAGTTTATTTTTTATTTTTTATTTTTTTTTACAGACAAGTTTTCAAGCTTGGAAACTCCTAGTAAAATGTTAATACCCTTTTCGAACAAGGTCATAAATTATCATCACTGGATTTGTTCTGAACAAAGGGACTCTTTTTTCCATTACTAGTACATCGATATTTTTTACATAATAACAAAAAAATTACCAAGTGCTCCCTCCATCCCACCAAATTGTTACCTTTTATACTTATCACCAATATTAAGGTAATCATTGGTTTTGTTATTTTTTTAAAAAAATTATATTGAATAGACCAAAATCACCCTTTTAATTTAAACTAGCATATTAAAGTGTGTAGGAAAAATAAACATTAATTAAGTTATCAAATATATTGTCGACATTAGATGAAGGGTAAAGTTAAAAGGTATGCATTAAATGTTATTATCTTAAATTTATCAAAGTGATAATTTGGCGAGACAATTTTTTTTTTTTTAAAAAAAAAAGATAATTTGGTGGAACGAATGGAAACGAAAAGTACTTTTTTTAAAAAAAATGAACTTATCCATTACGTCTTTAAATTACAAATTACGTCATTAAATTACTATATAATACTAAAAATAGTTATGTAACATAAAAAAAAATCGAATGAACGCTAGCAGAATATAAGTTATTTTCTAAGTATAATACCAAATTATATCCCCAATTGAAGCAATATAGAGCTTTAGGTCCAATTTTCCTGCACAAATGACTTCTATAATAGTAATTGATAACCCAGCAAATATCATTTGCTCTGAGGCCCATCCTGTCGGCCCACTCAAACTGGCAAGGCCCAATGCCCATCAGCTAAAGGTATCAGACACGAGCTCCTAGGCAGCACACATGCCCGATCGGCTGATGTGACCGCCAGTCCCATCAGCCGCCTGACACAAGGTAGCGCCCATGCCTACCACCTGCTCCCTGTCATGTCGCCGGATACCTACTCTGACAGCCAGTAATCACTCCCCGGGCACTCAAGTGCCCCTCGACTATCTCTTATAAATAGTCCAGCCAACGATGGCACCAGGTATTGAATTCACACCATTATCTTTCAAAAGCACATTCTCTCTCTAAGCTACTAACTTAAGCTTCGGAGTGCTCACGCCTGGTCCGACCGGGCTCTTCTTATTGCAGGGTTATCTCATCCGATCGGATCGACCTCTCTCCTACAGATAAAGACATTTTTGGATTTATCATTTGGTGCTTTCGTTGAGAGATGTTGAACTCAAGATCCAACGAGAATACTACCCCCATGGACCATGACCATGATGACGACGCTCGTGCCATATCAGGCACCTCGAGAAGGAGGGCAGCGCCCACCAGGTCCCCTGTGAGGACCAACCTCCTTCCCGAATTCGATAATGCCACTGCTAGGCAACCAGAGAACACCCCCATCACTGTGAGGGACATGCGCGCCATTCTCAGTGATTTTACAAAAAGCATTGTCCAAACCCTTAAGAAGGGTAAGATGCCAATTGCTTCTAAAAGAGCCCAAGAGGATTACCTCGCGGGCGAAGACTTCAGGAGAAACAGGAACAAGGGAATCATTATTAATGAGTCCCGAGCTCAGGGAACTAGGAAAAGTGCAATCAGAACCCCAGGCAAGAGCGACAAGGGAAAGCAGATAGTGTCTGCAAGTAGGGCCCCTCCCTACAGCAACAGGTCCGCTACTCTGTCTGCGAGGGATGATGTGTCCTACATGTGCACCCCGAGCCGCAGCCAAACTAGAAAGCACAAGGGCGAGTCCACCGCCACGACCCTGAGCAAACAGAACCCGTTGAACAAGCAGGACCAGTGGCTTATGCAGAAGCTCAAGCAGTTTGGTGTCCTCGCGCCCAAAAGAGGCGCCTTCGAAGGAAATACTTGTGGGAATACTGCCTCCCCCTTCTGTAGAGAGATCACCGATGCTGAGCTCCCCCCCAGGTGGCGAGATGTGGTTATGGAAAGGTATACAGGCAAAACAGATCCTACCACACACTTGGCAGAGTACTTGACCAAGGTACAGGTCTATACTTATGATGAAAGAATAGCCTGTAGGGTTTTTCCCACCACTCTGGGAGGGGATGCATTGACGTGGTTCCATGAGCTGCCCATGGGATCCGTTACGTCATTCAGACAGTTAAAGGAGCTGTTCACTACGAGGTTCATTGTGCAAACACGTGCGCCTAAGACGGTGAACGACCTGTGCAACCTTTACCAAAGGATAGATGAAAGTCTTCGAGACTACATCGACAGGTTTCAGGCCACCATGTCTGAAGTAAGAAATGTCAGTGTTAAGATGGCGACCAACGCCTTATCAGGGGGCATCACTGACCGACCACTCTTCGAGTCACTTACAACAAGACCCCCATCCAGCTTTGCTGAACTGATGGAGAAGGCCAGGCAACATATCCAGTTGGATGATGCCCTTAGGTCCAACAGGAGAGGAAGGACCAGCATTCTGGACCGCCTTCAATATCCGGACAATCGCTCTACTCAAAGAGCCCTCGCTTCCGATCGGACAGCTAAAGGCCAAGATGGAGCTCAAAGTTCCAGAAATTCAGGCCAGGCTAGAGGATCGGTAAGAGACCGGAATCCGCGTCCAGACGACCAGGCAGAGAGGACGTACACCCCTCTCAATGCTACCCCAACCGCGGTGTTGATGTGGATTAAAGAGAAGCACCGCAAAGTCAACTGGCCCAGGGACCTCTCTGCAAGAAGCCGGGGTGTGAGGGACCCAAGCAAATTTTGTGAATTCCACAGAGATGTCGGTCACTTAACCGACAAATGCACCTCTCTCAAAAAGGAGATCGAAAGGCTGATATGCCGCGGGGCCCTCAGGAGATTCGTAGACCCGGCCACAGGGGACGAACCCTGTAGATAGCCGAAGCCTCGGAGGGATGATCCTGACTCAGATGATGATGAGCGCAGGAACGCCAGAAACGCCGATCCAAACAGGCCCTACGCCGGGGTGATCAACGTAATCACCGGAGGGTCATCCTACGGAGAAAATCTCCCCAAGAAAGGGAAAGGCAAGGGTGTCTACCTCTCCCGCCAGGCAGAGCAGCCTGCCTCAGTCACCACTTCCAGCGAAGACGCACGAGACGTCCTGTTCCCTCATGAGGACGCTCTCGTTGTAAGAGCTCGGATAAATAACTTCAATGTAAAGAGAATTCTGGTGGACAATGGCAGTGCTGTCAATGTCCTAACTCTCCAGGCCTACCGAGCCATGGGACTGCCGATCGGAGAGCTGAAGCCGAACGCCACCCCTTTGATCGGCCTGGGCAACGCCACCATCCCCGTAGTGGGATCCGTAGAGCTCTTTGTCGAGCTCGGCCAAGAGGCGATAGCTCACGCTTGTAAGGTAATTTTCATGGTTGTTGACATGACGTTCGCCTACAATGCTATTTTCGGCAGGCCATTGCTTTTCCAGACAGGAGCCGTGACCTCCATCCGCTACATGGTGATAAAGATTCCAACTGCAGGAGGCATCGCCATCGTAAGAGGTGACCAGAAAGCATCCAGGGAGGCTTATATCACCATGATAAAGCAACAGCGAGAAGCAATGGTCGTAGAGCCTGGCCTTGAGCAACGAGAGCAGGCGGAAAGGCCCAGGATGGACCCAGCAGAGGCCACAAAGGCCAGGTCATAGATAAAGGAAAAAATGTTCAGGTGGGGACAAGCATGGATAAAACAACTGAAGAAGCCATCATGCATGTCCTGACCATCAATCAAGCGACCTTCGCCTGGAAGCCAGAAGATATCCTTGGCGTGGACCCCAAAATAATCACCCACAAGCTAAATGTGGACCCAAACTTTCCCCCGATCCGCCAAAAGTTAAGAAGGCACGCACCCGATCGGAGGAAGTTCATCTCCAAAGAGGTGGATAGGCTGCTCAAGACCGGAACCATCCGAGAGGTAGACTATCCAGAGTGGCTGGCTAACGTGGTGCTGGTCAAGAAGAAGTCTGGCAAACTGCGGATGTGTGTCGACTTCACCGACCTTAACAAGGCATGTCCCAAAGACAGTTATCCCTTGCCCAGCATAGACCAGTTGGTAGACGCCATAGCATGCCACGCCATTTACTCTCTTCTAGACGCATATGCCGGCTACCACCAAATTCTGATGTGGCTCCTGGATCAGGAGAAAACCAGCTTTATCACAGACGACGGGACGTTCTGCTACAGGATGATGCCGTTCGAACTGAAAAATGCTGGGGCCACATATCAACGTCTGATGAACAAGATTTTCAAAGACCAGATCGGACAGAATGTCGAAGTATATGTTGACGACATGATCGTCAAGAGCCGAAGCGCCGAGGAACATCCAGCCGATCTGGCAAAAGTTTTTGACACCTTGAATAAATTCCAGATGAAGCTTAACCCCGAGAAGTGCGTCTTCGGGGTACCATCAGAAAAATTTTTAGGATTCCTAGTCTCTCAACGAGGGATTGAGGCGAATCCAGAAAAAATAAAGGCCATCCTTGAGATGCAACCCCCCAGGAACATAAAAGACGTCTAGAAGTTGAACGGAAGGATAACAGCCTTAGGACGATTCATTTCCTCCTCCGCCAAGCGCTGCACGCCTTTCTTCAAGAAGCTCGGGAAGAGTGAAACTTTCATCTGGGGGGAAGACTGCCAACAAGCCTTTCAAGAGTTAAAGGCATTCCTCACCAACCCACCGTTGCTTAGCCGACCAGTACCAGGTGAAAATCTATACTTATATTTAGCCACCTCTAAGGAAGCTGTTGCAGGTGCTCTCGTCCGAGAGGAAGATACTTAACAGCTACCCGTGTACTACGTAAGTGAAGTACTCAGAGGCGCAGATCTAAGAAAGGGGCCGGTTGAGCAGCTTATTATTGCTCTCATGATGTGTGCAAGGAAGCTCAGACCATACTTCGAGGCGCACACAATTGTCGTCCGATCGGGCCATCCTCTTAGGAAGATACTCCAGACGCCCGATCTGGAAGGCAAAATGGTGGGATGGGCGATTAAGCTACAGTCCTGGGATGTCAGATATGAGCCCAGAAAAGCAATAAAGGCCCAAGCTTTGGCAGATTTCATAGCCGAATTTGCGGGTGAGGAACCACTAAGTCAGCCCAAGCCACAAAGCTGGGAAATGACAGTGGACGGCGCAGCAAACGACTCTCGAGGAGGCGTCGGCATAGTAATAAAAGGCCCTTTGGGCATCACAATAAGGTACGCCATAAAGCTTAATTTTAAAGCTTCTAATAATGTGGCAGAGTACGAGGCGCTCCTTCAAGGGCTAAGGCTGCTACACGCCATCCGACCGGAGTCAATGGCCATTAGGAGTGACTCCCAGCTGGTAACCAGTCAAGTTATGGGGACTTTCGAAGCACGTGAGGCCACAATGATCCAGTACTTAGCCAAAGTTAAAGCTGCTTGCGCAAAACTGGAAGAGGCTAGGTCGGAATGGGTGCTACAGAAAGTCCCAAGAGACCAAACCGCAGAAGCCGATCGGCTGGCGAAGATGTCTGCTTCCTCACAAAGCGTTATAGAGGAAAACATTGCCGTTGTAGACCAAACTTCCTCCTCCCTGGACGAGCCAGAAATGATGGAGATCGACCAAGAGAATGAAACCTGGATGAGCCCAATTAAGCAGTTCCTCCAGACAAGACGACTGCCCAAGGACAAGGACAAAGCTCGAAAGGTATCTCAAAAATCTCTCAATTACTCCATCATTAACGGTGATTTGTACAAAAAAGCTTTCAGTCACCCTTGGCTCAAGTGCGTGGCGGAGGAAGAGGGAGATTACATCCTCAGAGAGCTCCATGAAGGCATATGTGGAGCGCACGAGGCAAGCAGAGCCATGACAAGAAAAGCCCTTCAAACGGGATATTACTGGCCTAGCATGCTCAAGGATGCCCAGGAGAAAGTAAGGATATGCCCGCAATGCCAAATACACGGCAAGATTATAAGGCAGCATGGAGCAGACCAACAGCCGATCGGAGTCGCGTGGCCATTCGACCAATGGGGTATGGACATCTTAGGACCCTTTCCCCAAGGCAAAAAGCAGATAAAATTCCTCATAGTAGCGGTAGACCACTTCTCCAAATGGATTGAGGCTGAACCGGTAGCCACCATCACAGCCGAAAGGGTCAAGAGCTTTACATGGAAGAACATCATCTGCAGGTATGGCTTACCCAATGTCTTTATTGCAGATAATGGCAAGCAGTTCGACAGCTCCGTCTTCAGAAACTTTTGCCAAGGCTTGAACATCAAATTAAAGTTCACATCTATCGCTCATCCCCAAAGCAACGGAATGACTGAGGTCTCCAATCGGACCATCTTGGAGGGATTGAAGAAGCGACTCGGTCAAGCCAAAGGCAACTGGACTGAAGAACTGCAGAGTGTCCTGTGGACATACAGAACGTCCCCCAGAACAGGCACTCATCAAACGCCATTTTCTCTTGTTTACGGCTCCGAAGCAATGATTCCTGTGGAGGTCGGCCTCCCTTCTTACCGATCGGCTCTTTACTCCGAACGGATGAACACTCAGGAGAGATGCCAGGACCTGGATCTCATCAAAGGAAAGAGGGAGGACGCCTACACCAAGATCGCTGCCTATAAACAAAGAGTGGCCAGATACCATAATTCTAAAGTAAGGTCCAGAACTTTCAATGTAGGTGATCTGGTGCTCAGAAAGGCAGAATTAGGCTCAGGAAATGCCGGAGTGGGAAAGCTGATGCCAAATTGGGAAGGGCCCTACGAGGTCTCTAAAGTCTTAGGCCCGAGCACTTACAGGCTCCGAACAGTGGAGGGGCAAGATATCCCCAGAAGCTGGAATGTTGAGGTACTCAAGAAGTACCATGTCGCGTAATGTATTAGAACCTGGCATTTGCCTCATTAATAAAAAGGTTATCTCTTTCATGACTATTCAATTAATACATAATATAGTGTCCTACGCTAGGCTTGATGCCCATCCCAAGCTTAATAAGCAAATCCTTTGCGAAGGAGGATCCTACATTATAGAGGATCTAATCTCTCTCGCTCGGTTATGCAATTTTTATGCAATTTTACGAGTACTCTCGGCTATGCAATCCTCATGCAGTTCTACGAGTATCACTCAACTCGATTTCGCAATAACTATGCGATTCTACGAGTATCGCCTAGCTCAGCTTTGCAATCCTTATGCAGCTTTATGAGTATCACCTAGCTCAGCTATGCAATCCTTATGCAGCTTCATGAGCATCACTTAGCAAAATGGTGCAAATTTTATGTGATCCGAAAAGCCAGATTGACCCGATCGGTCACTAAGCTTTGACGTTATTTGAATTCAGGAAGTACTTGTGAAATTTAATGCAAATTTTAGTTACGAGTTTTAATTAGCTCGATCACATTGCAAATTTTGGTACAAACTTATGTATACGTTGATTTGCAGAAATATGCAATTTTATTAATACAAATGCCTCCACTATACAATTTGTAAATAATTGTTACAAGGATAAAAAAAAAAAGAGAGGAGAAAGTAAAGCTGATCTAAACTCCTAAGCTAACTATCTATATCTACAATCTCCACTTCGCCAGGAGGATCAGCGACTTCTTCAGCGATTGGATCGGTGATGGCTTGAGAAGGGTCGGCAGCTGACGGTACAAATACTGCCCCCCCTTCAGAGACAGGCCCAATGGAAGAAGGTGCCACTGGCTCGGCTTCAGGCGCGGGAGGAACCTCCACTTCGGCTTCGGGGACTGAAGACGCCGCAGGCTCCGCTTCAGAGGGAACCTCTTGAATAGTCTTCGGAAGTAAAGGGCCTTCTCCAGAAGTTCTCTCGGTGATTTCCCCCTCGGGAGCGCCTTCGTCGTCATCATTTGGAGGAGCAGGCAGTGATGTCGGGTCGTCCATCCATGACAGATCCGCCCCAGGGAAGCGCCGCCCAGCTTCATGGACTAGCCGGGACAACAGCTCCACCTGAGCGTCTGCCAACTCATCAATCAGGCGCTCCTTTTGAGTGGCAAGCTCAAGTTCGAGAATCTTCATGAAGGAAGCCTCCCTCTCCCCTTCTGACTTCTTCAAGGACCTGTGACGCGCGCCGGATCCCGAGCGGCCGCCCGTTCGGACCGCCCGCACGTGGGCGGTCGGGGCATTTGCGGGTCCGTTGGCATCCTGCAATAAATCGCAAGTGCATCTATGTTGGGCAACAAAGAGGTATCATGGAGTCGCCACCCAATAGAACATTGGGAAAGTTACTCTCACCTCGAAGAGCCTAAGACTGCGCTTGGTATCCATTTTGGGCCAGCTAGAGGGGTCTTGGAAGGTAAACTTCTCGCCCAAAAGAGCCTAGGATTAGCGCTAAAGCCTCGTGACTCAAGAAGTATTTTGGAGGATAACCTCTAACCTCTCGAGCCCCAAAGACCAGAGCTGGGTCCGGGATTTCTCATCTATTTCTACCTCGATTAATTTATGATCAAATTTTAATGTCATTTGTTCGCTCTCTCTCCACACTATGCAGTTGATTTAAAAGGCGCATTTATTCACATTCGGAAAGCAGTAAATGAGCAGAATAGATATCAAAAGCGATAAATTACAATAACACAAGGAGCGGAATACAACTCCCTTATGTAAATGTGCGGTTCATACACAAATCGGGGCATTATTTATTTTGAGGACTTCGGTCCTCTCATGCATCATCATTGAAAATGGGATATTTAATATGTGATTATTTTTATTGGATGAAAATAGGGCGTTGGACCCTTTTTACATTTTATACAAAACTCAATTTTGTTTAAGTATAAATCGTTGATCTATTCTTACATTTAATGGGATAAAAGAGCTTATTCATATACATAAAATAATCAATGAATGAAAGAGCGAGAGAAATAAATCAAGAGGTTTAAGAAAACTAAACCAGACGAAATCCACCATGCATGGTAGGCAACCGCTCAAGCTCGAAATTATCCAAGAGGGCCAATATACACTCACAGAAAGTTAAGAGATGTTAACATTCATAAAATTAACACATAAGAAATCGAAGGGACTGAATAGAGATGGAAAATGATAAAAAAAACGGAGGCAGAACCCACCGACGGCCTTTCCTGGTTGACCGACGGGCGTCGGTTTGGTTAGTCGCTATGCCCGTTCGTCACTCAAGAATGGGCGTCTGTAGGTGGGTGACCGACGGGCGTCGGTCATAAAGATGACCCGTCGGTCACCTCTGTCTCCGGAAAACAGGAAGGAGGAAAGGGACTTTCGAGATAAAAAAACAAGTTTTATCCAAAAAGGAGATGAGGGAGTCAAAATGAAGAAAAGTAATAATACGTATTCAAAATTTTCACGGGATGAATAAATAAATGATAAATAATTAAATATGAGATAAAAATGGAGAGAGAATCCGGAATATTTACCCTCAGATAGTTGCCTTGGGTAGAATTTTTGATGTCGGTTAGATCCCCGCGCGTTCCACGAGAAAGTAAGAGAATGAAAGATTAGAGAGAGAAAATGAGCTATTTCACCTCCGATCCTTCAGAAAGTCGATTTAGGAGTTCAAATCTAAAGAAAACTAATTAGCTTTTAGTTCCTTTGATCGATTTGATCCTTGATTAAGTAAAGTTTTTTTGGAAAATGTGTGTTTTTGGAAGAGAGAGAAAATGTGCTCGAATTTTGGCAGAGTTTCCTCTTCTGAAAAATTTTTCACCCTTTTGAAGTGAAAATCCGGACCTTATATAGCCAGACACGACCGACGGGCGTCGGTGCGTAGGGGCGGGCGTCGGAAGAATCCTACTGACACAAGGACACTTCCGACGGCCCTGCCACATCCACCGACGGGCGTCGGAACGGTTGCGTGCTCCGGGAAACCAGGCGGCTCCTGACAGGGGCGGTGACTTTCCGACGGGCGTCGGAAAAAACCCTGAGCCGTCGGTGACTCGGAGCGACGGGCTATCTCCACAGACGGGCTGGCCGTCTGTGGAGGACAAAAAACCTTTTTTTACTCGGAAAACTCCCGTTTTCTCCCCCTCTGCCCCTGAAGTGTAGAAAAACCTCATTTCTCATGGAACGTGGGACTAAAACCTCCAACTTCAGCCCCCTGCACAGGCCTTGAACATTGATTTCATCATAGGGTAACCTCCGATCCGGACCGCTCCAGGACACGGTGCTTACAGTTGCCCCCAGTTTTGGGGAAACTAGCGCACAAGTGCCTAGATAAGCCAAAACTCAGAGAAAGGTTGGAAAGAAAGCGTACCTTCGGCGGCTTTTCACCTTCCATACCTTTTTGCCGGTTAGACCTCATCTCGATCCGTAGGGCTTGGTGAGATGCAGCAAGCTTTGGCTTCAATCTCGATCTGGTGAAGAGCGGCGTTTCCTCAACCGCAGCTTCGAGGTGAAGAGCAGTGTTTCTTCAACTGCAGCTTCGGGGTGAAGAGCAGTGTTTCTTCAACTGCAGCTTCGATCTGGTGAAGAGCGGTGTTTCTTGAACCGCAGCTTCGGGGTGAAGAGCAGTGTTTCTTCAACTGCAGCTTCGATCTGGTGAAGAGCGGTGTTTCTTGAACCGCAGCTTCGGGGTGAAGAGCAGTGTTTCTTCAACTGCAGCTTCGATCTGGTGAAGAGCGGTGTTTCTTCAACTGCAGCTTTGATCTTGGAGTGTGAAAACTCCGCTGGTTTCCTTGTTTCGAAGGAGACCTCCTTAATCGATGTCCGTGCTTAGGTTGGTATTCCTTTATACCTGTGAGATAAAAGATTTTGTTAATTCATGTTTGAAAGGTCATCTTTTGACCTGTTATTGATTATTATTCTTTTGTTGTTTGTCTTTCTTTCGTGTTATTTTTTTTATTATTGTCATTTTTATCGACACATGAGTAAATATGAGAATATACACTTCCTGTGGTGTTATTTAAGTAATTAATCGAAAAGAAAAACATGCAAATAATGGAGCAAAAGTTTTACACTAGAAATGTCATTTTTGTACAATGCATATACAAAATACAAGAGATACAAAAATAACTCCCTGAAGCTCAGAGAGGTGTGTAGTCTGAAGGCTCATCGGGATCCTCATCATCTGATATGTGCACGGTCACTGGCGGAGGTGGACGGGCCTGAGGTGGTGACGGAGCTGTAGAGGGTCCTGCCTCGTGATCATGGGCTCGCCTGAACTGTACCTGAGCATAGCCATCTAAGAAGGGCTGGGTACAAGTGCCCAGAACCCTAAGGTCTCAGAGATCTTTTCCCCCAACTTCTTGAAGGCTTGGCTCAGCTGAGTGGTCTGCTCAACGGCGGCTGCTCTCCTACGCTCTAAGCTCTGCTCCGTCTGTTCCCGGAACTCTCTCATGGTCTGGGAAAGAGGAGGGAGAATCCCCTCTATCGCCTGGACGCGGGATCTCAGAGAGTCCAGTGACTCGTCAATCATCTGAAGGGTCATGTCAACCCTCTGCGACGCCTGGTCCTGCGACGTCCCCACATCATGAGCGAGCTGCTGCCTCAACTCTCTCTGCCCCTGAGCAATCTGCTCAACTAGCCTCATCTGCTCTCCCCTGAAGGCCTCCAGAACTCGAATCTGCTCATCTCTAAGGGCATCCATGGCCCGAGTCTGCTCCCTCGCTGCATGCTCCATGTAGCCTGCCTGCTCTCGGGATAGGCGCTCCACTGCCTGAGACTGCTCCTGGATAGCGGTCTGCTGGCGATCCAACCTCTCATGAATGGCCCTATCCCTCTCATCCTGTCGCCGCTCAAAGGCCGTAAATATGGAGGAGAGGAGCTGGAAATAGTCCGGCTGAGCTGGCTGATGTGGCGCTGGCTCTGGTGGTGGTGCCGAAGAAGTGGATGCCCCAGGATCGCCTCGGGAGTACGAATGGTATCTCTCGAAGGGCTCGCGGGCAGGCCTCTGTATCCTGGTACCTGGTGACGGGGCCGGAGTCGGGACCCTAGACGCCGGTGAAGAGCCGAAGAGCTCGTCCATCGTGACCTCAAAATCAAAATCCATGGGGGTCCTAGGAGGCTCCTGGTGCTGTGGCGGAGGCACTGCCTGGGACTGAGGAGGTGGAGGAGGCTGGTGCTCCGGCTGAGGCTCAGTCTGTGGAGGCTGTACCTGCGGAGGCTGGAGCTGTGGCTCGGCCTGTGGCTCGGGCTGTGGAGGCTGCTCCTCCTGGTGCTCTGGGTGATCAGGATCTGCCCCCAAGGGTGGAAGCGAGAACAACTGCCGGGTCTCATGGATAGTCAACACCCTGTAGGCCTCTGCCTGGCCAGAAATCGGGGAGATCATCCCCATCTGAACCGCTGCTGCAGCATCTACATGGATCCCCTCCGGTAGAGGTCCTCTCAGCCTCTCGGGTGTAAACCCCAATCCCAACAGTAATCGGGTGATGACCCCCCCTACCATCACCACTGGTGTCGACCCTCTGCCCACTCTTGCCAGGTTGGCCAAGATCTCGTGGCTAATGTTGAGACGCTGGCCTGCCACCATAGCCCAGAGGCTCCAGATCTCGGCCGCGTTAAGCGACCCTGGATTACCAGCTCGACCGAGGTACGAGCTGGAAAGCACTCTGTGCAGATACCGGAGTGCCTGAGACACCAGTACGGTGCTCTTCGCTGTATCGTGATCATACAGCACTCCTGGTATAGCAATAGCCGCCCAATGGGCGCGTCTCACCGCTCGCCGCGGGATCTCAACCTCCTCCCCCGAAGGAAGCCCCATAGCCTGAGCGAACCTCTGCCTGGTGATGCTGACATGGTCGCCATCAAACCAAAACTGTATCACCCCCGGGTCAGTATCTGCGCTCTGAAAGCCTGTGTAACGGAGAGTGGCCAAGACCTGGCGGGTAGCCTCTGGAAATGTCTGGAAGGCAGGCTCAAGAAACTCTGTCCAGCCCGCTCCCTCGGCAAGTAAATCGAACTCCGGGGCCAACCCGAGGGCCTCTAAAAAAGGGCGAGATACAAAGCGGCTGGCCCGAAACTCTACCTGAGCCAACGCCCTGTACCTCTGGGCGGACTCATCATCCATCCAAGCCGGGGCCTCAAGCTCGGGCTGGGCCTGTGGTGCTCTGCGTCTGGGAGGCATCCTGTAAAAAGGAAAAAGTCAGATAGCGAAAACTTAGCAAAGCAAGCACTATCAGGTTTATTTTTCAAAATCTAAGGTCCATCTAGGCCTTAACAGGGCAATGGCGGCCCATCATGAGATAAAAAAAAAGTAATGACAGATAAAAATAGCAAACATCCTGTCTACGGAAGTATCCTAACATGCCTTGCACGCATCATGGCAAAGGAACATGTAATCCTCACGGAGATAATTAAAGCGAATAAAGATGGGCTTTCCAAGTCCTAAGGCATGCATCATACTCGGAAAGTAAATAAATATTCAATTCTAGAATAAAAGATAAAAATTTGGGCAGCACCCGGGCAGGGACGTGCCCTACCCCCTGCGTGAAAAAAAAAAAGCAAGACAACAGGCCTCAGGCCCTAGCAATAGTAAATGCTTTAAATGGGGCGCACCCCGGCAAGAGTGTGCCCCCAACAAATCAAAATAATTGCCTCAGGCCATAAAAGCAAAGAAATGCACAAAATGGTGCGCTAAAAAGGGTGTAACTCTACAGCACCAAGGTTATAGAAAAACTCTATTTTTATGTGATCATGCAAAAAGTTCGGATTTAACTACAAAATAATATAGAAAATTGGGCAGCATTTCCCCCTGAATTCTAAAGCTATTTAAGATTCCTTAGAGTTAAAAGAAGAAAGAATGTAGAACTGAATTAAATAAATAGATAAATAAATAATAAAGAAGTAATTATTTACTTACTTGCAATCCGGAGAAGTGTAGAAATTAGGGAAATACAAATATCCGAGCACCGGGTGAGTATATAATGCGAAAAAACGAAGAAATCGCGAAAAAATAAGAAGAAAAGACTCAAAAAACGCCAAAAACTACTTAGAAACCGCTTGAGAGAGGAAGGAGAAAGGGACAGCAACGTTTGCGCCGTCTGTCACTCGCCCTTATATAGAATTTCGTGACCGACGGTCAGGGCGTCTGTAAAAGCGACCGACGGGCTGGCCGTCTGTCGTGAAATGAATGCAATTTAATTTCGTGATGAATGCGATGATGACGCGTGTTTCTGCCCGGCGGACTTCCGACGGACGGGCCGCCTCTATGGAGGGACGTTCAAGCCGTCTCCGTAGAGAGGCGGGCAGACCGTCCCTGTAGAGGGGCGGGTAGGCCGTCGGTGACCTTCTCCTATAAAATCTGCAAGATTTTCTTGTCTCTTCATTTTCCAGCACCTTGGGATTTCATTCTTCTCAAAATGTTCTCCCCTCCTGCTCAAAGGATGCACCATATCTTAGATGACAAACACACTTGGGGAGAAGGCGCCCTTTCCTCTCTGGCTGGGCTAAAATATCTGTGTCGGGTGAAAATCAACCAGAACCTCCTCCTGGCGGCGACCCACTTCTGGAACCCTCGATTTCACGTCTTCCAGTTCACCTATCAGGAACTGTGCCCTCTTTCTGAAGAATTGGCTTCCATTCTGGGAGCCCAGTTCCCTCCTGGCGCCTTGCCTTGCATCCCCCGCTGCGACCTACTTCAGACCCGGGACGTAGCCCTAGCCCTGGGGATATCCCCCTCGGCGGCCAACCGGCTGATTCCTCTGAGTTCCTCCTTTTCTCTGGAGCCCCTGATCGAGGCCCTAGATCAGTTCACTGACATCCCCACCTATCGGGTAAGTATCACGTTCCTATTCTGCATGGTGAACTTCCTTATTGTTGTTCCAGGAGGCCTGACAGGCGACTTTCGTCTGCTTGGAGTTCTGAGTGACTTTCATCTAGGATTGTCCCCTCTACCACTTGTTTTGGCCGAAACCATCTTAGGTCTGGACGCTGTGAGCTCTGGGTCCACTACAACATTTACCGGTAGCCCCTTATTACTCCAGGTACGTCATTATTTTAAAGGTAGTGCGTCCCTTATGGATTTTCACACTAGCTTTTCTTTGCGGGAGGTGCGTCCTTTCGGATTTTCACACAACCCTCTGCCTAAATTTTGCCTGAAGCAAACCCTACTTACTCCAGCGGCTTTTCTTTTTTTCTCTTTTTTTTTTTTTCACAGATCTGGCTACAGGAAAAACTGAATATGCTGTCTGAACCACCCCCTCGAGTCATTCCGCGGTACATGCCAAGCCATTTCTTGCCTCGTCGGCGACTGTATGGGTGTGCCACGACTAGTGAAGGCATTACCAGGTTTAGTGAGCTGTCAGATGACGACATCAGTTTTACATCCGCCTGGCTCCCGCTGTCTCATGCGGTCACCGATGGGTCATCAGGTTGTGTCCCCCTCTGCGGCCTCCGCCAGGCTACCTTCTGCATTACCTCGCGATGTTCACGGCAGCTTGGGATGACCCAGGATATAGTGAGGGTTCCCCTTGCTTTCCGAGGAGGAGATCTCTCGGTCGCATTTGCTTCCCGGTATCATGAGCTATGGGGCAGATTACCTGTGAAGACTGTCATCCCGAGGTTTGGCAATCATTCTGCATCCTCGACCAGCGGGTACAAGAAGTGGATCCTCAGCCCAACCTCCGATAATAGGACTCGAGGGCTCAAGAATCTGATCGGCGAGAGCAGCAGCAAGACCTAGTTTAGCATACATGTGTATTTTTTGCTACATTTCTTTTTAATGCAGAACTAGAAAATGACAAAAGTGAAAAGAATAATATTCATCCCTTTCACAAGTTTCGTGTGCATTTCTAGATAATTTCAGCATACATGATCAGTTTTGGCATTTACTCAGCTGCTTATGCACTATCAATACATGAAACCAAATTTTAACAGCATCAACTCCTGTTACCGATCGGCCCTCTCGGGTTTTCACGATCGGACATTCTCTCTCATGCCTCTAATTTTTGCACAGGATGCCTTTTTTCCGGTTTTCACCCTGTCGAGGCGCCCAATTTTAGCACAGCCGCCTTTTTTCGGTTTTCGACTTGCAGGGCATTTTATTCTCTTCTTTTTATTTTGGTCTTTAGCCGTGGAACCTTTTGAGTCTGTCGACATTGACTGGCTCCTTGAACTCGTTCCCATCGCTGTCTGATAAGATTGCAGCCCCTCTGGACAACAGCTTCTTAAGGATGTACGGCCCTTCCCAGGTAGGCCTGAATTTCCCCCTGATATCTGGTATTCCTGGCCTCATCTGCTTGAACACCAAGTCCCCCTCTTTCAGCGGGTGTTTCCTCACCTTCTTTCCGAAAGTTCTCGCTAATCTCTTCTGATATATCTGATTATGATAATAAGCTTTCAGCCTACTCTCATCCAGCAAGTTCAAGTGCTGCAATCTCTGCTGCGCCCATTCGGCTTCCGGGATTTGGGCCTCCATGACCACCCTTAATGATTTAAGCTCTATCTCTACCGGCAATACTGCTTCTGTTCCGTATACCAGAGAAAATGGTGTAGCGCCCGTAGATGATCTTACTGTCGTTCTGTATCCCCACAGGGCGAAGGGCAACTTCTCAGCCCAATCTTTGTAGGTTTGGACCATCTTGGACAAGATCTTCTTCACATTCTTATTGGCGGCTTCCACTGCTCCATTCGCTTGCGGTCGGTAGGGAGAGGATTTATGATGCTCAACACCGTACTTCTCAAGAAGTTTTCTGGTCTCTCCCATAAACTGCACTCCATTATCAGACACTATGTGGTGAGGGAGACCATATCTGCAGATCAAATTCCTCTCTATGAACCTGGCCATATCCCTTGCGTCAATTTTCTTGAAAGATTCTGCCTCGACCCATTTGGTGAAGTAGTCGATCGCGACTATGATGTACCTGTGCCCATTGGACGCCGTAGGGCGAATCTCCCCAATGATATCTATCCCCCAGGCGGCAAACGGCCAAGGAGATGTTAAGTTATGTAGCTCTGATACCGGCAGGTGCCTCAGATCCGCGTACTGTTGGCACAACTGACATTGCTTGACATATTTTGAACAATCAGTGTCCATCGTAAGCCAATAAAAGCCTTGCCTCATTATCTTCTTGGCCAAGGTCACACCATTCATGTGGGCCCCGCAGACCCCTGCATGGGTTTCTTCCATTATCTTGCGCGCTTCTCTCTCATTCAAACATCTGAGCTGGATCCCATCTGACCGTCTCTTATACAGCACCCCTTCCAAGGATATGAACTGAGTAGATAACTTACGTATCATCCTCTGATCTTTTTCAGTGGCTTCCTCTGGAAATCTATTGCTTTCCAAGTAATTCATGATATCAAAGTACCACGGCCTCCCATCTGACACCTCTAATTCCATTACAGGCACGGTTTCAAAGCTGGGCCTATCAGAGCTCGAAATCAGCACCGGCTTCATGGCCACTCCCTCAGGGTTATCCCATATTGATACTAAGGTTGCCAACGCATCAGCCAAACGGTTCTCGTCTCTTGGCACGAAGTGGAAGGTGCAAATCTCAAACTGCCCACACATCCCTTTCAGATATTGAACATAAGGGACCAGTCGCTCTTCCTTAACAGCCCACTCACCTCGGATCTGGTTTATTACCAAGGACGAATCACCAAATACCTCTACATTTCTGGCCCCCAACACAGCCAAAGCCTCCAACCCAAAAGTGCATGCTTCATATTCAGCTTCGTTGTTGGTTGTTTTGTATCTCAGTTTCTTAGCGAGAGGAAGTTTCTCATTATCTGGGGTTGTTAGGATGACTCCGACTCCGGCTCCTTTGTTGTTTACCGCCCCGTCAAAATGCAATTGCCATCCTTGAACAGAAATCGTGCCTATGCTCTCGTCAGGAAAGGTAAATTCGAGGGTGTCCCCTTGGATAGGATGCTCAGCAAGAAATTCGGCTACAGCTCGCCCCTTAATAGTCTTGCGGGTGATGTATTGCACATCAAACTCTTGTAGCAAGAGCAACCACCTCCCCATCCTTCCAAGCAAAGATGGTGCCTCCTGCAAATATCTTAAAGGATTCTGCTTGGCTACAGCCTGAACCTTGTACGAGTGAAAGTAATGCCTTAGCTTCTTCGATGCCCAAATCACTGCAAGGCAGATCTTCTCTACTTCAGCATATTTTATTTCGTAAGCCAGAAACTTCTTGCTGAGGTAATAAACTGCAAACTCCACCCCAAACTCATCCTCTTGAGCCATCATGGCGCCCACTGAACCGTCTTCTACTGCCAGGTACAGAATAAGCGGTTTGACAGGTTGCGGAGGTCTTAGTACTGGCGGATTTAACAGGTACTCCCTGATATTATCAAAGGCTCTCTGGCAGTCTTCATTCCAGACTACGGGCTGATTCTTCCTAAGCAGCTTAAAAACAGGTTCACATATCGAAGTGAGCTTGGCAATAAACCGGCTAACATACTGCAACTTGCCCAGAAAACTCCTTACATCTTTTTCCTTTTGTGGCACAGGCATCTCTCTGATAGCTTTCACCTTATCGGGGTCAATTTCTATCCCCCTCTGACTGACGACATGTCCCAACAGCTTTCCTGAAGTCACCCCAAAAATGCACTTCTTGGGGTTAAGTCGCAGATTATACCTGTCGATCCGGGTGAAGAACTTCTCTAGAGCTTCAAAGTGCCCCTCTCGGGTGGCTGATTTGACCATCATATCATCAACATACACCTCTACTTCTTTGTGAATCAGGTCGCTTAGGATCTTGGTCGCCATCCTCTGGTACGTGGCCCCCGCATTCTTTAAGCCGAAAGGCATAACCCGATAGGCATAAGTACCCCACTCTGTGATGAAGGCAGTCTTGACCCGGTCAGCTATCTTGTTCAAGATCTGATTGTAGCCCACATATCCATCCCCAAAGCTGTACATCGCGCAGTTGGCGGCACTGTCTATCAATACATCAATATGGGGCAGTGGAAAATCATCCTTAGGACAGGCTTTGTTAAGATCTCGATAATCCACGCACACCCTGACCTTTCCGTTCTTCTTAGCCACAGGCACCACATTCGCCAGCCAAGTAGGGTACTGGACTTCCACCAGAAACTTAGCTTCGATCTGCTGTCGGATTTCCTCCTTAACCTTATCAGCCCATTCTGGCCTTAGCCTTCTCAACTTCTGCTTCACAGGCCTGCAATCTGGGTAAGTGGGGATGGCATGCTCCGCCACGGCTCGGTCAATCCCCGGCATATCCTCGTAGGTCCAGGCAAAGACTTTTTCATGTTTTGTTATTATTCTCTCAAAATTTTTTCTCTCCTCAGGAGTTATGTTTGATGCTATTAGAATTTCTCTCGGATTTTCCGAAGTTCCAAGATTGAAAGGCGTTGTGCCAGTAGAGTCAATGTCAAAAATTGATGGAATATGATCATGTTCATGCATGTTGAAATCATCAGAAACATCGCACAAATAAGTGAAATTGTTCATCTTATTGATAATATTATTGTTATCATCTACATCATAAAAGAGTTCTGGAATAAAAAGACAATCTAGGCTAGAGACTTCCTCTGCCGCTCCCGAGGTTGACGCTATTGCAGCTTGCCTATTGACTTTCTGATCTAGCAGAGGCCCTTCAGGCACGTCGGAAGAGATCTTCAACTCCTCCACTTCCAGCTCTAAATCTGCTATCTTCCCTTTTCCTTTCAGCCTGGCAGCTACCATTTTCTCAGTAACGATCTCCTCAAGCTCGCACTTGTCCCAAGTGATCCCCTGGGTCATGATTTCTTCATCCCAAAAGCCTTCAGCGGTCTTGACAAATCCGATGTGCCAATCATATACATCATTAAAAATCTCAAAGCCAGGGACAATCCTCCCATCTACCCACTGCGGTTCATCTTCACCAGTATAAGCACATACTGAGGATGCGGGGACAAAGCTTTCTGAAATGTGGGGAATCCTGTCTGTTACCCTCTTCTTGCCAAAACCACCTCTGTACCCCAGACCTTTACGGTTCTTCTGCCCTCGAGTGGTAACCGCGGTCCGCAGCCCTTGGGAGCTTCTTCCCAAACCAGCCCCAGGAAGATAGTGCATCTTCTTCAACATATTAACCACAGCCGGGCTACCTCCTGATTCGTGCTCTTCCTTTATCATAGATACATGAAAACCACTGAACGGCTGATTGGCAATTTCTAGCGCTGAGACCTGGTTTTCCCTGGCTGCCTTGATAGTCACCACCTCCCCTTCGTGCGGGAATTTTATCATCTGATGCAGTGTGGATGGCACTCCTCCTAATTTATGAAACCAGGGTCTCCCTAGCAAAGCCGAGAAATTAGCAGGAATGGGCAGAACCACAAATTCGGCTTCCACTTCGATAGGTCCTGTCTTGACCAAGGTCTTGAAGGTTCCCGAGGCTTGCCTCCTTGAGTTGTCGTAGGCCGTGATAGTTAGGTCGGATTCGCTGAGCATATCCTTGCTTAAGCCAAAAGCTTGTAAAGCTATCAAAGGGCATACATTGATAGAAGACCCATCGTCCACCATAACGCAAGCAGTGTGCTTGCCGCTAATCTGTGCCTTAATGTATAAGGGTCGGTTATGATTACGGCCTTCTGCCGGTAAGTCAGCATCGGAAAAGATCAACCTCTCCTCGGATCCTCCCTTGATTAGACCCAAAAGCTCTGATGGGGAAATAGTGGTGGCAACTGTGGCCTCAACCAAAGCCTCCACTACCTTCTGCCTATGAGAGGGAGACTGCCTCAACAAATCCCAAATGGATATCTGAGCCGTGGTTTTCTTCAATTGCTTTATAATCTGTTCCTCCTCTGGCTCTTTCTCTGCCACTGGCTGAACTGGCCCAGGTAGCTTCGCAATCTCGGGGATCACCCTTCCGCTTCTAGTGACAGCGCTTATCTCCCCATCTTCTCCATCGGAGCCCCACAGATCAAGGTTCAATCCTTCTTCATCATCGGCTTCTCCACCGCTCTCACTGCTAGACCAGCAATCAAGAGTCGCCACAACTGCTTTCTCCTCATCTTCTCCATCGGAACTACCGACAGAAGACTCCTCATTCCCATATAGATCTCGTAGCACGTACCACTCTGGCAGGCTAGATTGAATCATAAACACAGGTGGGGGTACGGCATTATAACTAGGCTTCTTCTCAGCTTCCCTCCTCTCAGGGTCAGAGATCTGTTTGCTATCGATCAAATCTTGAATGGAGTGCCGAAGTGCTTTGCATTTATCAGTGATATGGCCCGAGTGCTGGTGGAATGCACAGAATTCGTTGTCCTTATGTCCCGGCTTCCCTTGTGTCAAAGCCGGCCTGGGAGTTAGAGGACGCAATTTTCCCTCCTTCATCAGTCTCTTCAAGACCCAGGATAATGGTCTCCCTAAGTTCGAAAATTTCCTCGGGGTGGCTACCTCAGTAGCAGACACTTCACTCATCCTTCTATTGCTATTACTGGGACCTGCCGGCCTGCTGGCTCCTTGACCAGGGTTAGCCCTTTTGGCAAAAATATCATTGCTAGCTTTTCGGGTCAAGAACTCCCCTTCCGCTTCGATGGCTATATCCTTGAGAGACTCCCAGTCCTTTAACCCCTTCATCCTCAGTCCCTCCTTCAAGTATGGACTCGCGTTCTTAATGAAAAGACGAATCTGATCTTGGGTATCAGGCTTTCGGCGCATCTCCATCACTCGGTTCCGCCATCGGGTAAGGTACTCATGGAAGGATTCTCCGGCCTTCTGTTGGAGCAGCTCAAGATCTTTCAGAGTCACCTCCATTCTGGTATTACAATCGTACTGTTTCAGAAACTCCTCAGTGAGCAGATCCCAATCTTCTTTAGTGCGGCGGTCAAGGCCGTGATACCAATCTATGGCATGAGAGGTCAAACTCAGACAAAAGTATTCCACTTTCTGCTTCTTAGACAATGTGGTCCCCTTCATGACCAGAGAATATTGCTTCACATGTGCAGTAGGATCAGAAGTACCATCGAACTTCGGCACGTCCGGCATCTTGAAGTTATAAGGGATCGGGTCCTCTCCGTCCAGCTCCCTATCCTCAGGATTCATCCCGTGAGCTCTACCTATCATACGAGCCATGGCCTCGAACCTCTCTTCCATCCTTTTTAAAATAAAATCATCAGCCTGAGGTGCCTTCCCCTTTTCGGATGCCACGCTCAACCTATCATCCTCAATATCTCTATCGTCATCAATTCTCAGCACTGGCCTTCTTCTCAGCTCTCCCGAAGCCACTGATCTCAACTCTACCGGTGGCGGCCTAACGGGCTCCTCTCACCTTTCAACCCTTTCTTCTTCAGGCTCATTCAGTCTCACTGGAGGAGGAGGAGGAGGAGGAGGATTCTGGGGAACATTCGGCTGAGCGTTCTGCTGCGTCAAGGCGGCCAACATATTCATCATCCTTCCCTCGAATTCTTCAAATCGACGGCCCACTTCTTCGGCAATCATGGCCCTGGTGGCGTCTTTCCCCCTGGGTGAGTTTGCCATATGAGATACTGCGCCACTTACTTCTGATAAGATCTCCGGCAGACCTTCTCTATCTGACAGCTCGGGAGTAAGAACTCGGATCAGTCGCCCGGTCGGTGATCTAGTCCACCTGGGCAGATCTATGATGGCTGCAGGGATAAAAGTTAGAATGATGCATGAAATGTAGGTATAATGCATGATCGTGATATGCAACATTTACAGAGCACAAGCAAGCAAGTAAGTCCTTCCACCCTTATTTCTCCCACACACGTGGTCGTGCAGTCTCTTTCCTAGGTGGGATTAGCCCAAGGGTCAACGAGGAACCCAATGGACGCGTATGGTGCGCGGCGAAAAACCGGCAGCATAACACTCCTATGCTAATGTACAAGCAGATGGATAATGATCGTCACGTATTCGAACGGCCCACAAATTTCGACATGGCCCTACCGGGGCATGATAGCCTTTGGCTAGGTTACCAAGCGAGATATTTGGATTCACCCAATATGTGAAGATCCATACAGCAAGCATGAGATTATGGTTCATTTCACCTGTGGAGAGTGACTACAGTCATTACATGAGCTTTGGACGAGGGAGATGTTTCTTTGAGGCTACCCAAGCATGATCCCTGCCGACGGGTCTAGCTCATCACGAGCATAGCGACCGATCGGGTCATCATTTTGATATACCATTGAGGTACCTGGCTTGGGCTGGTGATTATCCTTAACACTTCCCCAAATTGAGTGAAAATGAGGAGGTGCTTCAGGAACGCACCGGGGCTAGAAGAGGGACCAAACTAGCTTATTCTAAGGCTCTAATGATATGTAAATGCAAATTTGAGAGAAAGCGAATTTATGAATTAAATTTTAATCATAAAATGTTAAAAGAGGTATTTTCAAATCGAAATCTCGAACCAATAACGTCCCCAGTGGAGTCGCCACTGTGACGCGCGCCGGATCCCGAGCGGCCGCCCGTTCGGACCGCCCGCACGTGGGCGGTCGAGGCATTTGCGGGTCCGTTGGCATCCTGCAATAAATCGCAAGTGCATCTATGTTGGGCAACAAAGAGGTATCATGGAGTCGCCACCCAATAGAACATTGGGAAAGTTACTCTCGCCTCGGAGAGCCTAAGACTGCGCTTGGTATCCATTTTGGGCCAGCTAGAGGGGTCTTGGAAGGTAAACTTCTCGCCCAAAAGAGCCTAGGATTAGCGCTAAAGCCTCGTGACTCAAGAAGTATTTTGGAGGATAACCTCTAACCTCTCGAGCCCCAAAGACCAGAGCTGGGTCCGGGATTTCTCATCTATTTCTACCTCGATTAATTTATGATCAAATTTTAATGTCATTTGTTCGCTCTCTCTCCACACTATGCAGTTGATTTAAAAGGCGCATTTATTCACATTCGGAAAGCAGTAAATGAGCAGAATAGATATCAAAAGCGATAAATTACAATAACACAAGGAGCGGAATACAACTCCCTTATGTAAATGTGCGGTTCATACACAAATCGGGGCATTATTTATTTTGAGGACTTCGGTCCTCTCATGCATCATCATTGAAAATGGGATATTTAATATGTGATTATTTTTATTGGATGAAAATAGGGCGTTGGACCCTTTTTACATTTTATACAAAACTCAATTTTGTTTAAGTATAAATCGTTGATCTATTCTTACATTTAACGGGATAAAAGAGCTTATTCATATACATAAAATAATCAATGAATGAAAGAGCGAGAGAAATAAATCAAGAGGTTTAAGAAAACTAAACCAGACGAAATCCACCATGCATGGTAGGCAACCGCTCAAGCTCGAAATTATCCAAGAGGGCCAATATACACTCACAGAAAGTTAAGAGATGTTAACATTCATAAAATTAACACATAAGAAATCGAAGGGACTGAATAGAGATGGAAAATGATAAAAAAAAACGGAGGCAGAACCCACCGACGGCCTTTCCTGGTTGACCGACGGGCGTCGGTTTGGTTAGTCGCTATGCCCGTTCGTCACTCAAGAATGGGCGTCTGTAGGTGGGTGACCGACGGGCGTCGGTCATAAAGATGACCCGTCGGTCACCTCTGTCTCCGGAAAACAGGAAGGAGGAAAGGGACTTTCGAGATAAAAAAACAAGTTTTATCCAAAAAGGAGATGAGGGAGTCAAAATGAAGAAAAGTAATAATACGTATTCAAAATTTTCACGGGATGAATAAATAAATGATAAATAATTAAATATGAGATAAAAATGGAGAGAGAATCCGGAATATTTACCCTCAGATAGTTGCCTTGGGTAGAATTTTTGATGTCGGTTAGATCCCCGCGCGTTCCACGAGAAAGTAAGAGAATGAAAGATTAGAGAGAGAAAATGAGCTATTTCACCTCCGATCCTTCAGAAAGTCGATTTAGGAGTTCAAATCTAAAGAAAACTAATTAGCTTTTAGTTCCTTTGATCGATTTGATCCTTGATTAAGTAAAGTTTTTTTGGAAAATGTGTGTTTTTGGAAGAGAGAGAAAATGTGCTCGAATTTTGGCAGAGTTTCCTCTTCTGAAAAATTTTTCACCCTTTTGAAGTGAAAATCCGGACCTTATATAGCCAGACACGACCGACGGGCGTCGGTGCGTAGGGGCGGGCGTCGGAAGAATCCTACTGACACAAGGACACTTCCGACGGCCCTGCCACATCCACCGACGGGCGTCGGAACGGTTGCGTGCTCCGGGAAACCAGGCGGCTCCTGACAGGGGCGGTGACTTTCCGACGGGCGTCGGAAAAAACCCTGAGCCGTCGGTGACTCGGAGCGACGGGCTATCTCCACAGACGGGCTGGCCGTCTGTGGAGGACAAAAAACCTTTTTTTACTCGGAAAACTCCCGTTTTCTCCCCCTCTGCCCCTGAAGTGTAGAAAAACCTCATTTCTCATGGAACGTGGGACTAAAACCTCCAACTTCAGCCCCCTGCACAGGCCTTGAACATTGATTTCATCATAGGGTAACCTCCGATCCGGACCGCTCCAGGACACGGTGCTTACAGGACCCCACTTCTGTCCGAAGCTGCTCGCCCTCTGCCTTTAACCTGGCATTCTCAGCAACCAACTCTCTGCACTCGGCATCCAGTCGGGTTGCATCTGCCTCGAACCGCCTTAGCTGTGCACCCTCCGCAGATAGGCGGGCAACTTTGCCTTTCAGCTTATCGGCCTCGCTCTGCCGAGCCTTCAGATCCTGAGCACTCTGGTAGGCCTCCTTTCTTAGGGCCACTATCTCTGATTGAGAGGCAGCATACCGCTCCTCTAGCTTGGCAACCTCGGCTCGAAGGTCGGAAGCTTCCTTTTTGGCAGCCTCGCAACGCGTGTTTGCCTCCGCCTTGGCCACGGCACCTGACTCGGCCCTCCCTTTCCACAGATGGGCCATCATGTGCAGCCGCTGTGTCCTCCTGGCAGCCTACACAGAATCAAAACTAAAAGGCTCAGACACAAAGGTGTAAACGAGCACCAGAAACAGTCAGTAAAATACTTACGTCTATCAGCTGTTGGCCGATAGCTTGGGTTTCCCTGCTAAGCTGACTGGCGTCGCCAGCATCCCGATGATCGTCATCCCGAAGAAGACCCCGGCAAATGAAACTAGCCACCTGGCCCACCGACCAGTCATCGCCAAAGTTTTCTCTCAGAACGTCCTTCATAGGGACGATTCGCCGATCGAATGAACGCCTTGGAGACTCGCTGTGTTGCACAGCTTTGCCTCTTGTCGCAAGCCAAGCGTCCGATTCTGCTATCAGCTCAACAGCCCTCTTTTTGGCCGCTTCCTCGGCCTTCTTCTGGGCGGCCTCCTCAACCCTCTTCTTGGTCGCCTCTTCTACCTCTCAGATAGTGATTCCGATCGGCCTATCATCTTCATCGGACTCGTCTCGAAGAGTGTGGCGCCGGCGGCGTAACGGCCGAGGAGAGGCCTCAGTTCGAGGCACATTCATTGGTCCAGCAGCAGTGGAGGTAGGCGCGGTAGTGGCAGCAGGGGGTGCCGACGAGACTGGAACGGCAGCGATGGCCGGAGTCGTTGTAGAGGTACCGGTCGCCCCCTTAGAGGCTCGAAGCTCGGAAGCGAGGACCAATTTCCTCCTTTTTCTTTGCTCCTGGGCCTTCTTCTCTGCCTCGCGCTTTTGGCGGATCCGATCGCCAAGTTGTTTGGAGGCTTCATTCTAACCAGCCATCTCAGCTGCACAACAGAAAATAAACTAGATAAGTTTTTTCATACGCAAATTCGCTTCATAAAACATCAATAAAGTGCAATGAATGATTTGATGCACGATGATTGGGTTTTCTCTGATCCTAACGCTCACGTTGTACGTTCTCAGCGTCTTGGAAGCCGGGAGAGCCAAACAGTGTACGCAAAAGGAATTTGGATTTATAAGGCCCTCCATTCCTGCTGACGGCGGCCATTAACTTTTTTATGTCATCCTCATAGAACTCTTGACCGGCGGCAAGGTCCTTAAGAATCTCGACCCTGGCCGACCGGGTGAGGCGTACCCCAAATCCACCTTTCCTCCCCACCAAGAAATACCGTTCTCTGTACCCTTTCATGGAGGTGGGGACGAACATCAACTTCCTCTTTGGGCGGCTTGTAAAGAAATACTCTGTTCCGTCGCTTTGACCTGAAATATAGAATAAGTGAGTAAAAAGCTCCAGGGTCGGCGCTACCACTTCTATTTGGCAAAGGATTTTGAAGCACGCCACCGATCTCCAGCCGTTCGGATGTAATTGGTTGGGGGCGAGACCATACCCCCTCAGTACCGCCATCTCAAAGGCGCCCAACGGGAACCTCAGGCCTGCATCTAGGCTCCAGAGGTGGCAAACGAACCATTCTCCGCCGTCTTGGCCGAAGGGCCCTTCGGTCACCGCCATTGAATCAGGGCAGGCCAACACTGATATCTCATTAGGAAGGCCGTATTTGGAGGGAATTTCGGCCACTTCCGCAGCGGTTAGGCGAGAATGCGGCTCGGCGGCTGGTTTGTTCTCATACCACTCCAAAAAACTTGTGTCTAATGTTTTGGCACTACTGGAGGCCATCTTCAACAAAAAAAAGAATGAAGGAAAGGTGCAACCCTCTTTTCTAAATGAAATGGGTGTGAGAAGAAAAAGGAAATCGCAAAGAAAGCAAAAAAGGGAAAAAAGTTACTTACTTGATGAAAAAGACTCGAAGGAATTCGAAGAAGAAGTAAAGAGTAGTTGCGGAAATCTGGGAATCAAAGGAAGATTTTGGCAGAGTTTCGCTAGAGATTTCGAAAGTAAAGAAGGAATGATTCACAGAGTCCTCTATTTATAGACGGAAGCTTCTCAAAAACGCCAAACAACACGCCATTCAGCAAGCACCACGTGTCAAAGGACATTATGTCTCTGCGAAGAACGAAGCGTCACCCTCGGTACGCTCACAACATTAAAGGAAAATAGCTGTCTCAGCAGGCACGTCGCTTCAGAAAAAGCGCCTCCCAAATTCAAAAAGCGCGCCAGTACGCGTCTTCGGATCGGGAATCTCCATAACTAATTCCATTCGAGCGGACCAACAAAGGCAAATCTATGCCCGATCGGACCTGTTGAGGGGGGACAAGTGATAACCCAGCAAATATCATTTGCTCTGAGGCCCATCCTGTCGGCCCACTCAAACTGGCAAGGCCCAAAGCCCATCAGCTAAAGGTATCAGACACGAGCTCCTAGGCAGCACACATGCCCGATCAGCTGATGTGACCGCCAGTCCCATCAGCCGCCTGACACAAGGTAGCGCCCATGCCTACCACCTGCTCCCTGTCATGTCGCCGGATACCTACTCTGACAGCCAGTAATCACTCCCCAGGCACTCAAGTGCCCCTCGACTATCTCTTATAAATAGTCCAGCCAACGATGGCACTAGGTATTGAATTCACACCATTATCTTTCAAAAGCACATTCTCTCTCTAAGCTACTAACTTAAGCTTCGAAGTGCTCACGCCTGGTCCGACCGGGCTCTTCTTATTGCAGGGTTATCTCATCCGATCGGATCGACCTCTCTCCTACAGATAAAGACATTTTTGAATTTATCAGTAATCAATCCAAAACGGTTTCATCACAATAGTATTTGCAGTATACCTGTTAAATTTTAACTCGATCCATATAACCAGTATTCAAATTTTACCTGATCTATAAATAATCTATATATAACCTGACATGTACAATCCATAAAAATTTGGGTCGGGTTTGATTCAGTGCATGGGTCACTTTATTTTGACTAGTATAGATCGAGCCATAGGTCAACCCATCTGACCCGTAAATATTTCTTTAAGTTTTGTTCGTACTCTATCACTTTTTATCTTTTCTCTTGCAAACAATTAGGATTTCTTTTCTCTCTCACTCCACTCATTGGTAATCGGCATCAATGTCATTTTTCTCACCTCACCCACCAGCATTGCCCTATCTCATTATTGTCTAAGGTTCTTGACGCCGTCTTTCTCACCTCACCCACCAGGATTGCCCTAACTCATCATTGTCTAAGGTTCTTTTGATCCTGATCTCGTTGGGTAATTTTATTCCCTTGCTCTTTAATTTATGCTACCTACGCATGACGTCTCGATAAGCAACACTTCTTAAGGTTATTGTTGAAGAGTAATGACAAGAAGATTGCATAGAACTTTCTTTTTTCTTTGTTATAGAGGATTTAGGAGAGAGCAGGCTCGAATTTAAGATCTCCTAATAAATTGAAATTGGCATATGCCGCTAAAAAAATGGATATAGGGATGGATAGGCAGATATTAGATGACCAGGTCGGGTAAATGATTAATGATGGCCATGGCTAGAGTAAACGGCGACCGTGCTTCTTTAATGATTATGTAGGTTTTGATTCAGGATTTTTTGTCTTGTTTCATGAGGCTGAGATATGGGCAATGCTATATGTGTAGTATATAAAAATATCAGCGGCATATTATTTCTATTTCGAAAAGTATAATGGAAAAAAATGTCCTTATTCCTTATTCTTTCACAATTCTTTAATTAATTTAAAAAGTAGAAGTAGAGATGATTTATTTATAAATGAATTAAATAAATAAACTCACGTAATAGATAATTAGATAATATAGTTCAAAAAATATACAAATATATGAATAGAAAATATTGTGGACCCCACATTGATAGGACTTAAGAATGAAATTTTTATCCAAGCAATATTTTTTCAAGTCATTAACAAAAACAATAATTATATACAAAAATTATTTATTTAAGAATATTTCTAAAAATAATTTTCTTTTCTTAGAAAAAAATAATTTTGTTAATAATATAAAAAGACGATATTTTTGTCTGAAAAAAGTTTCACTTTACTTAGTATTTTTGTCTGAAAAAAGTTTCACTTTACTTAGTACTGTATGTATAATTTCTTTTTCTTGTTTTCTAAATGATTTTGATATAAGTCATATTATAAAATTTAAATAATTTATATATATATATATTTATTTATTTTCTAAACAAATTAAACAAAAACAAAAATGATATTTTCTCCATCTCAAAAACAATGGGAACATTTTTTAAACTATTGTTTTCACATAGTTTAAGAAAAAATAGTTTTTATCTTTATAACTTAGAAAAAGACATTATTTAAAAAAATACTTATAATAATACATAATTTTACTAATAATTTATCAATTATACCCTTCATTTATATCATACATAATAATTATTGTAAAAATAAAAATAATGATTAATATTAATGTACGATATTGAAAATATAAATTGTTATAAATCAATTTAGCAAGTAAAACCTTTCTTAACTTTAAAGTGAAGTATATAATGTTGGCTCAAGACAACATCTCAATTTTGATGATAATCAAATCTTGTATAAACTTTGCATAAAATCTATTTATTTGCTTCTGTTTCAGCCATTCTCCATTAAGATAAGCAAGAACCAAGTCAATTATGCAAGACAAATTCCTTGAAGAAAGTCAAGCCGTTTAGTTCTATGGAAAGTTAGGGTATTATTTTTTTTGTACAATCTTTTGAGGAGCTTTATTTACATGATCATGCATTCCAATAGTTCCTCCTTGCATAAAAATGATTTTTTTATGTATTAAAGATGGGTTATGTTGAAGTAAGAAAATACGTTCTGTTACAAGCAGAAAAAGTATTCTACCATGAACAGAAAAATATTTTCTGAAAATGATTTTCTAAAGCTTGCTAAAATATTCTTGTAGAATTGCTGTTAAAATTGCATCTTAAACGGATAAGCAAAAAGTTTACAGAAAATGTTTTGTTTTTATCCTCTGTTCTGTCGCAGCAGAATAATCGGACAGAACAACAGAACTGCTTTCGCTAAAAGACAAAATAACGGCTAGTTTTTTAAATCAATCAGTCTGTCTTCTCTTTAACGGCCATATTTTGATCTCTAACGGCTATAATAAGTTTTTGGCTATAAATTGAAGTTGTTTTTGATTTAAAAGAGGTTAGAGAAGTTGGAAAACATTTACATCTCTTGAGATTCAAGCTTTCATCTTTTTCAAGCTATTTTCCACATCTTGCACTTCATTCATTATCATTCTCCTCAACTAGATTATAGCATTTCTATTGTAATTCTTGTGTGAGGTATCTTTATAAAAGATTATGAGAAAGGGTTGGCTAGAACCTTAGGAATTCTAGTAAGTGTTTAAATCTTTTACTTGGGAAAAAGATTATGGGAAGAAAATTTATTAGGTTTGTATATTGGCTTTAACTCTTGCCCATTGAAAAGAGTTGATAGTGGAGAGATAAGCTCAAGACGGTGTCTTGGGGAGTGGATGTAGGCAGCTAGGCCGAACCACTATAAATCATTTGTGTTGATCTATTTCTTCTCCCCTTTCATCTGTTCTATTTCTTAAGATATTTAAACTATTTTGTTCTTGGAAAATTTGTGTTGATTCAATAGAAATTTTCAAAACCATTTCTGTTATCAAATAGTAATTTACTATAAGTTTTAAATCTGTTTTTACAAAGCCTTCATTACACTTTCTATTGCATTTCACTTTCTGCACATTCTCTACATATTTATCTGTTCTGTTCGAAACCAGAAAACTCTATTAGAACTCTTACGTTCTATTCTGTCAGAATTTATTCTAAAATTTTAAAACACCCAATTCACCCCCCCTCTTGTGTGTCATCGGGACCAACAATTGGTATCAGAGCAGATCTCATTTTCCTAAGATTTAACAATCTTGAGTGATCCATAAGATGGCATCAAGTTCTGAAAATCCTCCTGTAGCTACTCCATTCAAGGAAGGTTATTCTGTCCACAGACCACCGATGTTCTGTGGAGACAACTATCCGCTCTGGAAGGTAGTAATGCGGCATTTTATCCAATCTCAAGACATGGATTGCAGGGAAATAATTGAAAAAGGATATCAAGCTCCAACAAAAATAGTTGAACAAACTGGAGGAACAAGCATCACTGTTCAGAAAACCAGAAATGAGCTCACAGAAGAAGAAAAGAGAAGAGTTCAATTAAACTCCAAAGCAATGAGTATTTTATTATGTTCTTTACATACTAATGAATTTAACAGAGTCTCTGGTTGTGATACTGCAAAAAAAATTTGGGATAAGCTTGAAGCCACATATGATGGAACCCATGAGGTAAAGGGATCTAGATTACATATGCTAATGGTGGACTACGAAGCTTTTAAATGAAGCCAGAAGAGACTGTGGCTGAGGTAATTAACAGGTATGTTAAGTTAACAAAGGAAATTAAAGCTCTTGGTCACAAACTTATTGAAGATAATAAAATTGCTAAACTTGTTAGGGGTCTAACTCCTAGATGGGAAGTTAAAGCTTCTATTCTGTTAGATAAAGATCCTAGTACTCTTAATTTTGATACTGTTTGTGGCTCACTAATCTCTCATGAGCTTTATATTAAGTCTCAAGATGCTGAAAAGGAAAAAGAAAGGAAATTAAAAGCTCTTGCTCTCAAAGCTAAGTATGGGAGTGACTACTCCACTGGTGATGATGAGATTGCACTTATTATAAAGAAATTCAAGAAGCTGTATCAAAAAGGTAAAAAATTCAATAAGAGACCGCAGCAGAAATACTCTCACCAGAAGGCAGATAACAGTTCCAGATCTGCTAAAGAAGTAGTTTGCTATGAGTGTAAAAAGCCTAGACATATTAAATCCAAGTGTCCAAATTTGAAGAAAAAGGAGAAAAGGTACAAGAAAAAGGCTATAAAAGGTACATGGAGTAACAGTGAAGATTCAAGCAACAGTGCAGAAGAATCAGACGCAGATTCAGATGAAGCTGGTTTAATGGCAGTTTCTGATCATAAGGAATGGCATGTCTCTGCTAAGATAGATCAAGAAAGTCATACTGCTGATGAACAGAACAAGAGTCAACCAGAAAATGAAGATGATATAAATGAGGTAACAAGTTCTGACTCTGACTCAAGTTTTGATGCAAATGGAGATGAATATGAAAATATGTTGATATGCTTTGAAAAAGTTCATCATAAATATCGCATGCTTAAAACAAATCATATTGCATTAAGAAAACAATATGATGCATTAAGACAAGAAATTGAGCATGCAAAACATAAAGAAATTGATGCAAAAAATGAATTCTCTGATTTAGAAAAGAAATATATGATATTGCAAGAAAAATGTAAAGGAAAGAAAGTTTGTTCATGTGATGGAAATGAAAGGTTACATGCTAGCACATCTAAGTTTAATTATAAAAAGAAGGTTATGCATAACAAGGAACATAAGAATAATTATTATATGACTAATTTTTCTAGCAATTCTGTCACCTGTTTTTATTGCAGCAGAAAAGGCCATGTGTCTAAATTCTACTATTATAAGAAAAATGTTAGTTCTGGAAAATAGATATGGGTTGTTAAAAATAATGTGCATGCTGTAGCTAACCCACAAGGACCCAAGAAAGATTAGGTACCTAAATCTGTTTAATTTTCTTGTAGATCTGCCTTAAGAGCTCCATATCAGAAAAATGGTACTTAAATAGTGGATGCTCTAGGCATATGACTGGGAACAAATCAAAGTTTACAAAATTAACCATGAGAGATGGTGGAAAAGTCAGTTTTGGTGATAACAGAAAAGGAAAAATCATTGGAATATGAACAATTGGTTCAAATCCAAAGATTGAAGGTGTCTCACTGGTTGATGGATTAAAGTTCAACTTGTTGAGTATCAGCCAAATATGTGATAAAAACAGAAGAGTGATTTTTGAAAAAGATCACTGCAGAGTAGAAGATGTTGGAACAGATCAGACAGTTCTGACAGGGCACAGATCTAGAAATATTTATCAAGTCAACATAGAAGTGCTTCAAGAAAGTAATCTAACGTGCTTGATAACACAAGAAAATTTAAGTGTACTTTGGCACAAGAAGCTTGGTCACGCTAGTATTCATACCATGGAGAAGCTAGCTAGGAAAAATCTCGTAAAAGGGCTGCCAAAGATGAGTTTTGAAAAGGATTATATTTGTAAGGCCTGCCAGCTTGGGAAACAGACCGGATCTTCCCACAAACTTAAAGGAGAAATATCATCCAATAAAGCATTGGAGCTTTTACACTTAGACTTGTTTGGACCAATAAGTCCTTCAAGTATTAGTGGAAAAGTTTATGTATTTGTTGTCGTTGATGATTATACAAGGTATACTTGGACACTGTTTCTTGCTCACAAAAGTGAAGCGTTCAAGGCATTTGAAAAATTAAGCAAGAAATTACAAAATGAGAAAGGGTATATGATTACAAACATAAGAAGTGATCATGGAGGAGAATTTGAAAACATAAGTTTTGAGGAATTTTGCAACAGTTCTGGAATTCATCACAATTTTTCAGCTGCCAGAACACCTCAACAGAACGGTGTAGTAGAAAGGAAGAATAGAACACTCCAGGAGATGGCCAGAACAATGTTCAACGAAAATAATCTTCCAAAATATTTCTGGGCAGAGGCAGTAAGCACGGGTTGATTTCACCCATGGTCACTCAACTTATCACTTATCGCGCAAAAGTAACCGACTTTTTTTTTCTTACTTAAATGTCACTGAACTTTTAACATTATTGCACAAAAGTCATGTTGAACGGAATCCGGCGACGACTCTTGCCGGATTGATAAGTTCAACAAATGCTACATTTAAATTAATTTCACTCACGGTCACTAGACTTATCATTTATCTCGCAAAAGTAATTAATTTTTCTTTTTCAACTTAAATGTTACTGAACTTTTAACATTTTTGCAAAAAAGTCATCAATCCGGCTAGGGTCGTCGCCGGATTCCGGTCAACATGACTTTTATGCAATAATGTTAAAAGTTCAGTGACATTTAAGTAAGAAAAAAAAAGTCGGTTACTTTTGCGCGATAAGTGATAAGTTGAGTGACCATGAGTGAAATTGACCCCAGTAAGCACTGCATGTTATATTTTGAACATAACACTTGTCAGATCAGTTCTAAACAAGACTCCATACGAGCTTTGGAAGAACAGAAAGCCAAACATTAGTTACTTTTAACCATTCGGCTGTAAGTGCTTTGTTTTTAATGATAAGAGTAACTTAGGTAAATTTGATGCTAAATCTAATGAAGGTATTTTTCTTGGTTATTCTTTAAATAGTAAAGCATATAGAGTTTTTAATAAAAGAACTTTAGTGGTAAAAGAATCTATAAATATGAAATTTGATTATGCTGACCTCTACACTAGAGAAAGGAGTTTTTCTGATGATGATACAAATGAAGAAGTGGTTGAAATAAACAAAAAGACAAGAGAGAAGAATAATTCAGAAAAGTCATCAGATCGGCCAGCAGATCAAGATTACAGATCTGGTAATGTATTTGGTTAGATAGAAGAAGATCAGCCAGCAAAAAGGCAATCAGATCAACAAGATGAAAGCCAGACAGAATAATCAATGGAAAGATTAGCAGATCAACAGAACACACAACAACCAGCAGAGTTGCCTAAGGACTGGAAGTTTCACAGATATCACCCAAAAGACAACCTACTGACAGAACTTTCAGAAAAAATGATGACCAGAAGAGCAATGCACGAATACTGTGGTAATGTAGCATTTGTTTCTCAACTAGAACCCAAAAATTTTATTGATGCTCAAAATGATGAAAATTGGATTCTTGCTATGCAAGAAGAATTAAATCAATTTGAAAGAAATAAAGTTTGGTATCTTGTTCCAAAACCTTCAAATCATTCTGTTATTGGTACTAAATTGGTTTTTAGAAACAAACATGATGAACAAGGCAATGTGGTAAGGAACAAGGCAAGATTAGTTGCTCAAGGCTACAATCAAGAAGAAGGTATTGATTTTGATGAAACCTTTGCACCTGTAGCTAGACTAGAAGCAATTAGAATTTTATTTGCATATGCATGTTTCAAAACTTTCAAGCTTTACCAAATGGATGTGAAAAGTGCTTTTTTAAATGGTTTCTTAAATGAAGAAGTTTATGTAGCTCAACCCCCTAGTTTTGAAAATCCAGAACATCCAGAATATGTTTATAAACTCTAAAAGGCTTTATATGGTTTGAAACAAGCTCCTAGAGCTTGGTATGATAGATTGAGTTGTTTTCTTCTTGCTCACGATTTTAATAGAGGAAAAGTTGATAATACACTTTTTACTAAGCACAATGCATCTCATATTTTATTAGTACAAATTTATGTTGATGACATTGTTTTTGGTTCTACTAATGTTTCTATGTGCAAAGATTTTGCATCTATTATGAAGCAGGAATTTGAAATGAGTTTAATGGGAGAACTCACATTCTTTCTGGGATTGCAAATTAAATAAGGCAAAAGTGGGATTTTCATAAGTCAAGTGAAGTATACAAAGGAGCTTATTAAGAAGTTCAAAATGACAGAAGCCAAGTCTGCCAGTACACCTATGAGTCCCTCAATCAAGCTGGAAAAAGATGAAAAACGCAAAAGTGTTGATGAGAAAATGTATAGAGGCATGATCGGATCATTGCTCTACTTGACAGCAAGCAGACCAGATATTCACTTCAGTGTGTGTCTGTGTGCTAGGTTCCAATCTGCTCCAAAAGAGTCTCATCTGTCTGTAGTAAAGAGGATTGTACGCTACTTAGTTGGAACTCCAGAGTTGGGGTTATGGTACTTAAAAAATGGTTCTCTGGATCTAATTGGTTATTCTGATGCAGACTATGCTGGATGCAGAATTGACAGAAAAAGCACTTCTGGTGCATGCCATTTTTTAGGCAATTCTCTAATTACTTGGTCCAGCAGAAAACAAAATTCAGTGGCTCTATCTACAGCAGAAGCAGAATACATTACAGCTGGAGAAAGTGTTGCACAAGTTCTGTGGATCAGACAGCAATTAAAGGATTATGGAATTGAATTTGATCAAGTTCCAATTTTTTGTGACAACACAAGTGCAATCAATCTTACAAAAAATCCTATTCTGCATTCCAGGACCAAACACATAGATATCAAACACCACTTTATCAGAGATCATGTTCAACGTGGTGATATTGTGCTAGAGTTTGTTCCAACAGAATAACAGCTAACTGATATCTTCACTAAGCCTCTAAAGGAAGATCAATTTTGCCAAATTAGAAGAAAGTTGGGCATGGGTACTGTACTAGAGTAAGTTATCTAATGAAGAAATCACTTGGTCTTATTAAATCAACCATATTATTCCATCTATATTAAAAATGGAAAAAGGTACGTGCTTTAATTCCATTTTAATATTTCAGTTTATTATAAATGTTGATTTGATCTTTATGTGCTCAAATGTGTTTATTTTTTTTTTATAATATCCTTATGTGACTTTTGACAATTTGTTTTTATGTGTTAGTTTTAAAAATGTCATAAAAAAACAAAATAGTCCTTTTATGTCCCTTCCTCTGCTTTTTCATAACTGTTAGAGTCAAAGATATTTAATTTTATTTCTTCCCGCTTAAAACTCTATTTCTACATTTTACTCAGTATGTTTATGAAAGCTTTTTCAGAAAAAAAGTGGGAACAGTTATCATCTTATTTGAAAAATCGTGCCTATCTCCTTGGGAAGGATAACTGCTATTAAATGACATGTCCTTTTATATCTTTTTTCATACATCAAAGGGATTTATTTTTCATTTTCGCCTAAATTCACTCTTCAGCATTTTTTTTTTCGGTTTTCATCTCTCTTCTTCAAAAATTTCTGCAATCTTCTTCATAAAACCTAATCTCTCAACCATGGCGCGATTCAAAACCAAAGCCAACCGCAAACCCTCCAAAATTAAAGCCTCCAAAAAAACCTAAACCTGTTGAATCTCCTGCCAAATCTCTAAAAACCGTTATCATTCCCCCAAAAACCATTGACTGGGATGCGACGGTAGAGTTTGCCCCTGATTTAGCAAAATGGAGACCAGGGATGGAAGCGGTTCATCACATACACAAACCCGTTCTTTTATCCGGATTTGGTGAGAACCTTTTATGGGTCTATGAAGAACATCACTGCACAAAGCTTTCAAGTTCAGTTTGGGGGTAAGGTTTACGATGTCACTCCAGGGCTGCTATCCAAGGTACTTTCCCTTCCTTTAATTGGTACTAAAACGGATAAGAAGGTTGGGACTTCAGTTATTCAAAATTTTAATAGGGAAAAATTTTTGAAAGCCACCACTGGGCTTGCGAATCCTGGAACTAACCTACCTTCTACATGTATGGCACCTAAGTTTAGAGCCCTACACAAATACATTTGTGATTTCTTACTGCTTAGGTCGGGTAGTGCCACTTTTTTTGCCACGATGGATGATTGTGTTTTATGGCACTTTCTAAAGGGAAAATTTATAAACTTGCCTATCCTATTGTTCAAGAACATGTGTGATAATAAATCTAAAGTGAGATTGCCCTATGCTTTGCTGCTAAATGAACTGTTTGTGCATTGGAAAATTAATCTTGCTGATGAGTCTATAGAATTGTTGAAGAAAGGGCACTTGATCTTTAGAAAGTTTTTTTAAGACTCTGTGGCTAGAACAAAAGCCCTAGGCAAAAAAAAAATTGAGTCTGCTATGCAACCAGTTGCCAAACGAACCCGTAGCACACCCATAAAACCTCTTCCAGAATCTTCCTCCCAAGACCTTTTTGAAAAACTTAAGGTATTCCCTCCTAACATTGCCTCCTACCTAGCCAAAAATCTTCCTTTCAAATCTCATTATGATGATGAACAGAAGCCAAGTTGGCTAAATCTGGTGATGAACAGATCAAATCTCATTATGATGATGATAAAGAAGACACACAGATTGTAGTTGAGAGCTCTGTTGAGATCTCTGCAGAAGACAAGGAGGTGGTTAAGTTAGAAGAAAAGGAGGTAGTAGAATCTAAGGAAGAGGAGGGTAGTGCTAGTGAATCTTCTCAAGAAAATGTGGTAGAATCTGGCAAAGATAAATCCAGTTCAGAGACTTCAGCAGAAATTGAAAGTAAGTCTGAGGAATCCAGTGCATCAAAACAGGGTAGTGGCTCCAGCAGAACAAGTGAATCTAAAACAGCTTCAGAAGCAGCTCCTCACACTAGTCGTCCAGACCCTGAGGCCCAGGAATTAGCCTCTACTTCTGAGCAACTTGCTGCTCTTAAAAATCAGACTGAGCCTCCCCCACCTGTTGATCACCCTGTTCCCTCCTCTGCTGCTCATCAGGTACCATCTTTCGATCCTAATGCTAAGTCTGTTCCTTTCAAGTTAGATGCTGAGTTGGTCGCCTTGAATGAGGAGTTGGCATCATCACTTGGTCAGCTCCAAAAATTTCTTGCCGATGTTGCCATGACTCAACAGAAAATTGCCTCCCTCTTGCGTCGCCGACTGGAATCCCAACATCCATCCCCTTCATCTTAATTTTTTTAAGAAATGTTGTTTATCAGAATGTTTGCTGCTTTTTATTGAATATTTGGTTGGATATTTTTTATTGTTTTCATCTTTTTGCTGATGACAAAAAGGGGGAGAACTTATGTTGGTTTGGTTGTATGACTTTGAACTTGTGTTACGACTTTGTGATGGGCCTATGTCTCTAAAATATGTGGTTTGATATCTTATTATTGCCCTACTAATTACAGTTCTGTTGAATAGTTATAATTGTGCCAGAACTTATGATATTAATTCTGTGTTGATTTCTGATATATATATACATACATCTGTTTTGTGCAAACTTACAGGGATTATACTTGTATATATCCCCCTAGCATATAGTAAGGGGGAGCATACTTATACTAACCAAGATAGACTTTTAAGCCAAAGTTTATCAAGGTTTTGTCATCATCAAAAAGGGGGAGATTATTGGCTCAATGCTACATCTCAATTTTGATGATAATCAAATCTTGTATAAACTTTGCATAAAATCTATTTATTTGCTTCTGTTTCAGCCATTCTCCATTAAGATAAGCAAGAACCAAGTCAATTATGCAAGACAAATTCCTTGAAGAAAGTCAAGCCATTTAGTTCCATGGAAATTTAGGGTATTATTTTTTTGTACAATCTTTTGAAGAGCTTTATTTACATGATCATGCATTCCAATAGTTCCTCCTTACATAAAAATGATTTTTTCATGCATTAAAGATGGGTTATGTTGAAGTAAGAAAATAAGTTCTGTTACAAGCAGAAAAAGTATTCTACCATGAACAAAAAAATATTTTCTGAAAATGATTTTCTAAAGCTTGCTAAAATATTCTTGTAGAATTGCTGTTAAAATTGCATCTTAAATGGATAAGCAAAAAGTTTACAGAAAATGTTTTATTTTTATCCTCTGTTCTGTCGCAGCAGAATAATCGGACAGAACAACAGAACTGCTTTCACTAAAAGACAAAATAACAGCTAATTTTTCAAATCAATCAGTCTGTCTTCTCTTTAATGGCCATATTTTGATCTCTAACGGCTATAATAAGTTTTTGGCTATAAATTGAAGCTGTTTTTGATTTAAAAGAGGTTAGAGAAGTTGGAAAACATTTACATCTCTTGAGATTCATGCTTTCATCTTTTTCAAGCTATTTTCCACATCTTGCACTTCATTCATTATCATTCTCCTCAACTAGATTATAGCATTTCTGTTGTAATTCTTATGTGAGGTATCTTTATAAAAGATTGTGAGAAAGGGTTGGCTAGAACCTTAGGAATTCTAGTAAGTGTTTAAATCTTTTACTTGGGAAAAAGATTATGGGTAGAAAATTTATTCGGTTTGTATATTGGCTTTAACTCTTGCCCATTGAAAAGAGTTGATTGTGGAGAGATAAGCTCAAGACGGTGTCTTGGGGAGTGGATGTAGGCAGCTAGGCCGAACCACTATAAATCATTTGTGTTGATCTATTTCTTCTCCCCTTTCATCTGTTCTGTTTCTAAAGAGATTTAAACTATTCTGTTCTTGGAAAATTTGTGTTGATTCAAAAAAAATTTTCAAAACCATTTCTATTATCAAATAGTAATTTACTGCAAGTTTTAAATCTATTTTTACAAAGACTTCATTACACTTTCTGTTGCATTTCACGTTCTGCACATTCTCTGCATATTCATCTATTCTATTCGAAACAAGAAAACTCTATTAGAACTCTTGCGTTCTATTCTGTCAGAATTTGTGCTAAACTTTTAAAACACCCAATTCACCCTCCCCCCCCCCCCCCTCTTGTGTGTCATCGGGACCAACATATAATTGAGGAAATTTCATAAAGTTATGCATTAAATATCACTTTATTTTAAATTTTGATTACTGAAAAATTAAATAAGAGTAATATAAGTAATTCACAAGTTAAGAATAGAAAAAAATAGCAAATGATCCAAAGCAAAGCTAGGGGAGGCTTTGGGCCCAAACCTTTTGCGTCCTCACAATTTTAAGAAAAGTCCCTTTAAATTTTTTTATTTTTCAATTTGGCCCCTCCAAAACCCATATATATTCTATAATGACCCACTCTTCTTTTTTATTCTAAGTCCACCTATACTTATTGTTTTGAGATAGTGGGAATAACAATCATGGAGATAATATGTGTACGTTATATTTGTGTGACACACTATGTTATATTGTTGGATTAAAAATATATGTATATAAAGATAAAAAGTAAATTTATTTTATGATATAAAGGTGTCTAACACTCAACTACCAGTCCTATTTTCTAATTTTCTTTTTCTCTATTTACATCTACTCACAACCATCTATTGTAAAACTAGATTAACGCCACCGAATTGACAGGTAGTTATATATAGTTTTACTGTTTCAATTGAGTTTTTAGATTTTTTATTTTCTATAAAATAATATTTATAAATTTTGCTTTTGTATGCATCTTGAAATTTTTGATTGAACACATAGCATTGTCCATTAGTTGAATGTTGAAAAATATATATTGATAATGAATAATGAATTAATATTGATATATAAGTGTATGGAAATAGAACTGAGTGTCTTAATTCTTAATTTTTATAGGTGTATTGAATTAAAGAAATGATTGATTAATTTAATTTTTTTAGAAAATATTTATAAATTAACTAAATTGTCCCTAATAAATCTAAAGAAAGATAATTAAGATTTCCTTAATATATTTACAAATAGTAACCAAAGTGGTGTTAACCAATGATAACAGTTTGAAAATTTCTAAGCTGTTAGCTTGAAATGGTCACCTGAAAACAAAGAATTCCGGTGGGTTTTCGATCAAAGATACTCCAACGATCAAGTTAGGAAAATTGACGACAATAATGGTATTGTAATTGGAAAGAAATCAAGAAAAAAAAACATACCTGGATTCCCCCTTTTATAAAGTTAGGAATCAGTGTTGGAGAATGAATCATTTTTCTCGTGGGATAGGTATTCCCAATAGAGCTGGAGCTGGGAGTTCTAATTGGAGCAGAACTCGAACTCTAAATAGATAAGAATATTTTCTGATCAGATAAGGGTAATTCCCATTTGGATAAGGTTGAATTACTGATTAGATAAGCTTGATCACGAGAAAAACGCATTGCAAGGTAGTGGAAGTCCTTGAAGGATTCCAACAATCCTGATGATACTAGGAGACGAACTCTTTCTGAGCTACTAGATAATACCGAGCTGTTATTGAGAGATTTCATATCAAGTCGGCTGTCCGGACTCAAGAGCAAGACGAAATTGAACTCCCTGAAGGGTGTACGGTTATCATAATTCCCCCCCCCCCCCTAAGTACATGAAATTTATGTCATTTAAGCGGTAAACAAAAAATTCAAAAATTTAAATGTCGGGCGTGTGAGGCGTTAAAAACAGAGAGAACGGCGCCTCGTTTCACGCGGACAATGCCGACGGCTAGGCCAGTTAACATGCCATCATTGTGATACTTCGGTATTCGCGCTTCATTTAATGATCCCTGACACAACCACACAGCGATTGCCACTTGTCCTATAATCACTGGCTTACCCTGCCTATATATTTCATTTCATTTTAGAAATTTTGCTTTTCTTTCACGCTTTTGCTTCCCAGTTTTCTATTCATCTCTCTGGCTTTTTCCCTCTTTTCTATCTCACCATTCTAGATTTGCGTATTCTTTCCCTATTTCCCAAATTTGCTGCTCTTGTAAGCAATCATCTCCAAATCTCTCCTGATTAACCTATGTCCAGACTCACTTCGAGGCCTTTTCTAAGATTTTCAGGCCTGTACTATTTCTTTCTTCATCTCTTTTTACCATGAGTGCTTCTGAGAGTTCTGCTGAATGAGTAAGGGTAAAGGAAGGGCTTACTGCTCAAAGTCCAACGAAGACAGGAAGGGAGAAAAGAACCAAGGAGGCTTCCCAGGTTAGGAAGCATAAGCTCCGTTCTAAAATCTAGCGATATGAATATGCTGAGGGAAAAGCTTGGTATTCCCTATAAGTACAGGATGCATGCTGCTGGCGCTTCTCTAAGGGCCAATGCCATAATCCAAGGGAAGAAGACACTCATCGCCGATGAGGTAGATTTCGAAGCCGAGGTAAACCTTGCACTAACTGACATGAAGCTTGAATTTCTAAAGCTATATGATATGACCATTGGGCAGCTGCATCCCAACGCTTGGCGCACCCTCTCAGAGTTGCAAATCTTGGCTGCTGAGCACGATGTAGACTTCACTGTTTGGCTCTTCCGAGCTACCCACAATATCGGACTCCGGGCTAACGAGGAAGATCATAACTATATTCAAGCCTAAATATGGGGTATTTGCTGGGAACCCAAAGTCTCTGAAGAACTGGAAGAACCGGTTCTTTATCATAGAAAGTGAATCCGTCTTCCCCTTTCGAACTCAGTGGGGTCGATTTGTAAATAGTAATGACAATCTGCTGTTGCTCAGCGATGAGGAGGAGAGCACCTTAGCTCGATGGAGGGAGCTAGTCAAATAGAAGACGGATATAAACTTGCAACTCCAGTGCCTTGTACCTCCACCACCTCCCAAATCGAGCTCAAAGAAAAAGGGTACACTTCTTAATTTCTCTTCCTTGCGTTCTAATATATTTTATATTGTTTGCTTTTTTGCAGCCATGAAGAGAAGCTCCAATCCGGGCATAGCCGAACTAATCAAGGCTAAGAGGTAGAAACCTGGAGGAAGCCCTTCTACTGCGCCAAGCCCTTCTACTATGCCGAAAGGCCACCCGATACCACCAAACCCAAGCTCTCCTATAACCTTGCCGAGCTCAAGTGTTCCGGCTCAAAGTCCCCTGTCCGCGGCTCCCCCGAAATCTTCCATTGTTTTACCCGACCACTTTCCCCAATCTTTCGAGCACCCCTCCGGAAGCAGGGATCAGGCACATGCTCCCGAACTGAAGTCATGGGTTGAAGACTCTGGCCGACGGCATGCGCAGATTCTAGCAACAATAAGGGAAATCCTAGATGAAGGATAACCCAAACTTCAAAACCTTCATTCATCAGACAGCGTACATTCCCTCAGAAGCCACGCCAATGGTGCAAATGACTGCCAAGTAGGTGAGTAATGCCACAAAAAACCATGAAGTGGAGGTAAGTCACAAAGCTCAGTAATCCTTATATGCCTGGCAATTAGGGTTGTTGATATAATAACTATTCATTTAGGGGTGCATGCTGGCGAGAGCGGCCATCGAAAAAATGAACAAACTTATCCTCGACTGGAAAAAGGAGGAAAAAGAGGCGACCCAGCTCCGACGCCAACTTGGTGAGGCAAGGGCCAAGCTAGAGGCAACGGAGAAGCAGGCTCTAGAGGCCGAGAAGAAAATGATTACCTAGGGGAGCGAAGTATTTGAGGCAAGGAAAGAGCCGCTGTAGCCAAAGTTTGCCTAGTCCAGTAGAAGGAAAAGAGCCGGGCTGTTGAATTGAGCTTAGAGGAAGTGCGGCGAGGACAAGAAGCCGCGAATAAAGAAAAAGCCGAGCTGGAATAGAGGTGTTCGGAGCTCAAGTACTAGGCAGCAGACCTAGTAGCGAACAAATATGTTTCATTCAGCGGTAAACTGATTCAATCAGTGAAGGACTGGCACCCGAACATAGACTGGTCCTGGCTGGATGAAGTTTACCCCGACGAATGAAAGCCAATCTGCCAATTTTTAATTTATAACTTTCTGAATTGTAACTCGTATTCAATATATAGAGAATGAGTTTTCTTTCGAGTTGAATAATCACAGAGTTATTGCATAAGCCTGAATAAATAGTTCTGTATGCTCGGATAACAATATAGCTACTACAGGTGTAGCTTTTAAAAATTCGACAAAGTATCAGAAAAAGAACCGTAAATTGAAAGAATGCTCGTGGCGATATTGCCGAATTGAGCTTTTAATTGATAATACGATATGATCGAATAGCGATTTAGCTATGCCGAGCTTACAATAATTAAAAGTGCTCGTGGCTAACCTACCGAAATGAGCTTATAATAGTAAAAAGTGCTCGTGGCGAACCTGTCGAGATGAGCTTACAATAAAATAAAAAAGAATGCTCGTGGTAAACCTGTTGAAATGAGCTTACAAATACTAAAGAAAAAGAATGCTAGTGGTGAACCTGCCAAATGAGCTTAAACACAATAAAGGGCTCGTGGTAAATCTGCCGAACTGAGCTTACTACTGAAAATATAACTTCAGATTGGAAATATTCATAGAATGGGGAAGTAACTTCCCCGAGTGATCCTTCAACCTCTAAGCACCACCTTTGACTTCATGTACCATAGAAGGACCTTCCTAATTCGGGCTTAGTTTTTCGACCCCAAATGCCATATGAGTCGCAACGACTTTCTTCAGAACAAGTTGTCCAACTCGAAAGGACTAAGATTTAAGATTCTAATCATGATATGATGACATTCGTTGCTTATATATTGCCGATTGCAACTGAGCGGACTCTTTGATCTCCTCCAACCGATCCAGGTGATACAAGAGATTTGCCTCATTTTTTTCAGCATCATATGATGAAGTTCGAACACTTGGAATGCCAATCTCACATGGGATGACATCTCATATGGGATGACAGATTTCGCCCCATATGTCAAAGAAAAATGAGTAAGGCCAATCGCTGCTCTTGGGGAAGTTCGATTCGCCTAGAGAACATTATTGAGCTCGTCAACCTAGAGACCCTTCTCATCATCCAGTCTATTTTTTAGCCCAACCAATATAGTTCGGTTTGTTACCTTAGTCAAACTACTTGATTGTGGGTGGTATACCAAGGTAAAACATAGTTGGATATTTAGATCCGCACAATAACTCTTAAAGGAAGAGCAATCAAACTGCTTGCCGTTATCAGTGATGATTATGTGCAGGATTCCGAACCTTGTAATTATAGCCTTCTGCACAAACTTTATAATATTTGCTAAGGTAATTGTAGCCAAAGGCTTTGCTTCCACCCACTTAGTGAAATGATCAACCGCCACTACCAAAAACTTCCTCTATCCGGTGGCCAAATGAAAAGGGCCGAGGATATCAATTACCCACTGAGCAAATGGCCAAGGACTGTGAATAGGCACTTGCGGGGCAAATTTTTGGTGCAACATGTTGCTAAACCGCTGGCATTTATCACACTTTTGAATGAGCTCTTTAGCATCTTTCTCTATCATGGGCTAATAGTACCCCTGTAACAAAGCTTTCTAGGCTATTGCTTGTGCGCCTTCATGCGCGCCATAAATACCTGCATGAATCTCTCGGAGTACATAATCACCCTTCTTGATGCTCAGACATAAAGTCTAGGGATGTGAGAATGATTGCCTATACAACTTATCATCTAAGATGGCATACCGGCTTGACCACCGAACTATTTTTTGAGCCTCAACCTGATCATCTGGGAGAACTCCTAAACTAAGATGCTAAAATATAGGTAGACGCCAACCATCCATTGTCTCATTCAACTGAACTTTGTACGTTTCATATGTTGGTGCCTTTATGACTAACCACACTATGTCCACCGAGGATATTCTGTCCTAACAAGAGGCTTGTTTGGCTAAGGCATCTGCTCCCAAATTTTTTGTTCGAGGTATCAACTCAATCGACCATGCACACCCCATTTTCTCCAATTAGAACAGTAACATGGCAACAAGCTCCTTGTATTGAACAATTGTGTTCTCCTTACTCTCAAATTTGCTGAGCAACTGGCTTATAACCAACTGCGAGTCAGAAAAAATAGCCAATGAATCAGGCTTTACCTCAATGGTGAGCTGCAATCCAAAATAGAGAGCCTTGTATTCTGCCACATTATTGGAGGCTGGGAATGCTATGTGAGCCATTCCTCCAATGTTTATCCACTCTGGTCCGATAGGGACTACACCGATACCAGCCCCTTTAGATGAGTAAGCTCCATTTACAAACAAGTTCCAAGAGCGGGTGCTTGGCTCAAGAGGTGGAGCATGCAACTCGGCCACAAAATTAGCAAAAACTTGAGCCTTCATCTACTGCCGGGCTTCATATCAAACATCTAATTATCCTAGACGAGTTGCCTATTTAGTGAGCCTTCCAGATGCTTCTGGCCTCTGGAGCACTTTTCTGAGATTAGAGCTTGTCCAGACTACCATAGTATGTGCCTAAAAATAGGGCCTAAGCTTGATGGATGATATGACCAGTGACAAGGCTATACTCTAGAATGGAATAATTGAGTTCAGCACCCCTCAGCACCTTGCTCGTATAATAAATTAGGAACTGTTGACTACCTTCCTCTCTGATCAAAATCGAACCAATAGCCTCGAAAGAAAGTACAAGATACAGATACAAAACCTCACCCACATGAGGCCTACTCAGCAATAGCGGTGTGCTAAGAAATTGCTTAAACTCCTCGAAAGCTTGCTGGCTTTCAAACTTCTTCAGATTTTTTAGTGCCCTGTAAAATGGATAACAGCGCTTAGCCGAACAAGAGATAAACCTGCCAAGGGCTGTTACCTTGCCATTCAGTTTCTGCACCTCTCTAATGGACTTTGGGGGTTCCATCTCCAAAATGGCTTGAATCTTGGCCGAATTAGCCTCTACATCCCTCTTTGAAATCATGAACCCCAAGAACTTCTCGGACTGTACCTCGAAAGCACACTCAAGAAAGTTTATGTGAGTTCAGTAGGTAGGTCACTGGATGCCTTACTCTTGACTATCATGTCATCTACATACACCTCCGTATTTCTCTTGAGCTGATTGGCAAACAGCTTGTTCATTAACCTCTTATATGTGGCCCCTGTGTTTTTTAGCCCAAATGGCATAACTCAATAGCAGTAAGTAGCTTGATGAGTAATGAATGACATTTTCTCCTCATCTTTCGGGTTCATTAGAATCTGGTGGTAACCAGACGAGGCATCAAAAAAAGCATATTCTTCAAACCCCACTGTTGAATCAACTAGGAGGTTGATGTTTGGCAGCGGATAGCAATCTTTGGGGCAAGCCTTACTCAGATCCGTGAAATCTACACACATTCTCCACTTTCTATTACCCTTTTTTACCAGAACAACGTTGGACAACCAGTCCGAATATAAAAGCTCACGGATAAATCCATTCTCGAATAGGGTATCTGTGACGCACGCCAAACCTAGTAAAGGCCCTTGTTGAACCCACTTTTGAGGATTCGAGAGATTGGTTCGCGTCTTTTGATCTTGGAAACTATGAGATATTTTGGATGCTTCCTTTAAAATAGAACATTAGAAAGGATCATCTAGCCTCACGACGCCTTTAGGCACCTTTGAGGTATTTTGGAGTCGCCACCCAATTCACAAGAAATCGGGAAAGGTCTCTAACCTCTATTGGTCTAGACCAAAGATTAGTGTTCGGAACTTCACTCTTATTTATGTTTTGGTTGATTATAAATGAGTTTTTAACTTCCTAAAATTCTATCTCTTGTCTCACACGATTAATGCAATTAATTAAAAGTGCATTGCAATCATTCAAAAGCAATATAGGAAAGCGATAAAGAAAGCGGTAAATAAAGCAATAAAAGAAAGTAATAAGCACGCCAAGCACACAATTACATTAGAGATAGGGGCGAAATGCAACCCTTAATGAAAGAAGGCTAAAAAAGTAAAATGGGACGGAATACAATCCCAAATGAAGACTAACTAATATTGCCCCAAAATTAATTACAAGGGCCTAAAAGGCGTAAACATAAATCAAAAGAAACAACCAAACTCAAACATAAGAAAAACATACATAAATTAGGGCATTCATTTGGTTTAGGAACATTGGTTCCTCCGCGCTTATTTGAAAAGGGATCGAAGAGTTATTCGATTGCTAGTTTGAAAAACTGGGATGAGTGATCACATTTTTGGAGAAGATTAACTCTTCGTTTTATTATGACATTTTACATTCCTTGGCTAAAATGAGGGACATTGGTTCCAATTTTATTAGTAAAAATTCTAATTTAATTATAAAAATATTTTTGTGATTTTTTTATCTCACGCGTGCATAAATAAAATATTTATTTACAAGCAAACATAAACACATGAAGGGATAGGAAAGGTCTCACCAAATGAAATAGCCTCCCACGCGTTACGACCCCCTCCGCGTGGTTGCGGGAATGCTCAAATGATGCAACTCAAATTTTAATCTCAAACAGAAAATAATATATTAAAAATATTAGTAATAAATCCAAGCGGATTAATCAAATGAATGCGGAATAAATATAAGACATGTTAATTTAATGTACAAATATTTACATGCAAATAAATTAACACAAGTCATGCCAGAAATAAAAACTATGGCGAAAAGGGAAACAATATAATCATGATGACAATAACATAATAATAATAATATCAACAGAGTAAAACAGACATGAAATAATAATATTGATAATAATAATAAATAACAATAATAATATGACACAATAATAATAGTCACAACAATAATCATAACAATAACATTAACACAACAACAACAACAACAACAACAATAATAATAATAATAATAATAATAATAATAATAATAATAAAAACAATTGCACAATAATAATAATAATAATAATAATAATAATAATAATAATAATAATAATAATAATAATAATAATAATAATAAAAAGTAACCATGATAATAATAATAATAATAATAATAATAATAATAATAATAATAATAATAATGGTGGCACGGCAGTGGTCCTAATAATAAAAATGGAGATGGACGACAACAGTGACAAAATTAAAACAACAAGAAATCAAATTGAAACCACATAACACGTCAACAATAATAATCACATTAAAAATGCTAGAAATAAATTATGAATATGGTAATAATAACAAAAAATAATAATATTAACAACAATAAATGATATACAAAAATAAATGAGGACGGGTCCAAAAATATTTACCCTCAGAGTTTATAGATCGAAAAATAGGACGTCTTAATCCGTTCTCCTTGTCGATTTTGCGGTGATAAACACAAAAAATAACTCAATAAAAATCTATTTTTTTTTGAGATTTTAAGAAAATAATTTTTTGATGGAAGGATCAAGCCAAAGAAATTAATTTTCTTGATTTAAACCAAACTAGGAATAAATCGTTGAAGAAAAAGATGAATCTTGAAATTCCTAATATTTTTCCCTTGAAAACCTCTCGTCTCTCTATTTTTGTTGGAGAGAAAACCTTATGTCTTTCTTTCTTTGAAAATATGCAGCCTCCTGAAAAATGAGAGCCAAATCTCATTTAATTTCACTATATTTCCAAAATGGAAAAAACCTAATTGACTTTCCTAATTTTATTCTTTCAAAATAACCCAAAACATGAAAAAAACTGATTTTTTTACAGTCCCAAAATTAATTTTGCAGGCGAAAGAGAGCACGGGGCAAAAGAGTGGCCGCATGCGGAAGCGGCATGGGGGCCGCATGTGGAGAGCCTCCACACACGGCTCCTCATGTCGAAATCCACAGATGGCCGTGTGTGGAGGCTCTCCACACACAGCCACTAAATGCCAAAAAAAAAAAATTTTTTACTTTTTTTTTCAATTAATTAAATATTATTTTTTTAATCAAATCTTTAATTAATTACTTTTAATTTCCTTTTTAAATATAAATATTTTTTAATCAAAATTTTGATATATACAAAATAACGCTTCCTAGTTTTAATTTTTTTAAAATTTTTTATAATAATTTCTTTTATATAATTTTCATTATATATATTTATTTTTCTATTTTTTATTTAAAATACGAGGATCTCGACAAGAAAAATATCATTTTCGACATCTTTGCCTGTGAGCCGGTATCATTTTCATCATCGTGTAACCCTGATCTTTGACCGCCTTGGGACCCGGTGTCTACAGTATCTATTTTTTTTTTTTTGACATTGCTATCTACCTTTCTGGAGCATGGTTTCGCTTTTTTTTTGTTTAATGGGCTTAAAGTCCAGTTTGATATTTAGTGAGTGGCATATGACATCAGTAGATATCCCTTTAATATCTGAAGGCTGCCAGGCTAACACATCGGCAAATTTTTGTAAAACTGCAATAAGTGCTGACACTTCTTCCCCTTTCTTGCTCGCCCTAATTTTTACTGCCTTGCCTAGTGCTATCTCAACCTCCAGTAATGAATCTAATGGCTTTGCTTTTTGAGCTTCGTTGTTGGAAACATCTGAGGAATCCAACGGGAGAGCCTGGTTTTCCTCTTTCAGCATCGTAACATATGTTTCCCGAGCCACCTTCTGATTTCCCCGAAGCACCGCAATGCCTCTAGAAGCAGGAACCTTAAGCAACAGCTTTCATATAGAAATGTATGCATTCACCCCGGCTAGCAATGGCCTTCCGAATGGAATATCCACGACCATGAAATAGCTAGTACAAGTTCGGACCACTTCATTATCCCCGAGCTGTATAGACAATTTCACCGACCTTTCTATCCTGATCGGTTGACCATATATCCCAATAAGTGGGGCAGATACTGGTTCCAAGATGTTATTCGACATTTTCAATGCCTTATATGCCTGCAAAGTGATGAGGTTAACTGCACTACCCATATCTACCCGAATCTACTAGACTAATTAATCCTGAATTAAGGCCTCCACCACCAAAGAGTCCGCGTGCAGTAGTTTGACATTCTTGCCATCCACATCTAAGAACCTTACTTCATAATTTGTCATAGGGGGACTAAAATCCAAGGAGAACACCTCGTTTGCTTTCCTCTTTCTAGAATCATCAAAGTCATCATAATGTTTGTTACCCGAAATAACATGTATGACACCAGCTAGAACCTTCTTACTTGTACTGGCTCTATTGTCCTGTCTCCGAGGTAAGTGAGATCGATCTCTGCTTTTATCATTTCTAACAACCTTCGATCTCCCTCTTAAGGTGATTACAATCGTTAGTCTCATGACCCTTGTCCTTGTGAAAAGCACAATAGAGGCTCTGATCTCTATTAGAGCTTTCCCTCATGGGTCTTGGCCAGTTTACCTTGTCATTCTCCTTTATCCACTTGAAAATTTATGCCCTCGAGGCATTCAAGGGTGTCCATTTCTCATTGTTCTGATCCCCATACCTCGATGAGACTATATAAGCTTAGTTGGAGCCGGCAGACCCCCGATTTATTTACTCGGTTCTCCCACTGCCCCTCTCCTGTCCCGACCTGTACGAATCCCTGCCCATATCTTCATATAGAGTGCTACTATGGAGGTGTCTTGCCTCATCTATCCTTATATACTTATGAGCTCTGGACATAAGCTTAGTAAAATCACTAGCTGGTTTCTTACTTAGCGAGTCACTAAAATCCTAACATCGGGTGTTACATATTAGGGCATTATTGGCCACCTCTAAGTTCAGGTTTTGAATGTCCATTGCCATGGTATTGAACCTTTCCACATAGGATCGTAATGTCTCCCCTTTATCCTTTCGAACTAGGTTAAGGTCGGCTGAGACTTTTGTGTGTCAAATAGCTTCCAAAAACTTCGCAATGAACATATCGCTGAACTGTTCAAAACTAGCAATGGAGTGCTCAGGAAAATTCTGAAACCAAATCTTAGCGGACTCAGTGAGTGTTTGAGGGAAGATCTTACACATAGCAGCATCATCTGAGGTGTAAACTAGCATAGTGTGGTGGAATTGATCCAGATGAGCTTGAGGATCTATACTTCCATTGTACTTGGGTAGGTTCGGTAGTCTGATCTTTCGGAATGGTGTAGCTAAAATCTCCCTGGCTAGCGGTGATCAGAAATTGCTTTGGTACTACAAAGTATTTTGATTTTGGTACTTTTGCATCTGTTCCTCAAAGAGGCTCACAAACTGGAGGTAAGGGTTATGGTAAAACCAGAGGCCAATGCAGGCAGAAAAGCTGGTTAGACAGGTGTGAAAGCCTATGGAGCTGGCAGGAAAAATTATGTGGGAGCTGGAGGGAGGGGTGCTTGAGGGGCAGGTGCTTGAGCCTCCATTGTGGTTAGAGTGGCCAGAAAAGCTTGAGCTATCTGTGGGGTTATATCAGGGATGGCTGGAGCAGGGGCAGGTTGATGAGGAGCTAGATTTTGTGTGTAATAAAAGGGTTGTGGAGCTACTGAAAGTGGGACCGGCTCATACAGAACTGGTAGAGGTTGTATTATTTGTCCAGATAATTGGATAGGAGGTGGCTGGATTAGTTGGGGTTGAATTTACGGAGGCTAAATTTGGGGAGGCTGAATTTGCAGGGGTTAGTTGGTTGGAGGACCAGCAGTAGCTGCTAAATCAGGGAAGAGATCTATTGAAAAATCTAGAAGGTTCCACGCTCACCGCACCAAATGATGACAATCCAAACTTCATGAGCTGGCAGCTTAAAACAGTCACCTGAAAACAAAGAATTTCGGTTGGTTTCCGATCAGGGATACTCCGACGATCAAGTCAGGAAGATTGACGATAATAATGGTATTGTAATTGGAAAAGAATCAAGAAGAAAAACATACCTGGATTCTCCCTTTTATAGAGTTAGGAATCAATATTGGAGAAGTAATCCTTTTTCGCTTGGGACAGGTATTCCCAATAGAGCTGGAGCTGGGAGTCCTAACTGTAGCAGAACACGGACTCTAAATAGATAAGAATATTTTCTGATCAGATAAGGGTAATTCCCCTTTGGATAAGGTTGAATTACTGATTAGATAAGGTTAATGACGAAGAAAATGCGTTGCAAGGTAGTGGAAGTCCTTGAAGGATTCCAACAATCTTGATGATCCCAGGAGACAAGCTCTTTTGAGCTACTAGATAATACCAAACTGTTATTAAGAGATTTCAGATTAGTTCGGCTGTCTGTGCTTAAGAGCAAGACGAAACCGAACTTCTTGAAGGGTGATAAGACGAAACCGAACTCCTTGAAGGGTGTCCGGTTATCAACCAAATATAACACTTTGTCAGAATCAGTTTTATTTAAGTGCCAATATACTATTGTGCTATATTATTAGATTTAGATTTGGGGCTAAATCTAAAGAAGGAACTTTCATAAATGAAAGGTTTACATAAAAAAACTCCCAAGGTTTTACTATATTTCAATTTAAAATGCAATATTTGAATTTTTATTAACTAAAAACTAATATTTTGTTATTCTTTCAACTGAAAGCCATCATTAACTTTTTAATATTAAAACTAACGAAACTTTAATTTTTTTTTTAATAAAATTTGATTCTTTTTTCAATTTTTATATACGTACATATAAACATATATATATGTTTGCGCATATATATATATATATATATATATATATATATATATATATATATATATATATTAAATTTTTGCCTTTTACATATGATGTATGAGCATACATCATATGTAAAAGATGAAAATTTAAAAACTTGTAAACCTTAAATGTTTTATCTAGTAAAAAAATTGAATTTTCTAACTAAACACTATAAAAAAAGTAGAAAAAATACTATGACAATTTCCCGGGAAACAAAATTCCATAGTTATTTATTGACAGAATTTACTTTCCATCAGTAAAATTGTAGGAAAAAAAGGTATTTTGTGACGGAAAACAAAATCAACAGTTTTTAGTCGTAAAAAATTAGATAAATTTTACTGCCAAACTATTTCGACGAAATTTAAAGACGAAATAGAGAATTCATCATAAAATATGGTGCAAATATTTTTCGGCAAAAATTTCCAATGAAATTTTCAGATGAAAGTAGGTACCTGTAGGAAAATTGCCATTACTAGACAAATCCGTGGGAAATTGTTCAAAGATAAAATAATTCCCTATGGGATTATTTTTTCATCGGTAAATGTTGTATTTGCCAACGGAATAATCTATTCTGTATTGAATATTTTTCTACGGAATAACTTTTTCCATAGGAAAATATTGTATTTATCGATGGAATAGACAATTCCATAAGTAATTATTTAAAGATAAAACAATCCCTATGGAGTTATTATTTCCATCGAAAAATCTTTAATTTCCCGACAATATAGACAATTTCATATGGAATTTTTACCTACGAAATAACCTTTTTCATCGAAAAAATTGTATTTACTAACGGAATAGACAATTCCGTAGGCAATTGTTCCAAGATAAAATAATTACTTATGGAGTTAGTATTTTCGTTAGGAAATCTTTAATTTCTCGATGGTATAGACAATTTTGTAGGGAATGTTTCTCTACATACTAAGTTTTCTGCGTCGGGAAATACAACATTTTTCGACGGAGTGCACAATTCTATAGGGTATTATTCAAAAATAAAATAATTCCCTACGAAATTATTTTTTCCATCAGGATAGGTTGAATATAGTGACGGTTTGGACAATTCCATAAGGAATATAGCTTTTCTGTCGACAAATATTGTATTTCTTGATGGAATGGACAATTCCATAAGGAAATATTCCCTATGGAATTATCAATTCCGACAAAAAAAATGAAGAAAACCCTAAATCAGATCAACCTGCAACACGCTTTCTATCTCTCTCTCAATCTAAAACTTGATTTCTGTCTCTTTTTCTCTTTCAATCTTAGATTTCCTAGTTTTTATCAGACCTTCGCTAGATTTTCTAGATTTCAGTCCCTTCTCTGCCTTAAAGTTTTAGATTTTCACTTTTATAACTTTCTCTAATGCTTCAGCACTCGTCTTTCTTCCTCTCTTCAGTGTCTGCTTATAATAACCCGAAGAGTACCTTAGTAGGAATTATAGTGCTAATTACTTTGTAAGTTTGAGTTATGGTATTTATGAAGGATATAATTGAAAGGAATTAAAAGTAATTAGTGAAAGTATTGTTTTGAGGGACTAAAAGAGAGAATTGCCAAAGGATTTAATGAGATATTTGCTTTGAGTGGGATACTTGTCAAGAGAAGCTTATGTGGTAAGAGTAGGGAGTGCCACATTGAATCACACATGCAATAAATAGGGGTGAGTGGAGTCAAATCTGCCCCCACTCATTGTATGTGATCCAACCGGCCCTCTCTCCTTCTCTCTTTGATTTCCTTGCTCTTTAATTCAGCAATTTGGACTTTTTATTTTCTTCTTCTATATTTAGGTTACTTAAAGTTTAACTTGATTTGGTTTGAAGTGGTTTTCGTGAGAAGCAAAGAAGGTAAGTATGGTTAAGAACTTGTTATGATCTTCTTCTACTCCTTTCTATCTTGATTTGAGTTAGTTGGTTTGATGGACTAAGAGTACATGTGTATTTGTTGTGGTTGTGCAAGAAGCATTGGATAAGAGGAAAGAGAAGGGCAAGGAGAAGGTTTGATCAAGAAGAGGAAGTGATTTAAGTTGCTTTTGAGGTTGGGATTGTATGTAATTTCCTGTTAATATATTTGCATTGAGTTAAGTTTATGCTTAATTCTTAGTAGATGCATGTTAAGATTATGTATTAGTTTTGGTCGAATGCATATTTTAGTACATGAAATTAAGTGAGCTTTGAACTGATTCTATAGCTTCTTTAGTTATTAACTAAATTGCTTTAGCTGCATGTCGTTTATGTGGAAATTACGAGCATGTTATAGGTTGTTTTTGTAAAGTACTTGTTTAGACCACATTGCTTGGTGATCTTTTTGGTTGGGTTTAGTATTTGATCTTGTTCAAATTTGATTTTAGAGCCTTGTGATGTATATGTCATGATTAGGATGAATGTATGTGCTTATAGGGTGATATGTGTAAAGTTATGCATGAGTATTTATGTTGTTTGGAGTTTTGGAACACTTTGTTCGGTTCTGTCGTGAGCGCGAGAGGGGTTGCAGCACCACAGAACACTCCTTGGGTGAGCTTCACCTGGCCGAGCTTTGCTTTTTTGAGGATGTATCGCCGAGCTTTGCTTTAGCCGAGTTGGGTCGGAGCGCGAGCTCTGTCGCGGGCACGACAAAAGCTACTTTAGCATTCTGTCGCGAGTGTGACACCGTCCACGAGCGTGACTGTAGACACTAGGTCCCGAGATGGTCCAAGATCAGGATTACCCGATGATGAAAATAAAGACTGATTTATAGGTAAGAAAATAGGGATTGATCATCTCCTTGTCAAGTTCTATTGTCCATCTCAAAATGCTTTTAAAATTTTACTTGTGTGCTCATGCATGTATATATTTAATTAGTCATGAAAAATTTAGGATATGTATCCACCACTCGACATTTTTAATGCTCGGCGCGTAGAGTGTTACTACGCGTAGGTTATGGTAGATTGAAGTGGCCGAAGATATAGTGACGACCGAAAGAAGTATTCGACAGTAAGGATAGAAGGACTGGTGTGATGCGTACTGAACCTGGCAAAGGCCCTCGTAGGTGAGACTAGCTTTTAGGGCTCGAGGGATTGGTTCGTGTCTTTTTCATCTTGGGTGCCATGAGACATCTTGGAATCCCTACCCAATAGAACATTGGGAAAGGTCATCTAACCTCTACGGTCTAAACCAGAGATGGTGTTTGGAACTTCACTCTTATTTATGTCTTAGTTAATTATAAATGAGTTTTTGTTTCATAAAATTCTATCTCTCATCTCACACGATTAATGCATTTAATTTAAAGTGCATCGCAAGCATTCGAAAGCAGTATATAAAAGCTATAAAGAAAGCGATGAAATAAAGCGATTAAAAAGTAGTAAACACGTCAAACACACAATTACAAGAGAGATCGAGACAGAATACAATCCCTCATGAAAGAAAGCCAATTAAAATTGAAATAAAATTGGGACAAAATACAATCCCAAGTAAAGGCTAAATAACATTGCCCCGAAAATAATTAATTACAAGGCCCCACAAGATATATGAACATAAATTTAAAACAAACAAACAAACAAACAAAGTCAAATAAGAAAAAAATGACATACATAAATCGGGACATTCATTTGATTTAGGAACATTGGTTTCTCCTCTGGCTGGAGCTCCCCTAGGATCTCTGCCGCTGGTGGGAGTGGAGGCAAATGGAAGAACCGTCGAGTCTCTGCAACTATGAGCAGTCTATACTCACCAGGGCGGCTGGGTATCTGAGCCACCATCCCCATAGTTTGGGCTGCAGCCAAATCTAAGTAGATGTCCTCGTCTAATGGTGGTCCAAAGGTGGCAACCTCAACCTTCAGATGTAATAGCAACCTAGTGATCACTCCTCCAGCGCATACTAGCTAGTCTAACTAGATTAGCCACAATTTCGTGACTAATGTTCAAGCATTATCCTACCACCATGGCCCACATGCTCCAAATCTCTATGGAGTTAACGGACCCTGGATTCCCTACTCAGCCCAAGTAGGAACTGGATAGCACCCGGTGTATAGCTTGTGAGGAGAGCATAGTGCTCTTAGCCGTATCATGATCGTATGGGGCCTCAGGTAAGGTAATGGTCTCTCAGTGGTGCCTCCGAACTGCTCTCTCTAGAGTCATAACATATACCCAAGATGGGAACCCTAATGCCTGGGCGAAGACCCTGCAGGTCATACTAAAATGGTATCTTTTGACCCTAGAACTGGATAACTCCCTCCTCGATGTCTGGCCTCTGGAAACCACCGTAGTGTAATATGGCCCAAAACACTTTAGCTATCTCTAAATAGGTCCGGAATGATGGCCTGAGAAACTTGGTCCATCCTACTGCCTCTAATAGCGCGTCAGCCTCTGTGACGCGCACGAACCGGGAAGGCCCTCTTTATGAAAGCCCGCTTTTAGGGCTCGAGGGATTGGTTCGTGTCATTTGATCTTAGGTACCATGAGGCATTTTGGAATCCCTACCCAATAGAACATTGGGTAGTTCATCTAGACTCATGACACCTTGAAGCACCTTTGAGGTATTTTGGAGTCGCCACCAAATTTACAAGAAATTAAAAAAAGTCATCTAACCTCTACAGTCTAAAGCAGAGAAGGTATTCGAAAGTTCACTCTTATATTTGCCTTAGTTAATTATAAATGAGTTTTTAGGTTTATAAAATTCCATCTCTCATCTCACCCCATTAATGTATTTAATTTAAAGGCGCATTACAATCATAGAGAAAGCGATAAAAGAAAGCTGTAAAGAAAAGCAATAAATAAAGCGATAAATCATTTACAAGATAGGAATAGGGACATAATACAATCCCCAAATGAAAAGCAAACCTTAAATAAAGTTGCCCCAAAAATATTTAATTACAAGGGCCCACAAGATATATATAAACATAAATCTAAATGAACAAACAAAGTCAAACATAGAAAATGACATATATAAATCGGGATATTTATTTGATTTAGGAACATTGGTTCCTTCACACTCATTTAAAGAGGTATCGAAGAGTTATTTTGATTGTTGGCTTAAAAACCGGGATGAGTGATTCCATTTTTGGAAAGTTTAACTCTTCATTTTAATTCATGACATTTTGCGTTCCTTGGCTAAAATCGAGGACATTGGTCCCAATTTATAAGTAAAAAATCCCTATTTAGTTATAAAAATATTTTCGTGACTTTTTATCCTACACCTGTATCAAATAAAACTATTTTATAAACAAAAACAATCACACAAATAAAAGGGTTGGTAAGGGCTCACCCAAGCGATGTGGTTTTTTAAGCATCGTGACCCCTCCATTCGGTCAGACGATACTCAAACAAGAAAACGTCACATTTTACCCACATAACAAAAATAATAATAGAAAATTAGTAATGATTCTAAAATTAAACACATAAACATAAAGACAAGAGAAATATAAAACATGGTTAACATGCATGTAGAAAATAAAATGGGTTAAATTAGACATGTTTATTTAATATACGAATGACTCACGTGTAAAGGTAATTAAAAAATTAGTCATGCAAAAAACATAATAATAATAATAACAATGATAGAATAATAACCACAACAATAGCAACACTAATGGCAGCAACAACGGAATAATAATACTATAATAAATATGACATTAACAATAATAATAATAAGAATGACAGTAACACCAAATACAAATGCATAGCGACATTAATAGTGACAATAATAAAATAAAAATATTAACAGTGGCAAAAACAGAATAATGACAACAGTAAACAGCAAATATGAATATAATAATAATAATAATAATAATAATAATAATAATAATAATAATAATAATAATAAAACATTAATAAAACACTAATGGTAATAATGACAACAATATAATAATAATTGCAACCATGTCAACAGTGATGATTTAGTGCAAATAATAATAATAATAATTACAATGATAGAATAATATTAACATAAAACTATAATAGTAATAGTAGTGATAAAAACAACTGATAATATTAACAATAATAACAGTGTAAAATGATAATGATGATAATATTATTAATAGTAGAGAAAATAACGTCAACAATAATAATGGGAATAATAAATAATAATAATGACAAATAGAGTGAAATGAAAATGGGTCCAAAGATATTTACCCTCAGAGTTTATAGATCGGAAATAAGATGTCTCGATCCATCCCCTTGTCGAGTTTGCGGTGGTAAACACCAAAAATTTTCAAGAAAAACCTAAATTTTTAACACAGAAAATTCAAGAAAATGATTTTTGATGGAGTGACCAAGCTAAAGAAATTAATTTTCTTTGCTCCGATCAATCCAAGAACAAAACCCTTTTAGAAAGAAGAAGAATTAAATTCCTAGGATTTTTGAAGATATTTTTTTGCTCTCGTCTGCCTCCTTTTTCTCTAAGGAAGAAGTCCCATTTTTTCTCTCAAGAAGCTGCACCCCCTGGAAATGAGGGCCAATTTCCCTTTATTTTCTTCATCTCTCGGAATGGAAAAAAACCAAACTAACTTTTCTAATTTTATTTTTCCAAAAAAACATTAAAATTTGAAAGAAGCTGATTTTTTTACGGTCCCAAAACTGTGTTTTGCAAGTGAAAAAGGAATAGGACAGGGAGCGCCTGCAAGTGGAGGGCTACACGTCCTCGAAAGGCCACGAGGTGCGGCCTCCCCATGGGGGATGTGCTGCCTTCCCATGGAGGATGTGCAGCCTTCCTATGGCCACAAAGTTTGTGGTTGTACATAGCCACAAAGTTTTTTTTTTCTTTTAAATTAGAATATATAATTTTTTGATATAAAATTAAAACATTCAACTTCTTTTTTAATTTTAATTTTTTCCTTTTTAATTTCTAATTTTTTTATAATATATAATTTTTTTATTATATATTTATTTATTTATTTTCTTATTTTTATTATAAAAAGGTCTCGATAAGGGAAATATCATTTTCGATATTTTTGCCTATAAATAGACGTCACTTTCATCACCGGGTAATCCTTATCTTTGACCACCTCGAGACCCAATGTCTACAGTTGCCCCCAATTTTGGAGAAACTAGGACGCAGGTGCCTACATGAGCCAAAATTCGGAAAAGAAAGGAAAAAAGCACGTACCTGAGGCGGTCATCTTTCCAGACTGGATGAAGTTGTTGCGGGTAGTTATAGTCTATTTGTCGATGTGTTAACCGTTGTTGCTTTAGCATCTAACCTGTGCGGTGTCTAGCTTTCTTGGTGTGGTCTGTAATTGAGCTTAATTCGTGTTTAACCTTCTCCATTGTGGCATCTAAACTGTGCAGTGTATAGCTCCAGTCATGTCGGTATCTAACCTGTTGATGCGGTGTCTAACCTCCTCCGTTATGGCATCTAACTTGTGCGGTGTATAGCCCTAGTTGTCTTGGTATCTAACCTGTTGATGCAGTGTCTAACCTCCTCCGTTGTGGCATCTAACCTGTGCGGTGTATAGCCCCAGCTGTGTCGGTATCTAACCTGTTGATGCGGTGTCTAACCTCCTTCGTTGTGGTATCTAACCTGTGCGGTGTATAGCCCTAGCCGTGTCGGTATGTAACCTGTTGATGCGGTGTCTAACCTCCTTCGTTGTGAAATCTAACCTGTGCGGTGTATAGCCCCAGCCGTGTCGGTATCCAACCTGTGTAATGCAGTGTCTAACCTCCTCCGTTGTGGCATCTAATCTATGCGGTGTATAGCCACAGCCGTGTCGGTATCTTACATGTGTGATGCGGTGTCGAACCTCCTCCGTTGTGGCATCTAACCTGTACAGTATATAGCCCCAGCCGTGTCGGTATCTAACCTGTTAATGCGGTGTCTAACCTCTTCCGTTGTGGCATCTAACACTACAAAAAAATAGCAAATTAGCGACTTCAGTATTTCAGTGGCTAATTAGCGACTGATTAGCGACTGTTTTAAGAATTTGTTATGAAATTCATTTTTCATTTTTTAAGACTAATTTAACAACTAAAAAATCCATTGCTAATTTTTGTTACTAATTTAGCGACTAAAAAATAAGTCGCTAAAATAACGACGGGAATAACAGTCATTAAATTTGGAGGCAATTTTAGCGACTTTATTTGCAACTAATTTAGCGACTAAATTTGTTGTCGCTAAAGATACTTGAATTAGCGACTGAAGAGCGATTAAAATATCCGTCGCTAAAAAATTTTCAAATTTTTTTAGATATGAAAATAATTTTCGGAAAATACTTTAGCGATGGAATAATCCATTGCTATTTCCTCAGTAAAATTGATTATAATATTAATAAAAGTATGCATATATACCTGTAGTCTTTAATTATTTTTAATATTTTTGCTTTACACATGAATTTTAATTTGTCTAAAATAAATTTTTTATTATTCAAATATTTAAAAATTTAATTTAATGAAAATATTAAATGGGTGAACTGAAATTAATATTAATAAAGAAAATTATTAAGGAATATTTGTTGATATCATTTTTGGATATTGAATTAATAACTTTGACTAAATAAATTATATATACAAATAAGTAAATAAATTAAATAAATTATATATAAATTGACCACTAGCGCCACCACTTGCCTCCCTCTCTCTTTCTATAGTTCACCCTTAATTGATCTCTCTTTGTCTCTATCTCGATTTCACTCTCTCTCTTTATCCCAATCTCGCTCTATTTGTCTCAATCTCGCTCGCTTTCTATCTCAATCTCACTCTAATAATATTAACATATTTTTGTTTGGACAAGTCAAAATCTGTATCACCCTAAATTTTAAATTAGTTAACCGTAATATTTAGATTTAAAAATAATGCGATTTACTATAACTAATGGTTCAACTATTTTATTATGTTGAATAAATTATTGGCACAAAAAAGTAAATAAAATAAAATTAAGATAAATATATAAATAAAATAAAATTGAGATAGATAAAAAAATAAATAAATATATAAGTAAATTTTTCATGTGAGTAAAAGAAAGAAGGAGAGAAAGAACAAAGGGTCGAAGAAAATATAAAGACACGAAAAAAGGAAGAACAGAGAACGGAAGGGGAGGGGGGGGGGGGGGGGGGGAGAAACTTGGAAAAATAGAAACTAAGGAAGAAGGAGACCAAAGATCGGGGGAGAGAGCGTTGGTGGTGGAGTCCGGCCAGGAACATCACCTCTTCGTTGGTCTACTCTGCTGTCTCGCGCGATTTCTCTCTCCTACAGTAAGCTTATCCTCCATTCTCTGGTCAGCTACTGTGTTAGGCGGTGACATGGATAGGACCAGTAGACTCCTGATGACCAGATGAGTCTCCCTGTAACCTCCGTTTCCTTCACTCACCGGCATTAGGGTGATTGAAAATAGGCGAGTTTAAATTTTCCAACGAAGATTCTAGCCTATCCACGTCACGTAAGGATGCGTGACCGCCACTAGTAGGATCGCGATGGGCCGAACTCCTTCCCCGACGGTGATGGTGTTCCTTAGACGAAGCTCCGGTTACCGGCCTTGATGGGCGAAACGATTGTGACCTTGACAGAATCAAAAGGTGAATTTTTATTTATTTATTTATTGCATGACTTATTTGCAGTAAACCTTGTTATTTTCTCAAGTTGTCTATTAGTTTAATAGTTAAATTTGAAATTTTATATAGTAATTAGTGGGAGAAGAATAGGGTATGTTATCTAGTTTTTGGGTAATGTGGAATTGAATTTTGCCACGTTGTTGTATTTTCCTGGGTTAGCAGTGTTGCAATTTTTCTAGTTATATATGAATTCTAGTGGGTGAATTAGTGGAATATTGTGTAGTGTTGTTAGTTTGAAAAGAAAAAGTGGTTAATTTGTCTATTCTATGTGAACTAAATTGTTCGAAATAAAATTAGGATAAATGGATTTGGTTAAGTTGTGAATTCTGTTTTAGAGTAAGAACAGGGTATCTAAACTGTATAAAATTTATTTTGAGGGTGATGATAAATTATATTGTATTATTCCTTCAAGTAAATGCTCTCACAATGGCAGGTTTTTGCATGGTAGCATAATGTTCTCACAATGCTTTGCTGCAAAAAGTTGTGGATAACAAAGAGAATGAAGGTTTTCTTATTGCCATTAACTTTTTTTTCCTTTTTTTTATTGGATACTTTTGGTTTTTCAAACTATCATTTTTTGCTATATTATAAAGTGCATATGTGCAGTTGCATATCTCTAGTTAATTTAATATTGCTGCTAGGATCGTTTGCTTACTTGCATTTGTGCCTGTCTGATGCTTGTAATTATTGAATAATGCAAAAAAATTCAAGTCAGACTTGATGAAAATTGCAATGACCACATTGAGTTCCAAAATTCTCTCTCAGGATACATTTTGCAAAGCTGGCAGTGGATGCTATTTTAAGGCTAAAAGTGAGCTTTGTAGCTTACTCCTTCCTTATTATTGTTATTCATATTGGCTTACTCTACCTTATTATTGTTATTGTTATTTTATGCAACTTTACACAATGTTAAAATTTATATGATATAGCAGGTTGAATATTTTCTTTGCTTATCTGCCCATCATTGTGTGTATTTTTAATACCATCTGATCGCTTCATTTTTGCTTTTTCCCCCCTTCTTCCCTTGACTTTATAGTTTGTTGGCTAGTATTAGAACCTCCCTCTCCTACCGCTTTGATTGATTATATTGCTTTGCTAATTGCTAATTGCGTTCCTTGGCTAAAATCGAAGACATTGGTCCCAATTTATTAGTAAAAAATCCAAATTTAGTTATAAAAATATTTTCTTGACTTTTTATCCTATACGTGTATTAAATAAAACTATTTTATAAACAAAAACAATCACACAAATAAAAGGGTTGGTAAGGTCTCATCCAAGTGATGTGGTTTTCTACGCACCTTGACCCCTCCATTCGGTCACGACGATTCTCAAACAAGCAAACGTCACATTTTATCCACATAACAAAAATAACAATCGAAAATTAGTAATGATTCTAAAATTAAATACATAAACATAAAGATAAGAGAAATATAAAACATGATTAACATGCATGTAGAAAATAAAATGGATTAAATTAGACATGTTAATTTAATATACGAATGACTCACGTGTAAAGGTAATTAAAAAAATTAGTCATGCAAAAAACATAATAATAATAATAATAACAATGATAGAATAATAACCACAACAATAGTAACACTAATGGCAGCAACAACAAAGTAATAATACTATAATAAATATGACATTAACAATAATAATAATAATAATAAGAATGACAGTAACACCAAATGCAAATGCATGGCGACATTAACAGTGACAATAATAAAATAATAATAATAACAGTGGCAAAAACAGAATAATGACAAAAGTAAATAGCAAATATGAATACAATAAGATTAATAATAATAACATTAATAATAATAATAATGCTAACAATAAAACATTAATAAAACGCTAACGGTAATAATAATAAAAATAATAATAACAACAATAATAATAATGGCAACCATGATATAACCATGTCAACAGTGATGATTTAGTTCAAATAATAATAATAATAATAATAATAATAATAATAATAATTACGATGATAGAATAATATTAACATAAAACTATAATAGTAATAGTAGTGATATAAACAACTAATAATATTAAAAATAATAATAGTGTAAAATGATAATGATGATAATATTAGTAACAGTAGAGAAAATAACGTCAACAATAATAATGGGACTAATAAATAATAATAATAATGACAAATAGAGTGAAATGAAAATGGGTCTAGAGATATTTACCCCAAGAATTTATAGATCAAAAATAACATGTCTCGATCCGTCCCCTTATCAAGTTTACGGTGGTAAACACCACAAATATTCAAGAAAAATCTAAATTTTTAACACAGAAAATTCAAGAAAATGATTTTTTATGGAGTGACCAAGCTAAATAAATTAATTTTCTTTGCTCCGATCAATTCAAGAACAAAACCCATTAAGAAACAAGAAGAATTAAATTCCTAGGATTTTTGAAGATATTGTTTTGCTCTCGCCTGCCTCCTTTTTCTCTAAGGAAAAAGCCCCATTTTTTCTCTCAAGAAGCCGCCCCCCTGGGAAATGAAGGCCAATTTCCCTTTATTTTCTTCATCTCCCGAAATGGAAAAAAGCTAAACTACCTTTTTTAATTTTATTTTTCCAAAAACAAACATTAAAACGTGAAAGAAGCTGATTTTTTTACGGTCCTAAAACTGTGTTTTGTAGGTAAGAAAGGAACAGGGTAGGGAGCGCCCGCAAGTCGCGTGCGGCCCTCGGAAGGCCACGAGGTCTGGCCTTCCCACAGGGGATGTGTGGCCTTCCCATGACCACAAAGTTTGTGTTCGTACATGGGCACATAGTTAATTTTTTTTTTAAATTAAAATATGTAATTTTTTGATATAAAATTAAAACTTTCAACTCCTTTTTTAATTTTAATTTTTTCCTTTTTAATTTCTAATATTTTTATAATATATAATTTTTTTATTGTATATTTATGTATTTTTTATTTTTATTAAAAAAAGATCTCGACAAGAGAAACATCATTTTCGACATTTTTGCCTATAAATAAGCGTAACTTTCATCATTGGATAATCTTGATCTTAGACTGCCTCGGGACCTAGTGCCTATAGCCTCCTCTAACATTCCCATATGCTAAAGGAAAGGCCTAGAGACGTATCAGCTAGAGCAGAACTGGACCTGGGCTAGAGCCTCGAGCATCTGCCTTTGATCCGGACTCATCCAATCGAAAGCCCGAGGCTCTGGGTGCTCTAGTAAAGCATTGCATCTCGGAGGCATCCTAACAAATTTTGAAGTTAGCTTTGCATGAAAATCTATTAATCATATAATAATTAAATGATTTTTTGAAATTTCAGCAGCATCTCGGCTAGGATATGCCTAACAAAAAAAAATTTGGTAGTATCCGAGCAAGGATGTGCCCAACTCCATGCATAGAAATGAGCAATTGACAGGCCTCAGGCCCTAACAACAACTTAATAACTCCACAAACAAATTATATATTTTGCCAAATAAAAGATGTCAAAATTCACAAGATTTTTTTTTTTATAGCAATTTACACATTGGCAATGCCTGAATTTATTAACTTGTTGCATGTCTATGTTTTTTTTTCTTTTTTTCTTCTTTTTTCTTGGTTATTCTTTATCTTTTGGTTCTAACAATGTCTCTAGAAAATTAAAATAAAAAAGGTGCAGAATTTATCTATACTTGGAAGCATACATATCTGCAGTGTGTCTAAAACATAAATTAAGAAGGAAATTAAACAGAAGAAGAAAAGATAGTGGAAATTAACCTGGCAATCGATCGAACTGTCTGTAAAAAATGTAAAAAAAAAACTTGAGAAAACTAAACCCGAACGTGCTCTACTGTCCCTGGAGCATTTAGGCTCAACTGACATACGAAACAAATGAGAAATAAAGGAGATATGTCAAAGAAACTGAATTGGAATGTCAGTTTGCAAGGGAAGAAGCAAAGAAAAAGAAGGAGGAAGTGATAAGTCATGCGGCGGAGGGGGGTTTATATAGTTTCACGTGACCAACGGGGCAATCTGTTCCTCGAGCGAGCGATGGGAAGGCTCATAAGCCCATCGGTTGTTTCAGATTGTTTTTAAAATTAATTTTTTATTTTTTTTTAACCTAAGACCCTAATTTTACCATTGAGACCCGAGACAATTTAGAAAACTTAGAAATACTCCTTGAATATTTTGCATCCTGGCTTTTGCGAGTGAATGCATCTGTCAAATCTCTTTTCCTGCAAAATTAACATGATAAAATGCACATAGATGATTTATGCATGTGAAATGTCTGAGTCATGCAGAAAAAAATGCAAAGAGATAATTTATCCAGGTGATACAGAGTCGAGGGACGGGCTGGTCATGACTCGCTTAAGCCACGTCCTCCAGTCGCTGCTTTCCCATAAAAAGCCTTCCACTCCTTGAATTTTATGCCTTCTTTTCTTTTGGCTTTTAGTCAGAGCTCTTTCACTAGGTATTTTCATTTTTTCCTTTTTCTTTCCTATTTTTTTCTTCTTTGCTTATTTTTATTTTTGCCTGGACATCTTGAATATGTCAACATCAATCCTTAGCAGAATGCATCGACTTTTAGATGATCCCTGAACTTGGGAAAATTTCATTTTAGTCCCTTATTCTGACTTGAAATTTTTGAGGAGGGTTAAACTTGACAGAAAACTTCTATTAGTTAAAACTCGTTGCTGGGATCCCCGATTCCATGTTGCCCTCGGGCTGAAGAATTTGCCTTAATCATTTTGGCAAAGATTTCTCCCGGCACTCTACCCTGTATTCCAAGCTACGGGTTGATTTACGCGAAGGATGTAGCACAGGGTTTAGGCATTTCACCTTCGATAGCTACTAGGCTGGTGCCCCAAGATGCCCATTTCACTTTTGAAGCACTGATTGAGGCGCTGTATGATTTTTATGACGTGCTCACCTATCAAGCTAGTGTCGTTTCGATATTTTATTTATCCAAATATCTGACGATGACCTCAATGGAGCCATTTTGTGACTATCAATTTTTTGGTATCGTAGAGGACATACGTCATGGGCTGACAACATTTCCTCTGATTTTGGCCGAGATAATCCTAGGTTTGGATGCTGTCTGTACTGACCCTACTGCTTTTTTCACCGAAAGCCCCTTATTACTCCAGGTAAGCATTTGTCATTATTTTCGAAGGTAGTGCGTCCCTTGTGGAATTTTACACTAACTTTTCTTAGGGAAAAATGCATTTTTCGGATTTTCACATAACGCTATGCCAAACTTTTGCCTGGAGTGGCCCCAACCCATTCCAGTGGTTTTTTCTTTTACACTGAAATTTTAATGCTTAATATCCTTAAATCCAGGACATAATGAGAAACCCTCTTAATGAGGATCCTATCATTGATAATCAGTCAACATTCTGCATGATATCCTAGACAATAGACTTAAGCTTTTCTACTTTTCTCTGTCTTTTAAGGTATGGCTGCAGGACAAGTTGAGATTATTATTAGAGCCTCCCCCTAGAGTGATTGGCACTTACTCTTTGAGGAATTTCGTTCCTAGGCAGTGACTGTATACCTTTGATTCCCCTGATGAAGGTATTGCTCGACTGGCTACTGTTACAGATGATGACATTAATTTCATGTGTACCTGGCTGCTCCCCCATTCCATGACTCATGACGGCCCTTTAGGATGCATTCCCTTCTGTGGGCTTCGTAAAGCCACCTTCTGTACCACTACTCATTGTGTTCAACAGTTTGGAGGATGGCAAGATATTGTGAGTTACCCCCTATCTTTTCAAGGTGGCATTTTATCTGTTGCCTTCACTTCCAGGTACCATGATCTATGGGCACGACTGCCAGTGATAAATAAGATTCCAAAGATCGAGGATTGCAACTTTATTACCTCTGCTGCATACAAGAGGTGGATGACTAACCGTCCAGCTGACAACCGGACTCACCAACTCAAGCATCTGGCTTGCGAAAGTAGTAGAGGATAGATATTAGATCACATAAATTCAGTAAAGAACAATGCTTTTCTTTTTATAACAGAACTATGAACGCATGAGTTGGACTGTTTTGTTTTATTTCATTGCATAATTGCATACATTTCAACATGATTTCATCACACATGATCATTATTTGACATAACACTTAAAATATAACACTACATTTAATCTTAAGGGAGATTATTGTAAGTATCAAACTCCTATTTCCAATCAGCCCTCTTAAGTTTTCTTGATTGGATATTTTCTCTCAAGCTCCTAATTTTTGCCCAAGATGACTTTTTTTCAACTTTCACCCTGGCGGGATGCCCAATTTTAGCAAGGCCGCATTTTTTCGATTTTCGACCTGCGAGGCATTTATTCTCTTCTTTTGATTTTTGGCTATTAGCCATGGAACCTTTTCAGTCTATCGATGTTGATCGGTTCTTTGAATTCATTTCCATTGCTATCCGTCAAGATCATTGCCCCCTTCGATAATAGTTTCTTTAGTACAAATTGTCCTTCCCAGGTTGGCCTGAATTTGCCTCTAATGTCTGCAACTCCAAGACTCATTTATTTGAAGACCAGGTCTACTTCTTTTAATGAATTTTTCCTAACCGTCTTCCTAAATAACCGAGTAAGCCTCTTTTGATAAATCTGGTGGTGGTAATAAACTCGCATTCTACTCTCATCCAACAGGTTCAACTCTAGTAATCGCTACTGTGCCCATTCTAGCTCTGGAATCTTAGCCTCCATGACCGCTTTTAAAGATCTAAGCTCAATTTCAATCGGCAAGACTACTTTCATCTCGTATACTAGAGAAAATGGCGTGGTTCGTGTCGAAGTTCTGACGATGGTTCTGTAATACCTGAGTGCAAAAGGTAACTTCTCTGCAAAGTCCTTGTAGTTCAGAACCATTTTGGCCAATATTCTTTTGACGTTTTTGTTGGTTGCCTCAACCGCTCCATTAGCTTGATGTCAGTAAGGGGAAGACCTATGGTGCTGGACCCCGTATTTCTAAAGCATTTGCTTAGTTTCAGCCAGGAATTGTACCCCATTATCAGACACAATGTGTTGTGGGAGACCATACTTGCATATAAAATTCCGTTCAATGAACCTGGCCATGTCAGGGCCTCGATCTTCTTGAAAGATTCAGCCTCAACCCATTTGGTGAAGTAATCAATAAAGATTATGATGAATCTGCATCCATTAGAAGCTGTAGAGCATATTTCCCCCATGATGTCTATCCCCCAAGCTGCAAATGGCCATGGCGATATTAAGTTGTGCAGCTCTAAAAAGGGCACATATGATTCGCGCCGAACTCGCGTGTGTCCCAAAAGGCCCGCTTTTAGGAAAGGTTCGCATCTAGATCTTGGATAACCTAAGATATTTTTGAATCTCTAGCCAATAGAATATTGAGATAGTTCATCTAATCCCATGAAACCTTTAGGCGCCTTTGAGGTATTTCAGAGTTGCCACCCAATTTTAAAAATAATTAAGAAAGTTCATCTAACCTCGGGAGTCTAAACTAGATAGTAGTTCGGAACTTCACTCTTATTAATGACTTGGTTAATGTTATAAATGAGTTTTTAATAATTATTTTTCCATCTCTTATCTAGCACGGTCATGCATTAAAACCAAAGCACATATTAAGCATCGAGGAAAGATATAAAAAAAGACGATAAAGAAAATAAAAATAAACTACAAAATAAATTACAAGATGAATGGGACAAAAATACAATCCCCTAAAAATAGAAAATCAAATAAATAAAAATCAATTAAATAAATAACATACATAAATTGGAGCATTTATTCGAAATAGGAATATTAGTAACTTCATGCACACTTAAAAACGAAAATTTATTTTTAGGCATATTTGAGAAAACCGGTATGAGTGATCTCATTTTAATGAAAATCAACTCTTATTTTGAAGTGACATTTTATTGGCTGAAAAGAATCTAGGACATTAGTCCCATTTTATTGAAAAACCCAATTTTAATAAATAAAATATTTTTGTGATTTTCTTTTATCGCACACAAAGCAAAGCAATTTTATTACAAATTAAACCAAAATAATAAAACAAATCGAAACAAAAGGAAAATAATTAAAATAGAAAAATAATAAAATCAAACTAGCAGGTGGTCTCCTAATCTCCTTGATCTCCTCATCCACTCGCAAGCAATACTCAAATAGGAAAAATGAGAATTGTGGACAAAAATAAACACAAATAAAATTAATGTTAGTAATAAATCTAAAAAATCAATTAAATCTCATAAAATAATAATATAAATAAAATACAACAAAATAAAGTAAAAACAGCACATAATCATGGTATCGAAAAGGAGATAAAACGGGACAAAAACGGAGACAAAGCGAGAGCATATGTGAGGAGCGGCCGCCCCTCACCTTCTTCCCGCCCCTCGCTCACTGCACTTGTAACACCCTTTTACGGTACATTCAATAATCACTCTCGTTAAGTTTTTTAAATCGATTAACATGATCATTTAGAAATCTTTCAATTATCCTATTAATATGAAGACGAGTATGTGTATATATATACATATATATATATATATATATCATTATATTAGGTACCTAAATCTATTAGCCAATTTTAGTTAACCTAAGAATTAACCAAAGACATTATAACTTAACATATATTCAATTAACTTTCATTTACCGATTGACCTATAACTGTCTAAATTACTACTCATTTGGTCAATTTTTCGAGAACATAATGACTATACGCTTAACTTACATTTTCTGCAACACAAACGAACCACAACCCAACGCAGGGGCAACAAACACAATAATATGCCACATTTACAGACAGTCTAAAATAAACTACCATGCATCATATTGTTCTATGTTTTATCTATATAAATTATATACATGTTAATACCCAAAACCATACTAATTTAAGTTCATATACATGCCATTTAACTTAACATACTTAATATCGTTCAATAATATTTCTTCTATTCAACTCCCAAAATTCAATGTATGCTTTAGGCTCCGCGACCTATGAAATACCTACATGCAGTCAAATAAAATTACGTGCTGATATGCCTAGTGGTGATTGCAATTCTAGGGATTTTCACTTGATTAAGTTCACATGCATAAAACATATATATATAGTATATATATATAAGACATCAAATTGAATTAATATTTTCACTAAGTTTTATGCATGCAATTATGCTCATAATTACAATTAAATCCTTCGTTTTATCACATATATACAATTAGTACACATAAAAGCCCATATTTACATTTTAGTCCTTCAATTATGGCATAATTATGATTTAGTCCCTAAACTTCTTCATATATACAAAAATGCCATCAATTCATTTCATTTACACTTTTAACTACTATTAAACATGCAAATTACATTTAGTCCCTAAATTATCAAAATCATGCCGAATTACATTTTAGTCCCTGAAAAGTCACTAATTACATAATTACCCAATTATTTACATTTTTACCCTTAATAACCCTTATTACACTATTTATTGTCAAATTACCATTTTACCCCTAAACTTTTTAATTCTTTCAATTAGGTCCTTTTTCATCATAAATTACATTTTAGCTTCAACTTAATCATATTATTCACATTTTTATCATATTGCCCTTTGTATAATACTGGCAGAAATCCTTGAACTAGATACAAGAGACGTGAACCCTATAGGTTCAATACATTTTAGAGGGATCCCGAAGGACCACCTTTATATTTCATTTCATTTCATTTGGCATTTCAACATTCAATATATTTAGTAGGACCGTTATTGGCCTACAATAAGTGAGACATGTAACACCCTTATACAATTTCCAAAACGTATGTTTAATTATTATGTCGGTCTACTGAAATATTTATCTATGTAAAAGTGAGGGTAAATTTATTTCCCTTAACCATTAAATTACTCAACTAACTCTTTTCAAAATAACTAATTCTTTTTAGTTATGCTTAAATTATTACAGTTATAACTTTTTAACATTATGGCCGATGACCTATAACTGTCTAGTTTACTATTCAATTAGTGAAAATTTCGGCAGTATGACAGCTATAATTTTAACCTGCCCAACCTGCAATTCAACAAACCACGGCCTCACATAGGGCACGACAATAATATAATTGACATCTCAACACACATTCATCATATACAGTCCCATAATATCCACTAGGTATTAGTATCCATTACATACCATAAATACAAAGACATAATTTATATCATCCATACATAGTATATACATGCCATATCTTAAACCTACAAAATGCTCCTGTGTAATCTTTATCCTATTAGCTCCCAAAATGGAATATGCTTGCTCTAGCTCCTAGTCCGTACCTACATGAAGTCAACAGAAAACTATGTGCTGAGCATTAAATATGCTTAGTAGTGGTTACAAATCCAAAATTTCCACCTATCTTAATTTCGTACTTAAATAACATTAATTTACTTAAATCTCTTAATTATATTTCAAGGACACTTTATTATGTATATTCAATTTATTTCTTACACTTTAATTTAATCTACTTGCAACTCTTAAGTAATTAATTTCTTTTATATATACATATTCTATTATTATAATTATTATTATTATCATTCTTCTTCTTATTATTATTTGTTTATTTTCTAGTTTTATTAATCTTATTTATCCATTAAATCACCAAATTGTTTACTTAATTAATTGATAAATCCTTTCATTATAATTCATTATATTTTATATCCTTAATTTTAACATTTTAGAGTCACTTTACAATTTAGTCCTTAAACTTCCATTAAATTACGATTTTACCCTTCTTTTACTTTTATTTACTAAAATGCCATTACTTCACTTAATTCCCTTTATTAATCCATTATTTAACCTACAAATTACTATTTAGTCCTCACTTTATTATTTTTATGGCAAAATACATTTTAGTCGTCCAATAAATATTAGCTAAACAGTTTTATCAATTAAATTTTATTTTCTTTTATTTAGCCTTAATAGCTACATTAATTACATTTTTTACCAATTAGTCCCTAAAACTTTATAATTTACTTCAATTTAGTCCTTTTTCTTTCTTTTTCACACATTAATCCTTATTTATTTATTTTTACTTATTTTTACTATTTTGCACCTAGTATTAATCCGGTAGAAATCTCCGAACCGGATATGCGGGATGCGGACCCCACAGATCCACATCATTTAAGAGTGATCCTGAAGGACCACACATACATTTACATTTCATTTCATTTGACATTTAAATATTCATTCATTTTGTAGACCATCATTGGCCTACTAGTAGTGAGTCACCATGACTCACACTGCGGTTTTTACTGTCCTTATGGCTAGCCAACTATATCTTGAAACAGATTCAACTACCAGACTATTACTAAGGGCAAATAAAATAATTTGTTACATTAATTTATTATAGTATATCATTATGTCAACATAACAAAACCTCACATAATTCATTCTTCTCTTACTAAATTATCTTTGCTTTAATACTTAAATATTTCTATAACCATTCATGCCATAATTTAATTAAAAATACACATTTAGCTTGATTTTCAATATAAACATAATACACTAATTTACTCTAGAATATTCATTTATACTCAATAAATTCCAAATAGATTATTATACACTCAAGTTTTTATTCTATATTCATTTTATGCCATAATTTCAATAAAATATACATTTAACATAGTTTTTCTACATAAACATGATATATAATTACTCTCTAAAATATTCATATCATTTCAATTAATTCCAAATAAATTACCATGCACTCATTTCCCCTAATATATTCATTTCATGACCTTATAATTACCAATTTATGAATTTACACTATAATAGTCTCATGAACACCATTCAGCCTACACTACATCATTTCCCTTCAATTCATTTCTTCTTCATTTAAACATGCAAATCATCATTCTAATATCCTAAAGCATGTGTATAACTTTTATTTCAATTAAACACATATTTATCATATAGTTATCATTAAAACATAACCTAAAATTAACCTAAATCAATGGAAATAGTTTTGTAACCACTAACCTTATTTTCTTGTTCTACTCCTCTAGAGCTTCTTTTCCTTTTCCTTTTCCCCTTAAAGTGCCTTCACCTTCCTTGTTTCCTAATGGTGGCCGAAATCCAATATTAAGATCTAATTAAAATCATGCCTTCTAATTATAATATAACTACAAAATTATACTCTACACACCCTAATTTACCTATTAGAACCATTAACTCAATTTAAAAACTCCATTTCCCCTTACCTTAATTTGTGCCCTAAACCTTGCACACTTGAAATTTCACCAATCTATCTCTCCAATTGCGCTCTAAAGGGTGCAATTAGATTGTAGAGAGGCTGAATTATATTAGGGAGATTTGAATTTGAGAAGAAATTGCAGAAGAAAAGAAGAATTTTGGAGAGATGAGAGAATTAGATTCGGCCAAGGGAGAAGGTGGAGAGGGCTGAAGAAATCTGGAGATCTCTCCAGATTTTCTGATTTTTGGCCCTTAAATACCCTGATTTTTGGGCTGGGCCAGTTCAACCAAAGTGGTTGGACCCAAAATTAAGCCCATTTTCAATTTTAAGCCCATTTATAAAAACCAATTTTATTTCCTTCTTTCCCAACCTCAAACCCACTCGAAATAAATTCCATAATTCTCCAAATAATAAATGAAGTCTCCACAAAAATTTTCACCCCAATCGGGATCCATTTTTGGGACTTATTCATTTTAATCGGTCTGATTCGGTAATTTTCTGTGTTACCGTAAAATTACTTTTTTATTACCAAAAATTTATAAATATTATTATAAGCTTGTCCTTACTATTAAAATAATTTTTTGAGGTTATTTACTATTTTTAGAGAACCGGTCAAATTTTTGTCAAACCGGGTTTCCTAAACACGGTCTAGGATTTTTCTTATTTTTACTTTTGTGAACTTATTTAAACTCATTTTCACTCCAAATTTTACCACTGAATTCACCATCACTAGTATTTTTCGATGGTCAAATAAAATAATTTTTGTCACAGGGTATAATTTCCGCCCCAGGTGCAGTATTCACCACCGAAAAATACTATTCATGCCTAACCCGGTACTGCGACCATTACAAGACGTTATGCTCACCCTCGTGGTTTGGTGTGCTTATAGCTAGCCACTATATTTTAAGGTAGATTTGACTACCAGAATATTCCATAGGGCATTAATTAGTCCAACTATATATTTTTTATGTTACAGTATGCACAATTTATGGGATCTCACCGTATCATTCCATTCTTTTCAATTTAAATCAATCATTATACCATTTTATGCCATTAAACTCATTATTTCATCATGATATACATTAATATTCACATACATACCATTCGGCCAACATGACGTACATTCACCATAAATTATTTTTACCTCATTTATCATTCATTTAATAAGATTACATGTTAATTAAGCTAGTTATACCATTAAATGACATCGTAACACATAAAAATCACATTTTTCACCATATATACTATTCGGCCCAAGCATGCATCATCCATCATGTTTATTTTTCTTTCCTTTATTCATTTAATTAACTAAATCTCAAGCCAAACAACACATATACGTCATGTATAGCTCATAATATCAAAGTATAACATAGGAAATTCAAGGAATACCATTCGACCAAACTAACTCATGCTTACCAAAAATTTATCTTTTCATTTCAACCATCCAAAACATCATTTTTAACCTTCTTAAGCATGATTATAAGGTTATATTCAGTTAAAAATGCATATTTCACATACTTTATTTTTAAATATAACCTAAACTCAAACTTTAACCATGTAAATAGATGGAATTTGCAATCACAAACCTTAGATCCTTGCTTAGCGCCCCTTAGTACTCCTTTTCCTTTCCTTTTCCTTTAGATGAACCTTCCTTACCTTGGTTACCTAATGGATGCTGAATACATTCATTAAGATATACTAAAAATCTTGCTTCCTTTTTTACAAGATAATTACATAAACATAACCTACACATCTTAAAGTAGCTATAGGAACCCTTGAACCAATTTAAAAACACTTATATCACTTACCTCAATTTTACACCCAAACTTTCAAGTCTTGATTTTTCCCACTTCAATCACTTCAAATGGACTCCAATCACCACTACCATGTTGTAAAGGAGCTGAAATTTACTTAGGAGGCTAAAATTTGAGGAGAAATTGTCACACCTCGTTTGCCCCCTAGTAGTATGAGCCCATTTGTGTGTGCATGCAATTGTATGTGTTCGGCATATCATAAGGACATTTTGGGAATATTGCATATTTTATGGGTAATAATAGTGTATGGGTGCATGCATGGCAGTAGAGTGCATTTTAGGTGAGTTATGTTGTGTGCTTTGCTCACACCTTAGTAGGATGTGACTATGTTGGGATTGCATTATGTATGTGTGTTCATACCATTGTAGGGTGTGCATTAGTGGGGAGTGCATTGGGTGTGTGTAGTGCATGCTTGTTGGGTGTGAGTGGTTAGTTTCCACCAATAAAAAAGTGACACATGGCTAGGGCAAAGAAAAGAAAAAGAAAAAGAAAGAAAAGGGGAAAATACAGATTATGTTCTTCTTTCATGTTTTTCCCCTTCCCTCATCTTCTTCTTCCTTTCTTTTCTCTAAGAGCCCTAGTGTGGATTTAAGTTTTGTTGGTGGAAGATTAATCATCTCCTTACATTCCTTTGGTAAGTTATTGCATTTTCCATCTTATTTTCCCTTTTGTTCATCTTCTTCTTCTTGATTTCTAAATTTAGATTTAACTTAGGGTTTATATTTTGGGTGTTCTTCGATGTGTTGTGCTTAGCTGAGCCTCCTCACGATCCCAAGGGCAAGGAAATAGCTGGGAGTAGTGGAACCAAGTGATTGAAGCTAGGATTACAGGTTTGGGAAAATTGCATTTACTGGGTTTTTGCTGTGTTTGATTATCTACTGTGTATTTGCCTTGTTTGATTCTTTTGATGATGATCTAATGTATTGATATTGCATGTTGGGGTTTGAATGAATGGGTTTTGATTGTGGTTAATGCATGAGGATTGGAACCTTGAGGATGAGATTTACGTTGGAATGAGTTTACTGTTAATTTTCTAGGTTCTAATATTTCAAAGTTTTGATTTAGTTAATATCTGTTTTGGATGGGTAATTGTTAAGGAAGTGATTTTGTATTATTTACATTGGTTTTTGCGTGCTTGAGGAAGCTAATATCAGGTAAGAATGATTTGGATTTGAGTTGGGATGATTTCTGGAAATTCTAGGTTCTGTATGAATTTTTTACGATATCAGGGTTTTAGAATCGTGATGTCTGGATGTTCCCCTCTTCCTTTTTCTTCTTTCGTTTTTGCTCTCTCGTTGCTGTCTTTATGCCTGTCCGAGTCATGCGTGCTTGTCCGAGTCGTGTCCAGGGTGAGTGTCTCTTCTTCTGCTTTCTCTTCTCTTTTACGCCATCTGAGGGAGCAGTGTGAGAGCCAGAGCACGAGTCGTGTTCTAGAACACGAGACGCGCTCTGACAGAGAGCATGAGCATGAGTAGTGCTCAAGAGCACGACCCGTGCTCATGCCTGAGGGACTAAGCACGAGTCGTGCTCCTTGGCACGACTCGTGTCCCTCAAGGCTTCTGTCCCTCCTGTTTTCTTCAAACTTAAAGGTGTATTTTCAATTCTTTTTCTTCTGTTTTGAGTTCTTTAGTCCTCATTTATGTGTTTTCAATGTGCAAATGATATAATGGGTATTTTAACTTAGCCAAATAATAAGTAATGTATACGATATTGCATGTTATAAGTTGTTGTATGATATTGGGTTATGCATGTCTTATTTTTTGATTCATTGATATAAATGTTAGTATAATTATGTATTACTCTTGGAAACATGATTTGAATGATGCATAACCTGCTAGAGTCAAGTAAGTGGATAGTTAGGCATGCCTAATAGAGTCTCTTAGCTGCAGCCCTCAGTTCTGTTTGGACCCCGATCAGGTCCCCGTTTGGTTCCTCGCGAACCCCTTATGCGTTTTGGATCTTGTTTAAGGTCCCCCTTTGTAAAATGTTTTGAATGCGACAAAAATAAAATGGTTTTTGATTCGTACCCGTAAGGTAAGCTATGCGTTTGATTCGTGCCCGTAAGGTACGCTATGCTTTACTCGTTATCCACTATTGTGAGTCAGCAGGTGCTCTTTTTGTTTTGTTCCGCTTTGATATGATTATAAGAATATGGTATTCGAATGCGTATAATGATGAGTATGAGAAATCAACTAAAGTGTAAATGAACGTGGATGTGAACTTCTGAATGCATGTCTTTATTATGCAAGTATGATTATATAGCTGATATCATTATCCGCATTTGTCATATTGTATGTGTATGGCATTGACGACCACTGTGAATGGCCGTCCACTCTTTTGTCGTGTGTTCCCCACTAAGCGTTTATCCCTTAGCACGGTGTTTTATCCGTGCAGGTGCGGAGGATGGTGTTCTTTTGGGAAAGTCGTCGCCAATCAAGCCAACACAGAGGGATTAGTGTTAGGGCTTTATTTTTGATAGCATGTTGATTCTTTTGTAGAGGAACTCTCTTTATACCATTATTTTGTAAAGCTTTTGCATTTATATACTTTTGGGATATGTAATTATTTTATTCTGGCTTTTGATCCGAACATTATTGTAACGAATTTTGCTATTGTAATGATGGATTATTCTGATGCTTATGAAGGTTTTAATTTTCCCGTAATGATGTATGGTTATTATGTATGAATGTATGCTTTATATCTTTATTTGCTTGGTGACATACCCGGCTCATACGGCTTCTCACTCCTTGAGGATGGGTACGCCTACGTATGGGTAGGGGGTGTTACAGAAATGAAGAGAGAATTGAAGAAAACTAGAGGAAGATCAATAGAGATCAATTCAGCCAAGGTGGTAGAGGAGAGAGCTACTTGGTTTTTTAGGCTTTCTCTAGAGAATTCTGATATCTAGGCTAGTTATAGGTGGCTTAATGGGCTGGGCCTGGTCTAACCGAAGTGGTCCAATTTATTTAAGCCTATTTTTTTATTTTAAGCCCATTTTCTAACCCAAAATGATTTTTTTTATCATTTTGTCAATTAATTTTCTCCCTAAACCAATTCCAAAATTCACAGAATATATAATATTATCTCCATACAAATTTTTAGCTCAATCGGAGTCCGTTTGAGGTTTGATTCACTTAAATCGGTCCGATTAGACATTTTTTTTGTACTGCCGTAAAAATAAATTTTTCACTGTTTAAAATTTCTAAATATCATCTAGAGTCATTCTATACCTTCAAAATATCTTTTTGACTCCATTTATTATCTTTAAAAATTAAGTCAAAGTTTAGTCAAACTTGTTACTATTTAAACCGAACCAAAGGCCAAATTTAGTTTGACTTTCAGAGATCGATTTGACCTCATTTTTGCACCAAATTTTACCACTAGACTCCTAACAATCCACAGATTAAAACAAGAAAATAAAATATTTTTAGCATACAGCTGCCATTTTCAGCTATATAGCTTCACAGGAGTTACTCATCCTAGGATTGTTATGCCTATAGCACGTTTAACTTTTTAACTTTACTACAATTAAGGGTACTAAACCTATCATTTTCATATCAAAACCACATTACAGACTCTATAGAATTCACTGATCAATGCTAAGCTAGAATCTGGGCCATTAAAATTCTCCCCTACTAATTGAAAATTTCATCCTCGAAATTTTACCTGTATCGAATAGCTGTGGATACTGCAGTCGCATTGACTCTTCTGGTTCCCACATCACTTCCTCAACATTACAGTGGTTCCAGAGTACACTACAAGAAAATTTGGAACTAGCAACAGAAAAATAGCAACGGAAAACAAATTTGGTTGCTAAATAGCAACGAAAATTAATTTCCGTTGCTAAAATTGGTTAAGTTTTGTATATTTAACAACAGAAAAATATTTGGTGATTTTCGGTTGCTAAAAGTGGAGGGAACTTTTAACGCCAAAGGTTAGCAATGGAACCTTTTTTCGGTTGCTAAATATGGTGCCAAAGAAAAGCGGGATAATTTTGGACTGAAAAATAGCAACGGAATACCTTTTTCATTGCTAAATTAGCAACCGAAAATAATTCCGTTGCTAAAGGCTTCAAGAATACCAACCGAATATTTTTCGGTTGCAAATATAGCAATGAAAATATATTTCGGTTGCTATATAGCAAGTCTTAAATATTGCTTTAAAAAATAGCAACCGAATATAAATTCGGTTGCTAATTTAGCAACAGAAATACAATTACGTTGCTAAATGGTTAAAAAATAGCAACCGAATATTTTTCGGTTGCAAATATAGCAACGAAATTATATTTCCGTTGCTATATAGCAAGTCTTAATGCAAATAATATTTGCTTTAAAGAATAGCAACCGAATATAAATTCGGTGAACCGAATTTATATTCGGTTGCTATTCTTTAAAGTAAATATATTCGGTTGCTATTATTTAAAGCAAATATTTTAAGACTTGCTATACAGCAACAGAAATATAATTTCGTTGCTAAATTGTTAAAAAATAGCAACCGATTATTTTTTAGTTGCAAATATATCAACGGAGTCATATTTCGGTTGCTATGTATCAAGTCTTAAAGAACAGCAACTGAATAAATATTCGGTTGCTAATTTAGCAACGAAAACAGAAATCCGTTGCTAAATTATTAAGTAATAGCAACCCATTATATTTCGGTTGCAACCTTAGCAACGGATTCTTATTCCGTTGCTCAATATTTACCTCCAAAAATAATTCACTTGTTAACACATTCATTTCCCATCTGCATACGAAAACGTATCATCGTGGACGGCGCCCCTTCAGCCTAGATCGCCACCTCGCTTGCCCTCGCCGCGCCGCCGTCGAGTCTTCCAAGACCTTGCCTTTAAAGCCGAGTCTTCCTCTGATCCCTCAGCTGTGCCCGTGGCAGCAGTTGCCGGCGGCTTCTAAGCTGAGGAAAAATTTGGTTATTAAGTGCTCGTCTCCGTCGTTGATAGATGGTGGTGACTCTGTTGCGGCTCTAGAGCGGTGCTTTCTGGCGCCGGATGCTACTCCGGTGGATTTAGGTTCGGGTTCGTGTTCGAGGGGAGAGTTTGGTCCAGTAATGAAGGGGAAATATGGTGCCTTCGGTGCGGTTACATTGGAGAAGGGGAAACTTGATTTGTCGCAGAAGCAGTCCAAAGTTAGCCCTGAGGTGAGTTAATTTCTCAATTTAAACTTCGAATTAAACATTTCTTTTGACTAATTCTGATTTAAAAGGACTAAAGTTTTGCACTCACTTTAGTGGTTTTTGGATAATAATTAGTCCGTTGAAATTGCAAGAACTGCAAGAAACAAAATGAGGAAAAAAACCAGAACGACGCCGTTCAAGCAGATGAAGAAGAGGCAGAGGAAGAGGAAGATGATGAGAGTGTGGAACAGGGGACAAATGAAAAAAGGTATAATATCTTGTTTCGTTGAGTTCATTTCTGTTTTAGCTTGGAAGCAAATGATAGCTTCAAGATTATATTAGCGGATATTGAATTCCTATGTAGATTTGGTGATTGTTTATTTCATTTTTGTTTTGCTACTCCATTAGTGTGCACCTTTGTGATTCAGTTTTGGGTATCTCTTGGCATTCTATCTTTGATTTATAATTTTTAGTTGTTATTAAATTCCCCCATTTGATTTATAATCATATCAGCTAAAAACGGGGCATCAGATTGTGCAGTATGAAGGTAAGACAATTAGCATAATCCAAAATTTAGATACTCTGTTCCTCTCTGCTGCAATTAAGAATCTTCTTCTTTGAGTTAATCCCAATGGAATTTAATTCAGCAAGATTATAACAGCATATCCAACATATATCAATTTGATATTCCCAATGACCGATCTTTGTTTGTACCCAATTATCTAACTCAGTGGCTTTGATCTGCATCATACCAGACCTTTCTTCTACATCATACTTAGTCTATAGATTTAACTATAACAACCATTTTAATTTTATTCATTCTCAATCCATGATTTCCTAATTAATTAAGATGAAATTTGTCAACTCTTTTTCACTCGTATTGATAACATTAATTTCTTGCTCCACTTTTTCAGGTGCTGCTTTTTTTTTTTGAGTTTTTTCAAATTGAATATTACTGAATAGTATGCAATTTTCTAATGATTTGCAGAGTGTTATGATCCTTTGGATCCCAATGGGAAAATTACAGTTACCTTCGACATGGTAGAGTGGACAATTGATGGATACAAGGTTAGTATGGTATCTTTTGCTGGAATCTTTTTTAGTTAATATGATCAAATTCCTCAACTATGAAATGGTTTTGTAGTTGCTATGAGTTCATTGAATTTTGGGCTTTTGCCTTCGTTTAATATCCTATGCTGTTTGTCTTTGTACAGTTGCTGCCATACGGTCTCTGTTTAAAGTTTTGACAATTTGAGTTTTAACTAATATATTTCTTATTAGTTAAATTATGCACCTTGTTTCTTCGGTATGCCAATTTCTTCGTCATTCTAACAAATGTTGCTCATCTTATTACTTGTTTGCGTATTCTTAATCTACTTAAAAGTGTTTGTGTATATAAGTTTGAAGATCTTTTGCTCCTAAGTTTTAGCCTGCAGGCACCTTTTCATTATATTTTTATATCTTTCGTGTTTTATGATCTATTTTATACATCGAATGGTGCCTATTTTATAGCTAGAAATGGAAGCTAATAAGCTTAATGCTCTTCCTTGTTAATATTTTCTGCTACCTCTGTTTCTATGGTTTTTAATCCAAATTTTCTATTGTCTTCCATTGCAGATGATGTGATTGCTGCCATTGATCCTAAAAAGTTAATTTGGTGTTCAAGTGTATTTCGGTTTTAAAATGTTCACTTAAATGCTAAAGACTTTAGCTAGCAACCATCATAACTCAGATGTTGATCTGCAATTTTGAAAGTCAGATAATATACCGTTAATATGTTAATTTTCAGTGTCAGGATAACATTCAAAAGGCCTTTTTGTTTTTTTAATTATTATTATGTTTTTAGCTAATCAGAAGGTGCAGCAATTGATTCCTTTAAGGTCCTAATAGCTAGATCAAAACTTGTCCGCATTTATATCTAATGATATTATTAATAGGATGTCTAATTAAATATTTTATACTAGTTATTATGTGGTCCCAATTTTATTATTACTACTACATTATATATTAAACTTTTAAGAGTTTACAATTAAGCCCCTTTATCAAATTTTTATTCAATTGAGCAATTAGAATCTTATAATTTAATTCTTGCAGGATAATGCTTCTTCCTTGATAGCTCAACTCGACCAGCAGAAAAGTGTTGTTGACAATCTTGTCTCTAATAATCGGGTATGAAGCTATATTCTTATGAATGGCCTGCTATATAATCACATTTTTTTTTGTCAAGTTTTAAAAAAATATAATTCTCTAAATAACAGAATAGAATGTGATTATTTATATCTTCCTTTTTTTTTTTCCTATTTAGATGCATAAGAGAAAGATAAAGTAGGCAAAGTCTAAGAAAGATGTTCTGAAAGCACAGGTTGTCATACAGTGAAATTGGAGTATTTTTGTAATTTTTGTTATAAAATTTTGTATAACTCTGTACGCTTTGTAAATGAATATTTATATATGTATATTTTTGGTATAATTGTAATTGACATTTATTTATTTATGAAATGATAAGTTATTGATATTGTCCCCGTTATATTATCAATAAGGAAATTTTCTTAATGTTCATTATGAATTTTTGAATTATATATATTTTTAAGTAAAATTGACATTTATCTATTCAGTTGCAATTTTGGATTATATTTATTTATAAGTAAAAAATTTGATTAAAATTTCAAAATTTCTGATATTAAAAATAGCAACGGAAATATAATTTCGTTGCTATTTTTAGCAATGGAAATATAATTCCGTTGCTAAATTTAGCAACGGATTTAGCAACGGAAATTTATACTGTTGGTAAATATAGCAACCGAATATAATTCGGTTGCTAATGTTGATCAATTCACCAAAAAGAATATTGTTTTCCGTTGCTAAATTTAGCAACGGAATAAGTTTTCCGTTGCTAAATTTAGCAACAGAAAGGATTTCGGTTGCTAAAAATTACTCACCGTCAAATTTGCAACCGTTTTTTCCGTTGCTATTTTCCGTTACTATTTTCGAATAACAACGGAAAATCAACAAATTCGGTTGCTAATTTCCGTTGCTATTTCCAGATTTTCTTGTAGTGGTACCTTCACAAGTGGAGTCTGCTTGTTTTTCAGCTGTTTAACTTCTCTAGCTAGAATCTTCACTGGGTACTCTTCATAAGTCAGATCGGGTTGTAACAAAATCTCTTCAGGCTTGATCACATGGCTGGAATCTGATCAATATCTCTGTAGCATCGATACATGGAAGACATCATAAATCTTTTCCAGTTCCCAAGGCAAGTTCAATCTGTAAGCAACTGGTCCCACTCGCTAAATGATCTCGTATGGACGAATGAATTTCTGACTCAACTTACCTTTCTTTCTAAATCTTAGAACTTACTTCCATGGAGAAACTTTCAAAAACACTTTATCTCCCACCTGGAACTCTATATCTCTTCTCTTCAAATCCGCATAAGATTTCTGTTGATCCATAGCCTCTCTCAATCTGTCTTTGATCACTCGTACCTTTTCTTTAGTTTCCCGAACCATTTGACCCCACAATCTTCTTTTCACTTAACTCTGTCAAATAAAGAGGAGTTCTGCACTTTCCACCATAGTTTCCCGAACCACTTAACCCCACAATCTTCATAAACCACGACAAAATGATCCAAATAAGGAAGGAAGATTATGTTCATCAGGTCCATGAAAGCGGCTGGAGCATTTGTCAATCCAAAGGGCATGACCAGGAATTCATAATGATCATACCTAGTGTGAAAAGTTGTCTTGGGTACATTGCTTCTTGGGTACATCTGATTCTTTAATCTTCAGCTGGTGCTAGCCAGATCTTAAATCAATCTTTGAAAACACATCCGCACCTTTCAATTGATCAAACAAATCATCTATCTGTGGGAGAGGATACTTGTTTTTGATGGTCACCTTATTTAGTTGTCTGTAATCAATACACAATCAAAGTGATCCATCTTTCTTTCTCACAAAGAGAACTGGTGCTCCCCAAGGTGAAACACTTGGTCTGATGAAGCCTTTCTCAAGCAATTCTTGTAACTGGTCCTTTAATTCCCTGAGTTCTGTTGGTGCCATTCTATAAGGAGCAATAGAGATGGGTGCAGTGCCAGGCACTAAATTAATAGTAAACTCTATCTCCCTATTAGGTGGCAAACCTAGAAGTTCTGCAGGGAATACATCTTGAAACTCACATACAGTGGGCACATCTGACACTTTAAGAACTTCCTTTTTGGCTTCCATTGCATAACACAAGTAAGAAACATCCCTTCCTTATAAGCCTCTTTGCAGCAGTTGCTAAAATCACATCAAAAGAAAATATGTTCTTTCACCAACAATTATTATCTCCTGACTCTCTGGAGTTTTAAGGGTCATTCTCTTTCTTTTACAATCAACTGTGGTCTGATGGGTGGATAACCAATCCATTCCTAGAATACCATCAAATTCTCAAAAAGGAAGTTCTATCAAATTGGTTAAGAACACACAACCCTGGGCACTAATGGGACAATCTCTATATACCTTATTCACCACAACACTATGACCCAAAAGATTACTCACTAGGATATCTTGGTCTAATAGTGAATCATGTAATCCTTTATCCCATGCAATATCAGTGCTAATATAGGAATGTGTAGAACCAGAATCAATCAATGCATAAATAGAATGAGAGAGTAAGGAGAATTTACCAACTACAACATCAGGTGCATCCTCCTGTTCTTGAGTTCTAACTGCATAAGTGCATCCTGTGGCACGACCCTATCCCTAAGGAGGTTGAACTGAAGGACCTGAAGCAGCTTGATGGGAGGCTGTTCCCCTACCTCGACCTTTGCGTGGAGTGGATCCTGATCAAGGGGTTAGTGAAGCAGCTATAGAAGGTTGTGCTTCTAGATAATCCCTCACTTGATGTTCCTTGCACCCACATTTAAAACAAGCTTTGGTTAAAAATCTACATTCACCTGGATGGACTCTGTTGCAATGCTCACACTGCGGTAGGTTACCATGACCTCTGCCTCTCGGTGCACTGCCAACTGATGTAGCTGGTGCACTGCTACCTGCTGGATTCTTCTGAGTGTGGGCAGGTGCTAAAGATGTACAGCCCTGTGAATGAGGAGGCCCTTTAGATTTCTTTCTCTGGCTAGCAGCTCCAAAAGACTAACCCGGCTTCCTCTTTTGTCTGAATCGGGACTGTCAGTCAGCTTAATCTGCCTGTATGGTATCAACTTTGATAGCTACTTCAATCAATGATCTCATATTAGGAAGCCTTTGAGCACCTATGATCTGTCTGATGTTGTTATAAAGACCCCTTTTAAATCTTTGACACGACTTCTCTTTTGTCATGGAGTTATCATCTAAATAGGCACTAAGTAGTTCAAACTCCCTTTCATATTCAGCTACAGACTTGTTACCTTACCTAAGTCTCCAAAAGGCTTCTTGTCTTGAAGCTTTATATTTTGATCTAATATACTTCTTTTCAAACTGAGATAAGAAATAATCCCATGTTATCTGATCAGCAGGGGTATGTTTACGCACTGCACTCCACCATGTAAAAGTAGGTCCTTGTAACAATGCTACTGGTCGCTGTAACATCTCCTCTGGTGGACTCTACTTGATCTCAAATATTCTCTTGACTTTGAATAACCATTCCTCATCTTGAACTGGAGTCAGAGGGTCCCATCCATAAAAAATTTTAGCCATCAACTGCTTAATCTATTCTAAAACCAGCTTTACTTTAGGTGGAGCTAGAGCTTGTTCAGGAACCTAGGGTTGAGGTGGCTGATGTGCCTGCAATCACTGCTGAATATAATCATATTCAGAAAATTAGGTTGAGGTGGAGGGGGAGGTGCAATTGGCGGAGTAGCTTGTTGCTGCGGTGTCTCAGCTCGCCCAACACTCACTGAAGCTGCACTGTATACATCACCCTCGCGATGCCCTTCTTCGGAAGCCATTTCGTACTATCTAACAAAAAGAGCAAGCATACATTAATCTCACAATATTATCCATTCATCAATTAGCATGTATATGTACTAAACCTAGTCTTAATAACCCACTCCGATCCTAGAATTGCCTAAACGGCGCTCTGATACTAATATAATTGTTACACCCTTATGTGGTACATTCAATAATCATTTATGTTAAGCTTTTTAAGTCGATTAACATGATCGTTTAGAAATCTATTAATTATCCTATTAGTATGAAGATGGGTATATATATATTTGTTATCATTACATTAGGTACATAAATCTATTAGCCAATTTTTGTTAACCTAAGAATTAACCAAACACATTATAACTTAACATATATTCAGTTAACATTCATTTATCGATTCACCTATAACTGATTAAATTACTATTTATTTGGCCAATTTTTAAAAAATATAACGACTATATGCTTAACCTACATTTTTTGCAACCCAAACGAACCACAACCCAACACAGGGGCAACAAACACAATATTATGCCACATTCATAGACAGTCTAAAATAAACTACCATGCATCATAACACCTCTTGTTTAATGGGGAGCCCATCGAACACATAAAGGTGCAAGGCGAAAAACTGACAACATAACATCTCATTGTTTAATGGACATAAGTATGGGTTTTGGCCATCATGTATTCAAACACTTCAATTAAATTAAGATGGGTCCACTGGGGCATGAAATCCTTTGATGAAAGACCATTTAATTTAGCTAATTTTTATTCGATATATAATGACCCATGTATCAAGCATGGTATTATGGTACATTTCACCTAGTGGAAGTATTTATTGCCATTATATGAGCTTTAGTCAAAAGTGATGATACTTTAGCGCTACCCAAGCATAGTCCTTGCCAATGGGTCTAGCTCATCACGAGCATAATGACCGATCGAGTCTCTATTTAATATACTAAAAGGTACTAGGCTTGAGCTGGTAATTATCCTTAACACATCCCCATATTGAGCGAACATAGGGTCGCGTTTCGAGAATGCACCGGGGTAAAATAAGGGACCATCTAGCATAAATCTAAGGCTCTAGCATGGATGCAATGCAAAATTTTTCGAAAAGAGATTGAATTTTTATTCGTAAAAACCCAATTATATCAATAACTAAGACAGTTTCAAAGTCCCTAGTGGAGTTACCACTATGACGCGCGCCAAACATCTATCAGCCTCGAAAGCCCGCTTTTAGAGTCCGAGAGGGTTCACATTTTTAGATCTTGGCTAACATGAGATATTTTGGAATCCCTATTCAATAGAACATTGGGCAAGTTCATCTAATTCTATAAAACTTTTAGGCACATTTGAGGTATTTTGGAGTCACTACCCAATTTAAAATTGGAAAAGTTTGTCTAACCTTTGGGCTCTAAACAAAAGAAAGATTCAAAACTTCACTCTTATTCTTTCCTTGGTTAATTATAAATGAGTTTTTAACATTAAATTTTCATCTCCCTCTCACACGTCAAACATTAAAATTTAAATGCATATCAAGTATCGAAGGAAAGCAGTAAAATAATAAAATAAAATAAACTATAAAAATAAATTAAAAGATAAAATTGGGACAAAAATACAATCCCCTAAAATGTAAAACTAAAATCTGGTACAAAGATACAATCCCCCAAAATAAAACTAAAGTAGCATGAATAAAACTCATACATAAAGCATGTATTATTTAAAATAGGAAAATTAGTTCCTTCATGCATACTTAAAAAAATTGAAGAGCTATTTTTAGGCGTCTTTAAGAAAATCGGGATGAGTGATCCCATTATGAGGAAAAATAACTCTTCTTTTGAGAATGATATTTTATTGGTTAAAAATTAGGATATTGGTCCTATTTTATTAGAAAAATCCTATTTATTAATAAAAAATATGTTTGATGATTTTCTTTTTAACGTGTATAAAATCAAAGAAATTTATTACAAATTAAACTAAATAATAGAACAAAAGATAAAATAATGAAAAACAATGAAAAAGAAAAACCAAACCAAAAGATGCCTCCAAATCTCCATGTATCCCCCATTTGCTTCTGAAAATACTCACACAAGGAAAAAATAAGATTTGAAGACAATAAAAAAAACAAAAACTAATGTTAGAAAATAAATATAAAAATCAATTAAATGAAATAAAATAATAAAAATTATCACATAAAATAATAAAAATAAAATAAAAATTGGCAAAATAATATTAAAATCATGCAAAAAAATGCATATCACACGAATATGGAACAAAAAGGATCGAAAATGAGAGAAAACAAGCTAAAAAAGGCACAAATAGACAAATTAAAGGTTAGGGGCTATAACAACCTGTATTGTACCCTAGAAGGAATTGTGTGTTATTTGTATAGCGAGGGTACAAAAGCATTTATGTATGTATGGAATTGTTACTTAGTAGGGATATATTCGAAAGAGAAAAATAAGTTTACAAAGGAAAGAATTATAAGAGGAACTTTAAGGAAATTAGCCAAGGGTTTAGAGGGAATTTATTTAGAGTTTAAGAAATGGCAATGTGAGAAGGTGACACCTAACATGAGTCAAGTGATATATAAATAGAGCATTTAATTGTGTTTGGTGGCCTTAAATTGGTTTATTGGCCGTCCCTCTCCCTTGAATTCTCTCTTTGACTTTTCATTTCTGCATTTGGCATCTTTTGGTTCTTTTCCTCTTGCTTTGCTCTTTCTCTCACGCTTCTTCTTCTTGTTTCTTTTCGCATTTGAGCACCTCAAGTTAAGCTTTAGCTTGGTTTGGTTTGAAGAGTATTGTGAGTTTTGTAGAAGGTAAGTGGTTTGATTTCGGGAACATGATCTTTTTCTTCTGCTTGGTTTTCTATTTTTGCTTTAAAGTGGATTAAGTGTTTGTTTGGGTGAATTTGTGCATGGAAGCTGTTGACAAGAGGAATGACAAGGGCAAGGAAAAGGTTTGAGTGGAAGCAAGGTTGAGAAAGTTGCCTAATTTTGAGAGGTTTGGGATTTTTATCTTTCAATAGATGCATGATTGTGTAATTGAGAAATTGTATGTGATTATGTGTGAATTGATAGATGTCATAGCTTGAAATGTGTAGTTATGTGTGTTGATGACTGTAAAGCATGAACCCTAAATTTTGGGGACACTCTGCTCATATTTCACCAGACCTCCGTATGATATTTTGGTCATAAGTAGAGTTTGGGAACTCCAAATTAAGTTATTATAGTTCCGTTAGAATTGTGACTTCCATATCTATAAAAGTTGCAGAAATGACCATGAACAAATTCTTACTCTAAGACGCTTAAAATTGGCCAAACCAGAGGTGTCTTTATTTTTGTAGGTTCATTAGAGTAGTTTAGATTGTTTAGATCATATCTGCCGATTTAGATGTCAAATTTATCTAGAATATGTTCCATTTGAAACTTAACATCTTAGGGAACAATTATTCAGAAGGGAGTTTGTAGACACCGGGTCCTGAGGCAACCCAGATCGGAGTTACCCAATGATGATAAGATGCCTGTTCGTAGGTAAAAAAGGTTAAAAGTGATGATTTCCTGGTCAAATTTGCATTTTAGAGTCAAAAATAAAAAATAATAAAAAATATTTTAAAAATTAGATTTGAAAAATGGGGTTTAGAAATTATAGTATTTTTTAGCTAAATTTTAAAATTAAAAAAAAAATTAAATTTTCGCAAATGTTGACACGCAGCAGCTGTTACGCCGCAAAATGCCCAATTTCATCGAAAATGCATTTTTTGGCCTTTTTTCATGATTAATTTTCCCAAAATTAATTTTTTATCCCATTTTTGGTATTTTTATATATTTTTCAGTTTTCAAAATCAATAAATTAATTGTTTAATTTAATTTAATTTTATTTTATTTACCCTTAAGATAAATGTCAAGGATTTAATTTTATCTTTTAATTCTAATTTGAATTCAAAAGGATTTGATTTTATCCTTAAATGTAATTTGAATTTAAAAAAATTTTATTTTATTTTCTAAAATCTGGTTTGAATTCAAATAGATTTGATATATATCTTTAAAGGATTTAAATTTTAAAAAGGATTTTGTTTTTAAATTCAAATTTTAAAAAGGATTTTGTTTTTAAATTCAAAATTTAAAAAGGATTTGGTTTTTAAATTTAAATTTTAAAAAGATTTGTTTTTGAATTTTGAATTTCAAAAAGATTTAAATTTTTTATTTTCGTCCTCATTTACCTATATATAGGAGGCTGAGAATCGAGGAAAGGGGTCGGATTTCTTACTTTTCATTCTTTTTTTTTCAACAGAATTCTCTCTACCTTTTTTATGAATTTTTCTTCTTCAAATAAATTTCTCAAATCAGTTTTCGATAAAATGATCCTTCTTGAGACAAAGAAAATAATTCTTTGTTCTTGAGTTGTTATTTTCTTTCATTTTTCATTTTTAAGCAGTTTTCTTTCTTGGAATAAAACTCCGACTTTTTTTTCATTTTCAACTTTAATTTTGCGGATCAGACTAAGGAAATCAATCATATTTTCCATTCATCGAGCACGAATTCTGAGGGTAAATATTCTGGGCCCAATCCTACTTTTCTTTTATTTTCTTATTTTATTTTTTCACAATTATTTCATCAACATAAAGATATTTATATCTATTGCTTATTTATTTTATTTCTAATATTTCCTTTTATTTTCATTATTTTATTTCATTATCCCACTCACATGTTGTTTGTTTTTTTTTGTGAGCTTATTTATTTTCACTATATATGGGGCGCTGAGAAGGGGAGCCCGCTAGGATAATTCGGGGACACCAATTTGGTTCATTTTCTTTACCCTATCTCCTTTTAGTTTATCATCATTTCCAATTTGTTGTAAATATTATTTTAATCCCGCTAATATAAAAATGGTTAAATTTTTTTATTAATTAAATTGGGATATTTTGTAAAATGAGGACCAATGTCCAATTTTCCTAACAAATAAAAATCGACATCTCAAAATTATTGTGAAATAAATATGCATGCGAGGACCAATGTCCTCACTCCTAACATATATCCCGATTTATATATGAATCGCTGGCAATTTACAATGGGGGTTGTATTCCGCCTCTAGTTTTATTGTAATCTATTTTTTTTGTACATTTTATCTTAATTATGCTTTATTTACCGCTTTTCTTGAATGGATGATTTGCGCTTTAATTTGAATGCATTAAATTGAGTGAGAAATGGGATGAAACGATAAATTTAAAACTCAACTATAAACCTAACCCAGGTATGAATAAATGGGAAGTCCCGAACCTTCTCTGGTCTTTGGGCTCAACGAAACGAGAGGGCTATCTCAATGTTCTATTGGGATGGGGCCTCCAAGACACCTCTTGTGTCCCGTAAAAGGCTCAAAATTGCACAGTCCTAAGCGCCACGAGGCGAAAGGGCCATCCTAATATTCTATTAGGGTGGATGCCTCCAAGACACCTCTGGTTTGCCCAAGCATGAGGGTAGAGGACGATCCTATCATTAGGGTGGAAGCCTCCAAGACATCTCCGCCTTGCCTATAATGGACATAGCAGCACTGTTTTAGGCTCACTGAGGCTAGATGACCTTTCCCAATGTTCTATTGGGTGGTGACTCCAAGAAACCTCCTTGTTGCCCAAAATGGATGCACTTATAATTTCTCACAAGTTTTCATGAACCTCCTCCCGAAAGCCCTAAAAGCGGGCGGTTCGGGGCACCCCGGGGTTCGGCGCGCGTCACAGTGGCGACTCCACTGGGGGCAATACTCGAGACTTCGCTTCGAAAGTGCCTTGGTTAAAGTTTACAATTGAGTTTTAATTTAAAAATTTCATCCTTTCTTTGAAACTGCATTGCATCTCATTAGAGCCTTAGATCTATGCTAGTTTAGTCCCTCTTTTAGCTTCGGTGCGTTCTCGAAGCACAACTCTACATTCACTCAATGTAGGGAAGTGTTAAGGATAATCACCAGCCCAAGCCTCGTACCATCATGGTATATTAAATGGAGACCCAACCGGTCGTTATGCTCGTAATGAGCTAGGCCCGTTGGCAGGGACCATGCTTGGGTAGCCCTAAAGTAACATCACCTTGACTAAAGCTCATGTAATGGAAATAGTTACTTCCCCTAAGTGGTATGAACCTTAATACTATGCTTGTTGTATGGATCATTATGTATTGGACCAACCCAGATAATTTGATTGGTCACCTAATCAAAAGCTTTCATGCCCCGATAGGCCCAGGTCAACTATTCGGACTGCCTAATACATAATGATCATAACCCATGAGCCTACGCATTAGTTAGGAGAGGTTATGCTGTTGATTTTCCACCGTGCACCATACGTGTCCATGGGACCCCCTGTTGACCCATGGGCCAATCCCACCTAGGAAGAGACTATGTCCTCGTGTGTGGGAGTAATAAGGTTGGAAGGACCTATGTGCTTGCATGCGCTTTGTGGATGTTGCATAGCACGATCATGCATTATATGTCATTCATACATCATCCTAACGGGTATGTTTTGCAGCCATCATAGATCTGCCCAGGTGGTCCAAAGGTTCTGACAGGCGACTAATTAGTGAACTTCTTTTCCTTGTCTTTACAAAGAGAACAGGTCAGTATACGAGGGATCAGAGTTAACCTCAGAAAGCAGTGAGTCGTTCCCCTTCCTAGAGGTAACATGAAAAACCCATCAAGAAGACCCAGCGCAGCTCATGCACTCATTATCAATGAAATGGATAGGAAGGCACGGGAAATAGAGAGGAATCTAGAAGAGTTTGAAGTTAGGATGAAAACTATGAAGCAAAATTTTGTTGCCACAATGATGCCATCCACCAAGGCACAATACACTATTTTTACTATGCCACGGGACAAACATGGCCCGGCCATGATAATCAAGCCTAGAGGGAAGATGCCTTTTGCTTCGCCGTCGGGGTGAAAAAGCAAGGGACATGCTTTTAATGATGAGTTCAGGATAATGACAAGTGGCCCGAAGAGAAGAGTAGATGTTCTCGAGGAAGAAATCCTGCGGTCTAAGCGTGCTACTACCCAAGCCGCCTATAAAAGATTCACATTTGGTTCCGCGAATTTGGGGGAGGAAAATGGCTTATGTGGATGTGACAGTTGCATCGACAGTCGGGAAGTGGAAAAAGTGTCAATGGCCGGAATAAGCCAAAAATATCGCCTTGGCATAGATGAATCTTTCCCTCAAATATTGGAGAAGAACCCACCAAGGTGGTCGGCTAAGCCAACTGTGGGTCATGGGCTAATGAGTCACTGTTAGCATGCCAAAGACCTGGTTGATGTCTGCCAAGCTCCGAGGGGGCAAGTGTGGGATCTTGAAGGTGGAAGTGAGGGAAGCTCGAACCATGACGACAACAGTAGAATAAGTTTCGAGGATAGAAAGGTTCCAACTAGAAGTGCAACCCAAAGCGACTGTACCATCTTAGGGAAGCATCTATTTGAACAGTTCGCTTATTTTGTTAAGCAAGGAAAGTTGCGGTCGAAGCCAGCTAAACTTGCTTGGAGTCGAGGGCGTCCAGGTCATCGAGCTGATCAATATTGCGCATATCATCAACAGACTGGGCATAACACTGAAGAATGTCGAACTTTGAAGAAGCGAGTTCAAGACCTCATTGACAAGGAGATAAAAAGGGTGACAGAAGGGCCCGAAGGACAGACCGTTGGCAAGAGCATCTGCGTCGGCAGAGAGTAGGAAGAGATGATAGGTTTAGATTTTATTTTCTTTTTAATTTCGAATTTTTTCAATAATGCCAATTACATTCTTAGTTTTATTAATAAAGTAAACAATTTCCCTTACTTGTGTGATGTTTCTGATGATCTCATTATTCACGATCATGATCATAATATATTTGACATTGACTCAATTGATGCTACTCCATTTAATCGTGGAATTTCGGAAAATTCGAAAGAAATCTTGATGACATCTGACATAACTCCTGAATAGCGAGGAAATCTTGAGAGAATACAAAAAATAAAAAAAAAGCTTTTGCCTGGACCTAGGAAGGCACGCCGATAGCAGATGGTGAAATCGCGGAACCTACTTAGTCAAACAAAAGATCAGAGGACTCAAGCTAGATAGGACATAAAAGGTCAAAGGAAGAAATCCACAAATAGAAGCAGGACCAAATTTTCTTATGAAAGCACAATACTTGACTTCGCTGGGCAATGACATCCTAACACCAAAAAGATGGAGAGTGCGCGTATGGTTAGATCATCAGGGATTTGAACGTAGCTTATCCATGAAGAAAAAAAAGAAAGAAGAAAGCAAGAAAGAAAAAAAAGGAAGGAAAAAATAAAATAAAAAAAGAGAGAAAAAATAGAAAAAGGAAAAAAGAGAAATAATGAAAGACAAAATATGAAAAAAGAGGAAAATAATCAATATGTAGATCCAGCCAAAACTGTTGATATGAAAGGCAAGAGAAGGTTATCCTGGGGGCAAGCTTTGTTTGAATCCTATTGACCTAGACATACGCACACTTTCCCATTCTTCTTGGCTTTCGAGGAGGACCCAAAGGTTTCTATTGACTTACAACAGATATGGGATGCTCGTGCTTGGAAAAAGACATCATAAGGGAAGTACACCCTCTGGGTCATCGTGATTTCCCACACTGTGCAAGGTTTAAGAGCAGAGGGATGGTTTATGGCTAAGGCTAGGGAGTTGCTCTAGAGGTATGGCATTAAAAGACCATGAATCCTTTCCGTATCGCCCTCAAATTAGTGGGGCAAGAGAGGCTGCGAATAGGAAGATATTAGTTAAGATGGTTTAAAACTACAAGGATTGGGCAGAGAAATGCCCCTTTTGCACTTCAAGGCTAGAAAAATCACTATTAGAACCCTCTACAGAAGTCACATGGGGCAGAAGGCATATGGCGGGTCAGAGTAGAGCTCAAATCCTTAAGGAAGCAATGATTTTAGGAGACAGCAAGGCGCGATAATGATAACAGCAGCTAAACATGTCAGATGAAAGCATGGCACGGGATTATCGCCACAGTTAGACCTATTAGAAGGCACTCTGTTCGATCATCCTGGAAGGAAATTGAAGAGCAATCACTAGACAAGGGAGATTTAATCTCTGAGCAAGTGAGTCTGAATGTTCTAGATGAACGAGGCAAATTCAGACCAGTGTCGAAAGGCCTTTTTATTCTTCAGAGGTTGTTATTCAAGAGAGCAGCAACAGGCAGCGATGAAGATGACTTTAAAGGAGCCAATCAACATTGATAGACTCTGTCACATCCCAAATATGGCCTAGTAGAAACTGCATGTGTAATTGGATTATTAAAGGGGTATTTTGGTAATTGGTAATGATTTGGGATTTATTAGGAATTATAATAGTTGCATGAGGGTATAATGGTATATGTGTAAGTGGCTAGAGGACAAAAGAGAAAGAAAGTCAAGAAAGATGAAAAAGAGGTCCAATGAATGAGTGACATGTGGATGAGTTGGTGAGTGCATTAATGGGGATTTGAAAGGATGTAGTGAGGGGGAAGGCAGAAAATTTTAGCTTCCCATGGAAGCTATTTGATTTTGCCCTCTCCCTTGCATTCTCACGTTATCTTGCTCTTTCTCTTCTCCATTTCTGCTCTCTTCCTTTGTATGTGTTGTCCTTTGATGCTTGAGCTAGGGTTTTGAGATTTGAAGAGATTCAAGAGGTAAGTAGCTGAAAGTTTCTTTGGGTTCTTCTTCTTCTTCTCTTGCATGAGTTAATTGGGTTTTATTTTGGTTGGATTTGTGCAAGAATCTGAAGAAAAGAGAAAGAGTAAAGGAAAGGAAAAGATTGGATTTTGAAGCTAGCGGGTTGAACTCCATTTCCAGGTTTGGGAGTTAGATTGATAGTGCTCTGTCCATCTTATTTGGATCCTGTATTGGGTTTAATTGTTACTGGTATTTGTATAATTTAGTGTATGAAAATGCATGAGTATAATAGATACATGTACATGATTTGTGATGATAGAGTTATAAAGTCTTGCATGTTAAATAGAGGTGCATACATGAGAACATGAGATGAATTTTTGGGTTTTTGAACCTCTGTAAATGTCCTTTGAATGTGCTTTAGCATGTATTTGAGTTGGGTTTTGAATATATGTTAAGCATGATAAATGTAACTTTGGTTATGTGTTTCATAATGGTATATGCTAAAATATGACCTATGGGATGAGTGTATATGTATAATTGTTGAGGTTGTGTGAAGTGATAAGCATGTTGAGCTGAATTTACTTGAGTTTTCTGGGAAATCTAGGATAGGGCGTGTTTACACGGTGGTAAGACCATCCCCATACCGCTGTGTAACAGCCACACGGTGGTAAGGATAGACCATACCGCCGTGTAACCTCTCTCTGGATTGCTGGTCCATCGAGCCACATGGCGGTATGGCTTTGCCTTACCCCCGTGTGAAGTGTCTTACACGGTGGTAAGACAATGTCATACCGCCGTGTAAAATGCTATTGATCCATATTTTTGTAAATGTTCCCTGTTGTTTCTTTTTGATCCTTTTTCTTTTAATTTGGGTTTTTAACCTTTATTTGTGTATTATTAATTAGTAAATAAGATTTGTATATGATGTATATGCCCTTAAATTTGATAAATATACATGTATACATGAAATTGTATAATTATACTTGAGTTATTCTTTATTCTATGGTAATAATACTAGAGTACATATGAGTTATTGTTTTGAGCCTACATGGTCTTAGTTGTGGATAGGTAAGCGCTTATCTAGGTCAGTGTGTGTGTGCAACTGCTACATGTTATATGTTATATGTGGGCCCCATTTGGGTCATTTTACATGATTTGAGGCTTCGGTCTCCGTTATACTTTTGGGTATACATGATTAAAAGATGTTTTGAGACCCATGTCTCCATATGCTTAGGATACTGTGTCCTATCAGTATCCAAAATTGACCATATCCACCTCTAATGAATAATCGGGCTATTTTCACATGTGTCTTTTAGAATTGTGTCTATCATATATGTTTCCAATAATATGAATATGGCTATAAGTTACATGTTTGAGTACTTATGTATATGCATCTGATGAATGAATGATGTTTAGTTTTATGTTTGTAAATAGGAACTATGATGTACAAGTGAATGTTGCTTACATGCTTTATATTTTATTAACTCGTTAGTTGTTATTGTTGTTATGTGTTATGCATATCTTTGTTGTTTGTTCCTCCCCACTAAGCGTTATCGCTTAGCACGGGCTCTTTTCCCGTGTAGGTGGCAGGTTCAGTTTGGAGTCGGACATTTGCAGGTCGGCCACTAGAAGTCTTTGGTTGGAGTTTCTTTTTGTGTCTTCCGCTGATTTTTGGTATAAGGATTTTGGTTTTCGCAAATGTAATTTTGTAAAAGAACAATTATTTTGTATATGTATATGTTAAATGTTTACAAATCCCTTTTGTAAAACGATATGATTATATGTATATGGATTTGTTATCTTTTAATTAAATGCATTTGATATCTTTCTCTTGATTTGAGTTTGTATATGTATATATGCGCGTAGCGCAACCGGCATCCTTCCAACAGGGGTGCTGGGGGCATTACAAACTCAAGAGGTTCCATGGCTAAAGGCAATAAAAAATCAAAAGAAGAGAATAATAGCCCCGCAGGTTGAAAACCGAAAAAAGGCGGCCTTGCTAAAATTGGGCGCCTCGTTAGGGTGAAAACCAAAAAAAGGCATCCTAGTCAAAAATTAGAGGCTTGAGAGAAAATGTCCAATCAAGAAAACCCGCGAGGGCTGATTGGTAACAGGAGTTGGTGCTATCAAGATTTGGCTCCTTGAATAAATGTAGTTTTGCATATTTGAATCAACGTTGAATGACGATCATGTATATTGAAATCATATTGAGTTGTACACAATTTTGTGAAATGAAATGAAATAAAACTAAATTAATTTATTCATATTATTTTCTAAGTTCTATTCTAAAAAGAAACATATTGCTCAAAATGCATACAAATCTGAACTAAACCCTACTACTACTCTCACCGGCCAAATGTCTAAGTCGTCGAGTCCTGTTATCAACGGCAGGGCTGAGCACCCATCTCTTATATGCAACAGACTGATGACCGAAAGAGGGAATGACAGTCTTCACTGGTAATTTAGCCCAAAGATCATGGTACCGAGAGGCAAAAGCTGCAGATAATATTTTGCCTTGGAAAGATAGAGGGACTCTCACCATATCTTGAGTCATCCCGAGTTGTCGAGCGCATTGGGCCGTGATGTAAAAGGTAGCCTCACGTAGCCCACATAAGGGAACACATCCTAAAGAACCATCAACTATTGCAGTAAATAGGGGGAGCCAAGCGCTCATGAAGCTAATGTCCTCATCGGTTACCTCGGTAAATCGGATAATGCCTTCGTCAGGGGTTGCAATGAATACAGTCACTAGCGAGGAAGAAAATGCCTCGGAGAATATTGACTAATGACCTTGGGAGGTGGATCTGACAGCAACATCAACTTCTCTTGCAGCCATATCTAAAAGGGAAACAAAAGGAAAATAAGGCAAACGAAAATAAAGTTAAAAAAGTAAATAAAAATAAAAGCCGCTGGAGTGGGTTGGGTCCATTCCAGGCAAAAATTAGGCACAGGGTTATGTGAAAATCCCTAAAGGGACGCATTTCCCTCTAAGAAAAGCTAGTGTGAAAATTCACAAGGGACGCACTACCTTTAAAACAATGACTATTGACGCCTGGAGCGATAAGGCGGTATTACTCCGAATGACTCTCCTTTAGGCAGAACTTGATTTAGAGTCCTAGGTGCAAAATCCTCATTAACCGGGGGGAAAAGATGCGCACGGGTTAGTTCTCTTTGAAAAGATTATGGGTCAGAGTCCATAAAGCCAAGACGACGCTTTTCTAGATCCTTGGGGGCATTAGAGCAGCCGAGCAGTATCCTCAGCGAATCCCTTAACCACCTGGGATGTGGTCTATTCATTTTTTCATATCACATGCATGTCACGTGCATTCAGTCTTTTACACGTACAGATATGCACACACAGTTCTTGTACATTAATCCTTTGCTCGTGTTTCGTGTATATAGCTTTATGCATATATTTCCCACACAAAGTTCCATGCGCACACACAATCTTTTGTATATGTTGTTGTGTACATGACTCAGAGGGAAAGGTCCATATAGACCTCATGAGAAAGGATGGGGTCAGCTCAACATTATCGACCACTGTATCCAGCATAAAGTCAGGTGAATTCTGAGGAGGTGGAATGCCCAAAAGAACAAGCCTATTCGGGCACATAATGCTAAGGGCAATCTGGAATCACACAAATCTACAGGAAAGAAGATCTTTTGAGAAGCCCACACATACTTTAGTTGAAGACAATCAGATGCAAAAGTGGATCGAGGTACAGTTTCAGCTCTACATTAGTGCTCATTTGTGCCAAACAATCAGATCAAGATAAAGTCCTCACGAGAATAGAATCTTGCGGACCCGCTCCCAAGAAGACATTAAAAAGAGCAAGCCTGCTCATACACGCCATGCCGGGAGCCACTAGGTAAGTTTCTCCATCATAAGATATATGCTTGCACACATCACACAATAGGTGTACAAAATCCAAATTCAAATGTAAAAAGAATACAAATTCTCAACAACAAAAACAAAATAACACAAAACAAAAAGAAGAAGATATTTTCAAGGCCTTGAAAATCCAGTATACTGTAAAAATTCAAATACATCCAAAATGTAAGAATCCCAAAAACTTACAAGTAAAAACAAAAAAAACAAAAAAAAAAGAAAAACAAGGATCATTTTAAGAGATGCCAAAGATATTGAAACCTATCCGCCTGCGGGCAAGCAACCAAAACCTCCAATCTAAATTTCCTCTGAGGAGGCTCAAATATAATTTCCTCTCTGGAAGCTTGTAGACATCGGGTCCTGAGGTAGTCCAGATCAGAGTTACCCGATGAAGAAACTAACGTCGGTTTTCGGACGAGGGACGGAAGTTGTGGATGTTTGTCCGCCAGTTTTATAAGGATTGGAGGAGTTCTGGGTAAACGGGAGATTTCGGACAGTCGAAAAGAGTTCAACTTTGAGAATTGGCATTTGAACCCACAGACGGGCAGCCTGTCGATAGAGTAGCCCGTCGCCCGGGGATGGGAGGCCCGTCTCCCACGTTGACTGACGGGCCGTCTCTCATGCCACGTGTAGGGCCTGCCAGTCAAATGATCGCTGGTGCCCCTTGCGACTGACACCCATCGGTAATCCACGCGTAGCCCGTCGATCGGTGATCTGGTTGTTTTAACCGCCGGATTCTACAAAATTTGGGAGATTTGACAAAATATTTTTAAATCTTTTTGAATTTCCCAAATCTTTTCAAATATTTTTGAATATTAGATTTGATTTTAGGAATATTCTGAAAATCGTTCGGTTTTGATTTCATTTCGAAAAATCCTCTTCGAATCTGAATTTAAAATTTAAATTTATTTGAAATTTCTTCCTAAATCTATAAATAGGGGAAGGGGATTCAACTTTTAGGGCGGGAAAATTTTACTAAGAAAATATTGTTTAGAAAAAACTTTTTATTAGAAAACTAAAATTCTCCACAGAAGATTTCCTTTCAGTTTCTATAAAAACAAATTTTCTTTCAAAAATTTATTTTCTTTTATTCTCGAATTACGCTAATCCGAGGAAGAGAGATCCATTCGTTTTCATCCATCTAGCTAATTCAGATATTTATTGCTCTCCAAATTCCAAGAAAGAGAAAACAATCTCCTTCTCTTGGTTTATTTTTCAAAGTGAGATTTTTGCAACCAACAATCTCTTCCGTTCGCACGGTCACAATCCGATCCTTGTAGAACTCGAGGAGTCAACATCTTGCAATGTTCACCTTCACAAGGTAAAAATCCAAGGGTAAATATTCTGGGCTTATTATTTTGAGTTCAAATTATTTTTGTTAATTTCTTGCATAAAAATCCTAGAAGGATTATAGAGTTTTGTTCGAAAAAGGTAAGTTTATGTGCGAGAGTTCTGTCGCGAGCGCGACAAGTGTCGCGGGCACGATAGAGCCCTCTAGCGGTTTTCAAACTTCAGTTGGTTAGTGCGGGCGTGAGCGTTCCGTCGCGAGCACGACAGAACCCTCTCGCGAGATGTGTGCATAAGTGGGACTAAGAGACTTGGAGTTGTAGGGAGTTGACACATGGTATCAAAGAAGAGTTGACAAGTGTCATTATAGAAGAGTTGACAAGTGTCATCGTAGAAGAGTGACAAGTGGCGGCATATAAGAGTGACAAGTGGTATTGTAGGAGAGTGACACGTGGCGGCATAAGAGTTTGACAAGTGGCATTGTAAGAGTGTGCCAAGTGTCATTGTAGGAGAGTGACACATGGCAGCGTAGGAGGTTGACAAGTGGCATCGTAGGGTTTGGACACATGGCATGAGTTAAGCTTATGTTATGTAAAGAGATAAGCATGTAATTAATTTGGTAAGTGGCATTAAATTGAATAGTAAATGTTGGATAGAGTTTGACCATTTGCCTTTTGCCTTCTTTTTCTCACGTTGGATTGTTATTGGCCATTTGTTCTCCATTTCTTTCTCTTTTCTTAGGCCTTTAGCCGTTCTCCCTCTCTTGTTCTTTCTTTTTGTTCTTTTGGTTTGCTTTTCAAGAGAATTACTTGAAGTGGCTTTAAGAGAGAGCATAGTAGGACTTGATTAGGTCTCTTAAAAAGGTAAGTTGGATCTAATCTCCGATCTGACCTCCTTTTTCTTTGAATATATTTCTGTTTTTGATTTAAAGTCAAGAATATTGGATTAAGTGTTCTCTTGGTTGGTGGTGCATGAAAGCTGTGGATAAAAGACTGGACAAGGGAAAGGAGAAGCTCGGGACTGAGTAGAGGGCCGTGATCAACATCCTAGAGGTTGGGATCGTGTGAAAATATCATTTTGATTGCTTGTGGTACTTGTGATATGTGTATATATGCTTAGAAGTATGTGAATTGATTGATTGAGTGTATTTGTTGATGATAAAATTTGATATGGTAAATTATGTTTAATTGTCATATGACCTCTGTGTGAATTTATTTGTCATAGGTATAGTTATAGACCTCTGAATTGAGTGATTATTGAGCCAATGGAACCATGACTTCTATATCTATAATTGTTACAGAAATACGCTTGAGCAAATTTGTGCTCTAAGACCTTCAAAAAATGGCCAAAACAGAGGTGTCTCTACTTTGGCCGGTTCATTTGACCAGTTGAGATTTTTTAGATCATATATGATGTTGTAGATGTCCAATTGACTTGATAATTCTCCCATTTGAAAGTTAATATCCTAGGGAAGATTTGTTAAGAAGAAAGTTTTGCCTAAAAATGTCGTTTCGATTTCCGTTTAGCCTGAACAAAATTGATGTTGTCGGATTTCTGTTTAGATGTTCGTGGCTCTGTCACGAGTAGTGACGACTGTCACGAGTCGTGACAGTAGGCCACTGTCACGAGTAGTGACATCTGTCACGAGTAGTGACGACCTCCACTTCTCTATTTTGATCATTTTATGTGTTTTTCTTCCCGAATTGAACCCGTATCGCACCCGAACTTCAGGGTAAGTTCCTATAGCATGTTCAACTCATTTCTAACCTTATGGAATGAGTATGTGAGTGGTTGTCAATTGAAAATATAGGAGATTAAAGCTATGGCATAAGAGTTTAATAATGAAATTAATGTATATATGATTTTTAATTATTGAACATGATATGTATGTGATGTTGATCATTTATGATTGACTCATAATGTGTGAAGTCTATGAACATGTAAAATGCATTGTGTATTTGATTAGTTAGTCAAGTAGAGTACAAAGATGCATTGATATTATATGGCTACATGCGAGTATATGCATAGGGTATATGTATACACATGGTTTGCTCCATTAATATGTAAATAGTGTATAATGTTCTTGAATGAACAGTAGAGTACATGCAATGTATCTGATATAGAGTATAGAGTCTTTATGTTTAGCCTGACTGGCCATAGCAGTGGATAGATAAGCATGCTTATAAAGGGATTACCGAGTGCAGCTGCCTATGTTCCGCCCCGTTTGGGCAAAGCGGGTCGACCTCTGAGAACGGTCATTTATAGAGATAGATGAAAATGTTTTGTGACTTCGGTCTACCGAAAATGTTTTTATTATAGAGCGTCCCGTATCCGCAACTAAAGGAAGTCAGGCCTGTTTTGTTAAAAGTTGTGTAGTGAACTTGAGATGATTAAAAGCATTCCTTTGAATAAAAGCTATAGCACATGAAAGTAATGTTTAAGTACATTACAGTTCTGTATACAAGTACATGATTTCATGAATGTGAACACATGATAGCGTATATTTGAATAAATGATATATACAAGTTGTAGTGTATATGAATAAGTAAAAGAGTAGATGTTATATACTTGTGAGTTTACTGCTTTGATAATTGAACATGCAACCTATATATGTATAAGAGCTACATGCATGAGCTAGTTGATTTGTTGCATGAGATATATGATTGTGTGATTTACTTGTGACTTCGTAAAGAAGTCCTTTGTATTATTTCATCCCCACTAAGCGTTATCGCTTAGCACGGATGTTTATTTCCGTGTAGGTATACAGGTTCGGATCAGTGAGCGGACATCTGCAGGTCAAGGCCACTAGGAGTTTTATTTTGATATTCTTTTTGTATAAGTTAGAGATAGAGTTTTTACATTTTGAGTAACATCATTATGTAATAAAAGAGTATAGTTGTTACATGTAACTGTATATGTAAAGCTAAATGGAAACAGTTGTAATATGAACGTGTAAATGTATATGTAGTTAATATGAAATGCAAGTGGGCCCTAGTGTAGTATTTAATTACTTTTAAATGGATGTGTTTATGCTATCGCTTCCGCTAATGCATGTACATGTATACGTAAGTGTCCGCGTAGCGCCCCGATATTCCTTACCGGGGGTATGGGGGTGTTACAAGCACACTGGGCATACAACTGACGATTGCAAGGCTCTGAGACATGCAATTCAAGATCTAATTGATTCAAAGTAGATCACAGACCCAGAGAAGAGAGGGAGTCAGAAGAAAGCTGGATACAACAATGTGCCTCCGCCAGTATTCATGATTGGGTCCAGTTTGCCTGAGGAGTTTGTATTGAAGGAGTTATATGGAAACGATGTCAACACTGTTATCACAAGCCTCCATGAGGTGAGTGAAGAAGGGCTTCCCACTGCAGTGATCGATTGCTGGTCCACTGATGACAGTGGAACTGAAATGATGACTCTGAAGTGTTTCCCCACCCATGGGGTTCGGAGGAGGAAGGAAAGGAAGAAAAGAAGGAAAGGAAGAATAAAGTAGGAGCTGTTAGCATATTTTATAAGTGCTAATTTTTCGCAAGCATACGGTGTACCGAAATAGTACAAAAGATATCGATCCCACGAGGAATGTAATTTTTACTCACTATTACTACTTAGTTTTAATCTTGTTTACAATAATCAATAATTTGTTGGTTAAATCTAAACTACTCTATTAAATAAATTAATTAAACCTATCTTATGTTAATCGAAGAAGATAAAATATTTAATGAAGAACTTAAGATAATGAACTTGATTCCATCATTCCAATTAATAATAATCATCTTTTCATGCAAGCCAAGTTGGAATATATTTCTAACTCATTCTCTCGACATGAATTAGAATGCTCAAAGTATACATTTAAAGCACTAACTCCTAATTCTCATTAGTGAACTAGTTAACTCTAATTATATGCCTTAAGATTATTTAATCAACCTATAACAACTATATCAACATACTGATCTCTCTAGTTATGTTTTGATAATGAAAATCTATTAGATTTAAGTTAAAATGATCTCTCGACTCTATCTTAACTTATAAAAATCATGCAATTGTACTAATAGAAATTCTGCATTCAAAGACTCTTAAAATAGATGGAAGTAAAGAATAATAATAACATTCAAATTCATTGAAGAAATGTTCATTTATTTTAAAGAGAAGAAATAAAAGATAAGAGTATAAGAAAGAAATATCTCAACCCTTTTCCCAAACTCTTGTAATAGATTTTCTTCTCCTTGATCTTCTTCTTCAAAACATAAAAACTAACTAAGAAATTTAACTAAAAGAAACTGTTCCTCAAAACTACAGAAAAAAACTACTTAATAAAATTTTGTCCTAAATTACATCATAGTTTAACGTTAATATTTATAAAATGCTAAGAATTGTGTCCCTTGAAGATGTCCTTTCAAATGATTACAATTGTTGAGAGAGGGAGGTGCCTTTTTAGATGACGTTTCAGGGAAAAACTGCCCAACGGCTAGTTCTGTCGCGATCGCGAGACTGCCGCGCTCGCGACAGTACATGGATCTGGCTTTTCCTTCTTTCTTTTCTTCCTTTCTTTTCCTCTTCTCTCTGGCCACTCACGACTCGTGATGGCCTTTCACGAGTCGTGAGCCTTGTGTGTGAGTCGTGACTTTGGCTCACGTCTCGCCTCTTTCTCCTCTTTCTCTTTTCTTTCCTCGCTTTGCTTTTCCCGGACTCTCTACGTCGTCACGAGTCGTGATGGTCTTTCACGACTCGTGACCCTACTTCCTCAGCTCCTTCTTTTCTTCTTATCTGCATCTTCACCTTTTCTCCTCTGGCCCTTCACGAGTCGTAACCTCCAATCATGAGTCGTACATCGTCAGTCCATTTTCACCCTTTTCTTCTTTAGCAGCTCTTCCTTCGTACACATCTTTACTTCACGACTCTTAACCATACTTCACGAGTCGTGAGTCCATCACCTTTCATGCTCTTTTCTTCCTTTTACGCTCAATTCACCTTACAAACATTCAAACACATAAAATAAACAAATAATCATAAAAACTAACTATACTTACATAATTAAATGCTTAAACTCATACAAAATATATACTAATTAATGCATCAATTATACACTTATCAGGAGCTGTAACTCAGAGCGGAAGGGTAGCTCCAAAAATTGAAAGGCCCCATGAGCCGGTAGCGGGCCAAAAGGGGAAGGAGACGGAAGAGGATCCGATTGTCAAGCAGATGAAAAAGACGCCGGCTCAGATTTCAATATGGGATCTCTTGAGACAGTCTCCATCACATAGGCAGAAAGTAGTGGAGGCTTTATGTGAGGCAACTGTGGCTACAACCATCTCGCCTACGGAGCTTTTAGATGTAGTGAAGGGAGGAGCAGGAGAGAATGTAGTTTTTACGAGTTTTGATCTACCGATGGAAGGCTGCAACCATAATCACCCTTTATACATAAGGGCACAGATTAATCAAAAGCACACGGCCTGTGTAATGGTGGATGATGGCTCCTTAATAAATGTATGCCCTCAGGTGGCAATGATAGCATTTGGGGTGACGGAGGATTTGTTGGCCAAGCCCGATCTCACTATCACGGCATACGATAACTCGCGCAGGCATGCCTCTAGGACGTTCAAGACAACGGTGAAGACAGGACAGGTAGATTTTCTTTTTACTCCAGAACTTTTCAATAATGTTAATGACATTTTCAATTTTATTAATAAAGTGAACGATTTTGCTTACTTGTGCGATATTTTTGATGATTTCAGTATGCATGATCACGATCATAATCCATCTATATTTGCCATTGATTCAACTGATGCTACTCCATTTAATCTTGGGACCTCAAAAAACTCGAAAGAAATTTTGATAGCATCGGATGTAACTCCTGAAGAGCGAGAAAAATTTGAGAGAATATTAAGAAAACATGAAAAAGTCTTTGCCTGGACCTACGAAGATATGCCAGGAGTGGACCGAGAAATCGCGGAACACGCCATCCCCACGTATCCAGACTGTAGGCCTGTTAAGTAGAAGTTGAGAAGGCTCAGGCCAGAGTGGGCAAACATAGTAAAGGAGGAAATTCACAAGCAGATTGAGGTCAAATTCCTAGTTGAGGTACAATACCCTACCTGGTTGGCCAATGTTGTCCCAATAGCCAAGAAAAATGGTAAAGTAAGGGTATGTGTGGACGATCTAGACTTGAACAAGGCTTGTCCAAAGGATGACTTTCCGTTGCCCCACATAGACGTGCTGGTGGATAGCGCAGCTGCCTGCATGATGTACAATTTTGTGGATGGTTACGCAAGCTACAACCAGATACTCAATAGAATAATCTACCGGATTAAGACGACTTTCATCATGGAATGGGGAACATTCGCTTACAGGGTAATGCCCTTCGGCTTGAAAAATGCAGGCCAACTTATCAAAGGATGGCCACAAAAATCCTAGATGACTTGATTCACAAAGAAGTAGAAGTATATGTGGATGATATGATGATCAAGTCGGCCACCAGAGAAGGCCACTTTGAAGTTCTAGAAAAGTTATTTCAAAGAATCGAAAAGTACAACTTGCGATTAAACCCCTAGAAGTGTATCTTTGGTGTCACCTCAAGGAAGCTCTTAGGACACGTAGTTAGCCAGAGGGGTATTGAGATTGACCCAGACAAGGTTAAGGCCATTAGAGAAATGCCGGTACCGCAGAAGGAAAAAGATGTGAGAAGCTTTCTGGGTAGGTTGCAGTATGTCAGCAGGTTTATCGCTAAGCTTACTTCGATCTGTGAACCGATTTTCAAACTGCTTAGAAAAGACCAACCAGTAGTGTGGAATGAAGATTGTCAGAAGGCTTTCGATACTATCGGAGAGTATTTGCTGAATCCGCCGGTTTTTAGACCGTCGCAGCCAGTCAAACCACTTATCTTGTATTTGGCAATAGAAGATAGTTCTGTAGGTGCCATGATGGCCCAGGAAGATGAATTTGGAGTAAAATTTGCTGTTTACTACCTTAGAAAGAAGTTCCTGGCTTACGAGGTTAAGTATACGGAAGTAGAAAAGATTTGCCTTACGGTAATCTGGGCCTCTAAAAAATTAAGACATTACTTTCATTCTTACAAGGTACAGGCAGTAGCAAACCAGAATCCCTTAAGATACTTGCAGGAAGCTCCATCTTTACTTGGGAAAATGGGTAGGTAGTTGTTGCTGCTACAAGAATTTGATGTAGAGTACGTTACTCGAAAGACTATCAAAGGGCATGCAGTGACTAAATTCCTAGCAGAACACCAGATTCAAGGAGATTCATACGAGTTCAACTTTCCGGATGAGGACATGGCAGCTATAGCAGTTCAGGGTTGGCAATTGCACTTTGACGGGGCTGTAAATGGCAAGGGGGCAGGAGTAGGAGTTATTCTGACAACCCCGAATGAGGAAAAACTTCCCTTAGCATAGAAACTGAGATTCAGGGCTTCCAACAACGAGGCTGAGTATGAAGCATGTACTTTTGGGTTGGAAGCATTAATAGCCTTGGGAGCCAAGAATGTGGAAGTATTTGGAGATTCATCCCTAGTGATCAATCAAATTCGAGGTGAATGGACTGTTAAAGAAGAGAGACTGATGCCATACGTCAAGCACTTGAAGGATTTGAGCGGTCAGTTTGAGGTGTGTACATTCCATTTCGTTCCGAGGGACGAGAATTAGTTGGCCGATGCGCTCGCTACTTTAATGTCAATATGGGACAATCCGAAAGGGGTAGTCATGAGGTCAGTTTTAATTTCTAGCTCTAAGAGACCTAGTGTGACGCGCGCCGGATCCCCGCGGCCGGCCGCACATGGGCGATCGGGCAATTGTGGGTCCGTTGACAGCTTGCGATAAATCGCAAGTGCGTCTATGTTGGGCAACAAGGAGGTTTCATGGAGTTGCCACCCAATAGAATATTGGAAAAGTTTCTCTCGCCTCGGAGAGCCTAAGACTGCGCTTAGTATCCATTTTGGGCCAGCCAAAGAGGTCTTGGAAGGTATACCTCTCGCCCTAAGGAGCCTAGGATTAACGCTAAAACCTCGTGACGAAAGAGGTGTCTTGGAGGGTAAACCTCTAGCCTCTTGAGCAGAAAGACCAGAGCTGGTTCGGGACTTCTCATTTATTTATACCTTGATTAATATTATAATTAATTTTTGAATTCATTGTTTCATCAACTTTCCACACAATGCAATTTAAATTAAAGGCGCAATCATTCATATCAAAAGCGGTAAATGTAAGCAAAATCCAAAATAAAGCATTCAAAAAACAAATTACAATAACACTAGGAGCGAAATACAACTCCCATTTATAAAAGTGAAATACATGCATAAAACGGGTTATTCATTAATAGTGAGAACATTGGTCCTCGCATGCATATTTATTATGAAACAGTTTTGATGTGATGATTTATTTGGGTATGAAAAACTAGGACATTGGTCCCCTTTTATTTAGAAAAAAAATGTCAAGTTAATTAATAGAAACGTTTTTGTGATTTTCTTTTTAGCGTGCCTAAATAAAGAATTTTACAAGAAAATTATATGGCAAAATTAAATAAAATATTACAAATAAAGAAAATAAATATATGAACCAAACGAGCCTTTTTGGACCTCCCGATGTGCTCGTGAAAACGCCCAATCAAAAAATGAGTTTAGACATAAAAGAACAAAATACAAATAAAATAATGTTAGTAATTGAATTAATTAGATCAATTAAACATAAAAAATAATTAATAACAAAATAAAATAAAATAAGATGACATGAAAAGAATGATAATGGAATCAAAATGTTAACAAACCAAAATAAATGAGAAACATGCATTATGTATGACAAATGATTAAATGATGTGACAAATGATTAAATGATGTGATGAAAATAAAATAAAACATGTTAATTAATTAGTACATGAAAATATACACATGATGAAAAGTGAAAAATAATAAATGAATAAATAAACAAATAATAATAAATCAATCATGTAACAATGATAAAAAGAATAATAAAAATTAGTAAACAAAAGAATGCTGAAAATAATAATGATATATAACAAGGTTAATTGATGTGTTCATAATTAATATAAACTATTTACATGGCAAAAAGATTAATTTAAGTTAATTATTTTCATGTTAAAAATAATTAGGAATCACAATAAAATAAATTATTTACATGTTAGGAATTAAAAGAAAACAATATTCAAATGAATAAAAATCAAATCATATATAAACAATTAAATAGAACGAATATAAAATAAATACAGCAAATAAATAGATGAAAACAATAAATAGATCAATAAAAACAATAAAATATACATGAATAAATTAAATAAAAATAGAATAGAATAGAAATTGAGCCTAGAATATTTACCCTCAGAGTATTGGATTTGATGAAGGAAAAGTGATGATTTTCCGGAAAATTGCTTGAAAGAATAATTTAGCAATAAAATTAATTCTCTTTGTTTATAGAGAAAACAAAGGAATTGACTTGTATGCTTAAGATTGAAAAGAAATTGATGTCAAAGTGATGATTAATTTCTTGTGTTTATGGAGGAAAAACAAAGAAATTAATTGGAATAATTAAGAATTGAAATTTGATCTTTCAATTTCAATTAAACCTTTTTAATTAAAAGAGAAATCTGAAATTTTTAAAGAGAAAATAGAAGAAGAAGAATTCTGGAAAAATCAGGGCTAAAAAAAATGTGGAGGCTCCCCTTGATTTCATCATAAAGTATTTATAAAATAAAATAGGTTGCCCAAATTTAATTAAGGAAAACCAACCTATTTTAACACAAAATTCTTTTATTTTTAATGATAAAATCAAGTTTTATTAATTAATTATCTAAAAAAATATTTTAGAATTTAATTTGAAGTCAAAAACCCAAAAAAAATGGGATAAAAAATGGATTTTTGGGTGAAAAAATCGGAAAAAGGGCTGAAAAATCGGAAAAGAGGGTATCAGACCCTATACCGACGGCCAGGGGATGAGGGACGCCGCCCGTCGCTCTACGCAGCGAGGCTGCACGCAATCCGCGCGCAGAGGCGTGGAAATCGCGCGCAGTGCGTCGCCATATCGCGTCTGCGTGTTGGGCGCCAGCGCGCTGCCGTAGGCGCGCCGCCGCGCCCGACACTCGCGATCCGAAATTTTTTTTTTTAAATTTTAAATTGACTAAAAACACTATAATTTTAATCCCCCATTTTTCAAAATTAATTTTTTTAAATATTTTTTATTATTTTCTAATTTTTCACTCTAAAATGCAAATTTGACGAGAAAACCATCACTTTTAACCTTTTAAGCCTGTGAAGGCAATTATCATCATTGGGTAACTTCGATCTAGGCTTACTCAGGACCCGGTGTCTACAGTTGCCGCCAGTTTAGGGGAATCTAGTACACTAGTGTCTAGGTGAGCCTAAACTCAAAGAAGAAAAGGAAAGAGACAAGTACCTGAGTCAGCCGTCTTTCCGAACTGGAGAATTCTGAGATGGTGGTTATTATCATGGTGTGTTTTCGTTTGTTGAAGTGGTGCTATTTGTGAGCCCTTCGGTTGATTGCCCCCTGAGAGGTCTTCGGTTCATTGATCGTTTGCCCCCTGAGAGGTCTTCAGTTCATTTATCGTTTGCCCCCTGAGAGGTCTTCGGTTCGTTGATCATTTGCCCCCTGAGAGGTCTTCAGTTCATTGCCCCCTGAGAGGTCTTCGATTTGCTGTTCCCTGAGAAGTCTTTGGTTGATTGCCCCCTGAGAGGTCTTCGATTCATTGCCCCCTGAGAGGTCTTCGATTTGCTGCTCCCTGAGAAGTCTTTAGTTGATTGCCCCCTGAGAGGTCTTCGATTCATTGCCCCCTGAGAGGTCTTCGATTTGCTGCTCCCTAAGAAGTCTTTAGTTGATTGCCCCCTGAGAGGTCTTCGGTTCATTGATCGTTTGCCCCCTGAGAGGTCTTCGATTCATTGCCCCCTGAGAGGTCTTCGATTTGCTGTTCCCTGAGAAGTCTTTGGTTGATTGCCCCCTGAGAGGTCTTCAGTTTGTTGCTCCCTGAGAAGTCTTTGGTTGATTGCCCCCTGAGAGGTCTTCAACTTGCTGCTCCCTGAGAAGTCTTTGGTTGATTGCTTGGACTGATGTCGTCACTCGGCTTTGGTCGGTGTCCGCATCGAATCTCTCTTTCTGCAAAATAGGGAAACTAAAATATGCAGGAAAAATAGTGAGCATGCAAGTGAAATGCATGAGTCATGCAGGATAAAAATTTATCTATGTGGACTTGGAGATGATAGCCGGGCTAGCTGCAATTTGCAATAGGATCGATGCCTTTTAAGCTTCTTTTGAATTTCATGCCCTTCGGGATTGCGAGATTCTCATCCGGTACCTGTAGTCATTATTTGAAGGTAGTGCGTCCCTTGTGGATTTTCACACTAGCTTTTCTTAGTGGGAGATGCGTCCTTTGTGGATTTTCACATAACCCTCCTTATTTTTTGCCTGGAATGGACCCAACCCAATCCAGCGGCTTTTCTCTTTCTTCTTTTTTTTGAAGGACAGACTGCCTGTTTTCAGGTTTTCACCCTATCCTTTTGCCTAGTTTTTGCTTAGAGCGCCAGTTACGGTTTTCACTCTAACGGCTTTTTTTTTTTTTTTGAAGATTGCTGAAGTTGTTGGCAAGAATCTTTAGGGAGTCTTAGGACATGGTTGCATGAGCTTGATTTTGCACATCTGATAACAGGATAAATCGGCTGAAGCATTTGCGTGCTGAGAGTAGCAGAGGGTAGGCATATACATGACTTTGATCACACAGGGTACAATACTCTGATCAAATCATTGCATAAATGCATGTGTTTCAATTTGATTTCATTAAACATGATCATTATTTTGGCATTTATTTAAAAAAATACAAGACTTTAGCCAATCTCGAGATAGATCTTGAAAGCATCAAACTCCTGTTATCAATCAGCCCTCTCGGGTTTTATGATTGAATATTTTCTCTCATCTCTTAATCTTTTTCGTTGAATGCGAATTCTAGATGCAACTTTGGGGATGAGACTTAACTCGAATGCATAAATGCACTCGTGGCTTCCCGCTTGAAGTTCAAGAAACACCATATGCCTTTTCTTACGTACCGAACCTTATTAAAAAAGTCATTTTCGCTAATTGGATAAGACCGAACCAAGAATCAAGAGGTCTTACTTTGGTTGTAATGTTAGGCTTAGGTAGATGGCTATCAAAGGAGGATCAGGTCGCTAGAGAAAAATGGCCGCAATATTTTCTCGACTGGTGGATGAACCATTCTCAGCTCAGTTGTATATACAAAGGTATTCTTGAATTTGGATTTGATAACATTTTAGCTCATTTAAGACCAGATTGACAGTTAAAAAGGTAATCATCAAAACTTGTCAAGTGGTTATTATTTTGAGCTCTACTTTTTTTTAGGAGCTCATGTCTTTGGCGCATGACTGAAACCCTCTTCTCAAATTGTAAACTCATCCTTACCAAGGCAATTTTGATAACCCACAAAGAAATTGTTAATTGTTAAAACGTTCATCCATCCCTGCTAGAGAGGCCACTCTTCTAAGAGGAAGCCAAAATCATTTTAGGCGAGGGGATAGTTTTAACATGTGTAACAACAAAATTGGCATGCATTTAGCATACCCACATAAAGACTCAATGGGCTAGCAAGTGATTGTGAAGTAAGGGTAGGAAATGGTCATTTAGGGAACTATACAAAGAAAATGTTGCCTAAATCATTTTCTAGGTTCCGTCTTATCCAGGGATCGCTTTGATGGGTAATCAGAAAGGTTCTAGTGCTCTTAGTGAGTTTCCATCCAGTCCCCTAATTGCAACTAGTTTTTTTTATTATTTTTAATTTCCCTCTCTACAGGAGCTATGTTAGATGCTATCAAACTTTTCTTTGGGTTCCCCAAAGTTTTCGAGATTAATTGCAGTCATATTATTTGAATTAATGCCAAAGTAAATGTGTTATGATCATGCGAAATGAAATCAATAGAAACATTATACAAATAAGCAAAAATTGTTCTCTTCATTACAAACCGAAAATTGTAACATAAAATGTTCTAGAAATAAAAAGAATTTCAGCATCTAAAAGCAATATCACTGGTGGGCCACAAGACACGATCATGTTTGCGGTAGAGGAACTGCATTATAACCTGCTTTCTTCTTTTTCTCTCTCTTCTCAGGATCTGCGATCTGATTGGTGTCAATGAGATCCTGGATCTTGTTTCTCAAAATTCGGCAATGGTCAGTCAAATGGCCGGTGTGCTGGTGGTAAGCGCAGTACTGATCACCTCTATGTCCCGGCTGTCCCTGACTCAAGGCTGGTCTGGGTGGCAAAGGTTGCAACTTGCCTTCCTTCATTAGTCTCTCCAGTACCCAGGATAGAGAGCGGCCTAAGTTGGAGTAGTATCTCTGACCCTGCCCAACTCCAGTAGCTGAGACCTCTGCCGTCCTACTATTTCTGCTGTTGCTGCTCCCGACACCTCCTGATTTGAATCCCGACTGGTTCCCATAGCCTTTCCCAACAAAGTTATTTTGGCTTGCTTTCTTTGCTAGGTAAGCCGCCTCAGCTTCTATAGCGATATCCTTAAGCGACTCCCAGTCCTTGAGCCCCTTAAAACTGAGCAAGTCCCTTAAGTAAGGGCATGAGTTTCTGATAAACAGCCTAATCTGGTCTGCAGTGTCAGGCTTTCTCTTCATCCCCATGACCCTGTTTCTCCATCTTGTAAGGTACTCATGGAATGACTCATCATTCTTCTGCTATAGAAGCTCGAGGTCTTTTAGGGTGACCTCCATCCTAGTGTTGCAGTCGTACTGCTTTATGAATTCTTCGATCAAAAGGTCCTTGTCCTCTTTGGACCTCCTATCCAACCCGTGGTACCAGTCAACTGCCGGGCCCACCAGACTAAGGCAGAAATATTCCACCTTCTGCTTCTTGCTCAGCCCTGTGCCTTTCATGACCAGGGTGTACTGCTTGATATGGGCGGATGGGTCAGAGGTGCCATTAAATTTCGGCAGCTTGGGCATCTTGAATCTTTGGGGCAGCAACTCTTCATCCCCCAGATCTCTGTCTTCTGGGTTGAGCCCCTTTCCAGCTGAGAGCATGCGGGTGATAGCTTCGTTCTGCTGTCTCATACCTCTTAAAGCTTCATCCTCTACTCTGGGTGCTCTGGGCCTTGCAGTTTGGTGGACTATCGGTACCTCCTCTTCTTCTTCCTCCATCAGGAAATCATCGTTGGGGTTATGAATCTTTTCCCCTCTTAGCTCGATGGGTGCGGCAGCTCTGTTCTCATTATTGGGTTGGCGAGCAGCAGTTCCAACGAAGGGAGCCTCCCCACCAGCAGGTGGTTCGGCTTGCCCCCGAGGAGGGGCTGCCTGTGGCTGTAAGCAGCAGGCGGCTGTGGGGCAGCAGGTGGATGGGCAATCCTTTCAGCCATGGCACCCATCATGTCTAGCACTCTCCGTTCGAAGTCCTCTAGCCTCCTAGCTAGGTCTTGAGTGGTCAGTGCTCCAGTTTCTTCTTCCATTGGTGGTTCTACAGAGGCTTCACTAATTGATGAGGATGACTCAGAATCCCAGTCAGACACTAGTTTCGGCAACTCAAAGAGCAGATTTGTCCTTACTAGCCGACCGTCGAAACCTCTAGTCCACTTAGATGAATCTATGATGGCTAAAAAAATTAGATTGTTAGGATGATGCATGAATGCATGAGCTATGCAACATTTACAATCACATGCAAGCAAGTAAATCCTTCCAACCTTATTACTCCCACACACGAGGTAATGCGGTCTCTTTCCTAGGTGGGCTTAATCCATGGGTTAGCGGGGAACCCAATGGATGCGTATGGTGCTCGGTGGAAAATCGGCATCATAACATCTCTTATCTAATGTGCAAGCACATGGGTTATGATCGTTATGTATTTAGGCAGCCCGAACAAGTTGACATGGGCCTATCGGGGCATGAAAGCCTTTGATTAGGTGACCAATCAGATTATTTGGGTTTGTCCAATACAAAATGATCCATATAGCAAGCAAGGTATTACGGTTCATATCACCTAAGGGAAGTATCTATTGCCATTACATGAGCTATGGTCAAAGGGCGGTGTTACTTTAGGGCTACCCAAGCATGATCCCTGCCGACGGGTCTAGCTCATCATGAGCGTAACGACCGATCGGGTCACCATTTAATATACCATGATGGTACGAGGCTTGGGCTGGTGATTATCCTTAGCACTTCCCTAAATTGAGTGAAAATAGGGTCGTGCTTCGGGAACGCACCGGGGCTAAAAGAGGGACCAAACTAGCATAGATCTAAGGCTCTAATGAGATGCAATGCAGTTTTAAAAGAAGATGAAATTTTTAAATTAAAACTCAATTATGATTTTTATTCAAGTTACTTTCGAATCGAAGTCTCGAGTATGTCCCCAGTGGAGTCGCCACTGTGATGCACGCCGGATCCCCGCGGCGGCCCGTTCGACCGCCCGCACATGGGCGATTGGGCAATTGTTGGTCCGTTGACAGCTTGCGAGAAATCGCAAGTGCGTCTATGTTGGGCAACAAGGAGGTTTCATGGAGTCGCCACCCAATAGAACATTGGGAAAGTTTCTCTCGCCTCGGAGAGCCTAAGACTGCGCTTAGTATCCATTTTGGGCAAGCCAAAGGGGTCTTGGAAGGTATACCTCTCGCCCTAAGGAGCCTAGGATTAACGCTAAAGTCTCTTGACACAAGAGGTGTCTTGGAGGGTAAACCTCTAGCCTCTTGAGCCCAAAGACCAGAGCTGGTTCGGGACTTCTCATTTATTTATACCTTGATTAATATTATAATTAATTTTTGAATTCATTGTTTCATCAACTTTCCACACAATGCAATTTAAATTAAAGGCGCAATCATTCATATCAAAAGCGGTAAATGTAAGCAAAATCCAAAATAAAGCATTCAAAAAACAAATTACAATAACACTAGGAGCGGAATACAACTCCCATTTATAAAAGTGAAATACATGCATAAAACGGGTTATTCATTAATAGTGAGAACATTGGTCCTCGCATGCATATTTATTATGAAACAGTTTCGATGTGATGATTTATTTGGGTATGAAAAACTAGGACATTGGTCCCCTTTTATTTAGAAAAAAAATGTCAAGTTAATTTATAGAAACGTTTTTGTGATTTTCTTTTTAGCGTGCCTAAATAAAGAATTTTACAAGAAAATTATATGGAAAAATTAAATAAAATAATACAAATAAAGAAAATAAATATATGAACCAAACGAGCCTTTTCGGACCTCCCAATGTGCTCGTGAAAACGCCCAATTAAAAAATGAGTTTAGACATAAAAGAACAAAATACAAATAAAATAATGTTAGTAATTGAATTAATTAAATCAATTAAACATAAAAAATAATTAATAATAAAATAAAATAAAATAAGATGACATGAAAAGAATGATAATGGAATCAAAATGTTAACAAACCAAAATAAATGAGAAACATGCATTATGTATAACAAATGATTAAATGATGTGATGAAAATAAAATAAAACATGTTAATTAATTAGTACATGAAAATATACACATGATGAAAAGTGAAAAATAATAAATGAATAAATAAAAAAATAATAATAAATCAATCATGTAACAATGATAAAAAGAATAATAAAAATTAGTAAACAAAAGAATGCTGAAAATAATAATGATATATAACAAGGTTAATTGATGTGTTCATAATTAATATAAACTATTTACATGGCAAAAAGATTAATTTAAGTTAATTATTTTCATGTTAAAAATAATTAGGAATCACAATAAAATAAATTATTTACATGTTAGGAATTAAAAGAAAACAATATTCAAATGAATAAAAATCAAATCATATATAAACAATTAAATAGAACGAATATAAAATAAATACAACAAATGAATAGATGAAAACAATAAATAGATCAATAAAAACAATAAAATATACATGAATAAATTAAATAAAAATAGAATAGAATAGAAATTGAGCCTAGAATATTTACCCTCAGAGTATTGGATTTGATGAAGGAAAAGTGATGATTTTCCGGAAAATTGCTTGAAAGAATAATTTAGCAATAAAATTAATTCTCTTTGTTTATGGAGAAAACAAAGGAATTGACATGTATGCTTAAGATTGAAAAGAAATTGATGTCAAAGTGATGATTAATTTCTTGTGTTTATGGAGGAAAAACAAAGAAATTAATTGGAATAATTAAGAATTGAAATTTGATCTTTCAATTTCAATTAAACTTTTTTAATTAAAAGAGAAATCTGAAATTTTTAAAGAGAAAATAGAAGAAGAAGAATTCTGGAAAAATTAGGTCTAAAAAAAATGTGGAGGCTCCCCTTGATTTCATCATAAAGTATTTATAAAATAAAATAGGTTGCCCTAATTTAATTAAGGAAAACCAACCTATTTTAACACAAAATTCTTTTATTTTTAATGATAAAATCAAGTTTTATTAATTAATTATCTAAAAAAATATTTTAGAATTTAATTTGAAGTAAAAAACCCAAAAAAAATGGGATAAAAAATGGATTTTTGGGTGAAAAAATCGAAAAAAGGGCTGAAAAATCGGAAAAGAGGGTATCAGACCCTATACCGACGGCCAGGGGATGAGGGACGCCACCCGTCGCTATAGAGCGACGGGCCTCACGCAGCGAGCCTGCGCGAAATCCGCGCGCTGAGGCGCGGAAATCGCGCGCCTCAGCGCGCAGTACGCACAACGCTGCGCGTCGCCATATCGCGCCCAGCGCGCTGGGCGCCTGGCGCCCGCGAGCTGGTCGCCAGCGCGCTGCCGCGCCCGACACTCGCGATCCGAAATTTATTTTATTTTTATTTTTTTTATTTTTATTTTTAAATTTTAAATTGACTAAAAGCACTATAATTTTAATCCCCCATTTTTCAAAATTAATTTTTTTAAATATTTTTTATTATTTTCTAATTTTTCACTCTAAAATGCAAATTTGACGAGAAAACCATCACTTTTAACCTTTTAAGCCTGTGAAGGCAATTATCATCATTGGGTAACTTCGATCTAGGCTTACTCAGGACCCGGTGTCTACACTTAGCTTTGAATCTAAGTCAGTAATGGAAATAGAAGTAGCAGATGGGAAGCCGTGGTATTATGATATTAGGAACTATCTAGAAAATGCGACATTTTCAGAAGAAGCTATTGAGAAAGATCAGAGAATGATCTGCAAACTATCTACTTAATTCATCTACATAGATGGAATATTATACAAATGACAGGCCGATGGCATCCAGTTAAGGTGTCTGGACAAGAAAGAAGGCAAGAGGGTAATGGAAGAAACTCACGCCGGCGTATGCGGAGCCCATATAACGGGCTGAGATTGGCTAAAAAGATCATGAGACAAGGATTCTTCTGGCTCACCATGGATGCAGATTGCTCGAAGTATGTCAAGCAGTGTCAATTGTGCCAACAGTATGCAGACTTAAGACACTTGCCCGTTTCAGAACTGCATAGTCTAACGTCGCCTTGGCCATTCGCAGCTTGGGGGATTGATATTATTGGAGAGATACGTCCCACGGCCTCCAATGGGCATAGGTACATCATTGTCGCCATCGACTACTTTACCAAGTGGGTAGAAGCTGAGTCCTTCAAGAAGGTTGATGCTCGGGATATGGCAAAGTTCATCGAGAAGAACTTGATATGTAGATATGGCCTTCCACACCACGTGGTATCTGACAACGGGGTCCAGTTCATGGCCGAAACGAAGAAGTTACTCAAGAAATATGGTTTTGAGCATCACAAGTCTTCCCCGTATCGTCCTCAAGCCAACAGGGCAGTAGAAGCCGCCAACAAGAATGTCAAGAGGATCTTGGCCAAGATGGTTCAGAGTTACAAAGATTGGGTAGACAAGTTAACTTTTGCACTCTGGGGCTACAGAATGACTATCAGAACCTCAACAGGAGCCACTCCATATTCCTTGGTCTATGGGACGGAAGCAGTATTGCCAGTTGAGGTCGAACTCAAATCACTGAGGGTGGTTATGGAAGCTGAGATTCCGAAAGCTAAATGGACACAGCAGCGGTTGCAACACTTGAACATGTTGGACGAGAGCAGGTTGAGAGCCTATTATCATAATCAGATCTATCAGAAAAGGCTTGCCAGATCATTCGGGAAGAAAGTCAAAAAGCACCCATTGAAAGAGGGAGACTTGGTATTCAAGCAGACAAGACCAGGCGCGCCAGACATAAGGGGGAAATTCAGACCAATATGGGAAGGTCTGTTCATCCTCAAGATGCTACTATCAAAGGGAGCGGTGATCTTGCCAGATAGCGATGGCAACGAATTTAAGGAGCCGGTCAATGTTGATAGACTCAAGAAGTTCCATGGCTAAAGATGATAAAATCAAAAGAAGAGAATAAAAGCCCCGCAGGTCGAAAATCGAAAAAAGGCGGCCTTGCTAAAATTGGGCACCTCGTCAGGGTGAAAACCGAAAAAAGGCATCCTAGTAAAAAATTAGAGGCTTGAGTGAAAATGTCCAATCAAGAAAACTCGAGAAGGCTGATTGGTAACAGGAGTTGATGCTATCAAGATTTGGCTCCTTGAATGAATGTAGTTTTGCATTTTTTAATTAGTGTTAAATGATGATCATGTGTATTGAAATCATACTGAGATGTACACAATTTTGTGAAATGAAATAAAACTGAATTTATTCATTTATATTATTTTCTAAGTTCTGTTCTAAAAAGAAATATATTGCTTAGAATGCATACAAATCTGAACTAAACCCTACTACTGCTCTCGCCAGCCAAATGTCTAAGTCATCGAGTCCTATTGTCAACAGAAGGACTGAGCAGCCATCTCTTGTATGCACTAGTAGAAAAATCAGATTGATGACCAAAAGAGGGAATGACAGTCTTCACAGGTAATCCAGCCCAGAGATCATGGTACCGGTAGGCAAAAGCTGCAGATAAGTTTACGCGTTGGAAAGATAGAGGGACTCTCACCATGTCTTGAGTTGTCCCGAGCTGTCGAGCGCATCGGGCCGTGATATAAAAGGTAGCCTCACGTTGCCCGCATAAGGGAACACATCCTGAAGAACCATCAACTGTTGCAGCAGATAGGGGGAGCCAAGCGCTCGTGAAGCTGATGTCTTCGTCGGTTACCTCGCTAAATCTGGTAATGCCCTCATCAGTGGTCGGAAACGAGTACAGACGCTAGCGAGGAAGTAAATGCCTCGCATAATACTGACTAATGACCCTGGGAGGTGGATCTGACAGCAGCTTCAACTTCCCTTGAAGCCGTATCTGAAAAGGGAAACAAGAAAAAAAATAAACAACAAAGAAAATAAGATAAAAGGCAAAGAAAAATAAAAGCCGCTTGAGCAAATTGGGTTCACTTCTGGCAAAAGTAAGGCATAGGGTTGTGTGAAAATCCCTATAGGGACGCATTTCCCGCTAAGAAAAACTAGTGTGAAAATTCACAAGGAACGCACTACCTTTGAAAACAATGACTTACCTGGAGTAATAAGGGGCTCCCAGAGAAAGTGGTAGAAGACCCAGCATGGACAGAATCAAGACCTATGATAGTCTCAGTGAGGATCAGTGGAAAGGAGGTCAATCCACGTCGAAAATCACCCAGAATCCCAAACAGACGAGAGTCTCCAATCAGCTCCTCTGAAGTCACAATCAGATACTTCATCAGGCAGAAAAGAAAAATGACACTCATGCGGTATGGAGGAGTGTCGGAGAACTCTTCCAGTGCCTCAACCAGTGGTTCTAAGGTAAATGTGGAGTCCTGAGGAACTAGACGGGCAGCATTAGAAGGGGCAATGCTTAAAGCCAGTGCCACGTCTCGAGTCTGAATCAAACCACAGTAGGGGATGCAAGGCAAGGTGCTAGGTGGATACCAAGTCCCCATAATAGCGGCAAGCTCTTCAGGTAGGGGGCATAGTTCCTAGTAGGTAAACCTGAAAACAATAAATCGCGGGTCCCAGAAATGAACCACGGCCAAAAGAAGATTATAGTCTACTCTGACTCTTCTCAAGCATCTCAGACCGAAAATTGGAGATAGAGTAGGGTTTTCCCAAGTTTGTTGAGTATCAAGAATTCGGTGCATCTTGACAGTAGTGGCGAAAGACATTTCTCAAGTCCTACGGTTGGAAGTTTAAGGTTGGCCAAGGAAATAAGCAAGAAAGAAGGAAAAAACTTGAGAAAAGGCTTGGATTTAAGCTTAAAAAGATAAAGGGCACGAAAACCAAGAAAGAAAGGAGCAATTTATGGTGATGAGTGACCGATGGTGTGCCCGTCTGTCGTATTACCGATGGTGTGCTCATCTGTCATATAACCGAAGGCAAGCCCATCTGTCATACCAATAGGCAGATCTTTTTCCTGCATATTGCATGCATGACACGCGCATAAAATAATCTTTGCATATTGTATTTGAAATTTTGCAGGCAAATCCAGGCGTGGAAGTTGAAAAATATTCGTGAAAAAAAAACGTTTAATGAGGTAATTAATTGCCATTTAATTAGAAATTAATTAGGTTACTAATTAGACAATCAAATTCAGAATCCGGAGCGACAGACGGGTTGCCTGTCGCTAGCTCTTTAGACGGGCAGCCCGTCGGTCATTAAAATCTGTAAATAGTGCGAGTCACCGACACCCACCTGTTCTTTTCCCTTTCTCCTTTTCACTCTCCCTCACTAACCGATGCCCTTTCGGTTTTTTGGCCATATCTCCCTCATTTTTCGCCCGTTTCGCATGCCGTTTGTCAACCCCCATACTGTCCTGCACATTTAGACACACTTTTTATGCACTTTAATTGAGTTTATTTTTAGCACAGTCTCGTTGACATACAGGCCAATTATTCATTTTTTCTACTTTTCTTTCTTTCTAATGTCAATATTTTTCATGAGAAATGTATGTTGGCATAATGTAGCATAATATAATGATGATTTCTGCCTTATTCCTACTGAATTTCTTTAAAATATATGTGGGACGTGATATGAATATTCATAAAAGAAAAAAAATAAAAATAAAAAATGAAAGTGAAAAGAACAAAATGACAAGAGAACGAAAGTTATCCATAGAAAACTTGGATTTGCCACTGTTGAACTTAGTTCTAGGACCAATCTGAATTGGACAAGACATGAATAATTTAAAATGTTGCTTGGGGCCTAAGACCTATCCTTTTTCTTGTTTTTTGTGTAGGAGGTTGGGCATATCCTTACCGGGATGCTGCCCAAATTTTTGTAAATTTTTCTGGTTGCAAATTTTTGTAAATTTTTCTGGTTAGGTACATCTTTGCCGGGATGTCACCCAAAATTTTTTATATATTTTGTATAAATGTACCCCTATGAGGACGCTGTTGATATTATCGCATGTCGACCCTGGATGCCACTGAAATTTATAAAGTCATAATCTTTTGATTAGCCGTTATTCGCCGCGCTGATGCCAAACTAATTTCTTACTTTTTTCTTTTTAGGATGCCTCGTAGACGTTAGGTTCCACATGGCCAGCCAGAACCTGAGCCTCCTGCCTGGATGAGCGATGAGACGAGGGCGAGGTTCCGGTTGCTGGCTTGAGTGCAGTTTCGAGCCAGTCATTTTATATCCAGACCATTCTTACAGGCCATGGGTATATTGGAGGAAGTAGACGTGCTAGTGGCGGCTATAGGGTGGATAGAGTTTCTGTGGCCTGCCTTCCACACTCACCCAGTGGCTGTCCGAGAGTTTCTTACTACTTTGCATTACGGGGGATTCCAGAGGTCGGACACAGAGGAGGGGGTCATTCAGTTCTTGGTAGATGGATACCACTACAGTGTCACCCGCCAGTGGTTCGCAGAGGCTATGGGGTTACCAGTCGGAGAGGATGTCATAGTGCCTTAGAGAGCTGTTAGGCGCTAGCATTGGGAGGTCATAGCTCTCTCGGGAGTGCCATATGACCATGACACGGCAAATAGTACGGTGCTCTCATCACAGGCTCTCTGATACATTCATAGGGCTATTTCTAGCTCCTACCTGGGACGGGCTGGTAACCTGGGCTCACTTAATGCTACAGAGATCTGGAGTTTGTGGGCCATGGTTGCAGGGCGTCGGCTCAACATTAGTCACGAGATCGTGGCTAACTTGGTCAGAGTGTCTAGGGGGGCAACCCCTGTAGTATATGTGGGAGGAGTGATTACTAAATTATTGTTGGATCTGGGAGCTCATCCAGACCGTCTCGGACTCGCACTAGAGGAGAGCATATATGTAGATGGGTCATCAGCTCTCACTATGGGGATGATAGTTCAGTTGCCGGGCCAGGCCGAGGCATATAGGCTGCGCATGATCCACGAGACTAGACGTGCTCTAGGCCTCCCATCGCTTCAGTCGGCAGAGGAGCCCTAGCTGGAGGAGCAGCCTCGCTAGCAGCCAGGGTTTCAGGAGGAGCAGCCTCCCCAGTAACCAGGGTTTTAGGAGGAGCAGCTTGCCCAGCAGCCAGGGTTTCAAGAGGAGCAGCCTCCCCAATAGCCAGGGTTTCAGGAGGAGCAGCCTCCCCAGTGGCCAGAGTTTTAGGAGGGGCAACCTCCCCAGCAGTCTGAGTTTCAGGAGGGCCAGCCTCCCCAGCAGCCTGGGTTTCAGGAGGGACCGCCGCCATAGCAGCCGCCATCAGAGGAGGGACAGCCGCAGACTCCAATCGACATGGGGATAGAGTTCACCATGGACGAGTCATTGGCTACTCCCCCAGGACAGAGGGTACAGAGTCCTCCTCCGTCTCCAGCATGAGTACAGAGGTCGATGCCTCGGGATACAGCCAGGTTTAATCCTTACAGTCGAGCAGGGCACCCGGGGGCATCTACCTCCACTGCACCACCTCCAGACTATCCGACGGAGTCGTCACCAGCATCACAGCCAGCCCAGCCAGACCTATTGGTGGCTGTGACGTCTATTCTTGTTGCCATGGAGAGCAGGCAGGAGGAGAGAGACAGGGTCTTCCTAAAGAGGTTGGCCCAGCAGCAGAAGGTTGCTAGGGCGCTCCTTGAGCGGATGGGGCAGTATGAGGAGCATGATCGAGCTATGTTAGAGAGGTTGGCCCAACAGGAGAGGGTCATTCAGGATCAGGCCAGGCTCATTGAGGAGTTGCGGCAGGATTTGACAGCTTCCCATGGTGCTGCAGCTGACAGGGTGGATATGGCTATCTAGATGGTGGATGAGTCCATTACTTCCCTCGGGTTCAGAGTAAGAGTGCTGGAGGGTGCCATTCCACCTATCGCCCAGTCTATCAGGGAGTTCCGAGAGCAAACAGAGTCTGCACTTGGGGGTATCAGGATTGCAACCCGAGATCAGACCTTGACGTTGACCAACAGATTTCAGGAGTTGGGATGGGTAGTCAAAGACACCTTGGAGTTTATGGGAGTGTGCGTCCAGCCTTTCCTGGACGGCTACATACAGGTACAGTTTCGATAGGCAGACACTGCGAGAGCATAGCCCGCGGCTACACCGGTCGCAGCCCCTCCTCGTGCCCAGGCTAGGTTCAAACTCCAGCACCAGCACCGCCTAGTCGACCCTCCACGTCCAGGGCTCGACCATTTGCGTCCATATCATGGAACCAGCTAGTACATGTGTCGGATGATGAGGAGGACCCGGATGAGCCCTCAGACTACTGCCCTCTTTAGACTGTTCAGGGAGCCTATTCTCATTGCGTTTTGTTTTACTTGTATATTTTTTGTACAAAATATGCTGTCACTTAGTGGAACATTTATGTTTTTATTTTGACTATCTTATGCTTACATTTTGTCAAATCCTTATTTTAATCTGTGTATGTGCCATTTTACTTACGATTTCCTAACGTTTGAATAACACGCTAAATGGAAGAAAATGAAAAGAAAAACAAGATAATAATAACGCAAAAGTCGTTTAAATGATAACAAGCAAATCAACTCGCAATGAACTGATCAAATCTTTTGTAACACAGGAACAGGAGTTTACACAACGATGAAACAATTCAAATTCCATACAGGCTGAGATGAGGCTAGCAGGACAGATCAGCCGCCACGTAGACCGAGATGAGGTTAGTGGGGCACACGCGATAAGACAGATCGCAAGCAGAGGATGCAGTTAGACAACACTTCACCTCACACCGCGTAGGCCGAGATGAGGCTAGCGGAACAGATCAGCCGTCAAAAAGACAGAGATGAGGTTAGTGGGGCAAATGCGATAGAATAGATCGCAAGCAGAGGATGCAGTTAGACAACACTTCACCTCACACCGCGCAGGACAGATGAGGCTAGCGAAACAGATCAGCCGTCACGCAGATCGAGATGAGGTTAGTGGGGCAAACTCGATAGAATAGATCGCAAGCAGAGGATGCAGTTAGACAACACTTCACCTCACACTGCGCAGGCTGAGATGAGGCTAGCAAAATAGATCTGTCGCCACACAGACCGAGATGAGGTTAGTGGGGCAAACGCGATAGAATAGATCGCAACTGAGATGGGGTTGGATAACACCGTATCTCACAAATACCATGCAAGCCGAGATGAGGTTGGCAGCATACCTGCAATAGAATGAAATGCAAATGGGTTGGATAACACTATCTCTCGCGACTCTCAGTTACCGAGCAGACCGAGACGAGGCTCATTGGATGGAGATGAGAAACCACTTGCTTTTACGCAATATCAAGAAGGTGAGGATTACCTCAGGTACGTGTTTCTTCCCTTCTCCTCTGAATTTTGGCTCATCTAGAAATTAGTGTACTACTTTCCCCAAAATGGGGGGCAACTGTAGACACCAAGTCCTGAGGTAGTCCAGATCAGAGTTACTCGATGAAGAAACTAACGTCTGTTTTCGAACGAGGGACGGAAGTTGTGGATGTTTGTCCGCCAGTTTTATAAGGATCGGAGGAGTTCTAGGTAAACGGGAGATTTCAGACAGTCGAAAAGAGTTCAACTTTGAGAATTGGCATTTGAACCCACAGACGGGCAGCCTGTCGATGGAGTAGCCCGTTGCTCGGGGATGGGAGGCCCGCCTCCCACGTCGACCGATGGGCCGTCTCTCATGCCACGTGTAGGGCCTGCCAGTCAAATGATCACTGGTGCCCCTTGCGACTGACACCTGTCGGTAATCCACGCGTAGCCCGTCGGTCGGTGATCTGGTTGTTTTAACCGCCGGATTCTACAAAATTTGGGAGATTTGACAAAATATTTTTAAATCGTTTTGAATTTCCCAAATCTTTTCAAATATTTTTGAATATTAGATTTGATTTTAGGAATATTCTGAAAATCGTTCTACTTTGATTTGATTTCGGAAAATCCTCTTCGAATCTGAATTTAAAATTTAAACTTATTTGAAATTTCCTCCTAAATCTATAAATAGGGGAAGGGGATTCAGCTTTTAGGGCAGAAAAATTTTACTAAGAAATTATTGTTTAGAAAAAACTTTTTATTAGAAAACTAAAATTGTCATGGCCGGACTTGTACCCTAGTTGCAATTAGTTAAATTTGGGGTTTAAGTGTAATTAAGTGTGTAGGATTGGACTTAATTGAAAGGCTAAGGGAATTTAAGAGGTTAAAAAGGGAATTGTGCATGATTAGTAAGAAGTGGATTAACTAAGTTAAGTAAGTGTGGATTAGAGAATAAAATAACTTGATTAAATGGATAGTGGAGGCAGAATTGAGAGTGGAATCCGTGTGGCATCATGAGAGTTAGCCACCTCCTTCTTTGCATGCATTTGCCTAGAGAAGTGAGAGGTGAGTATGTGTTGGCCTCATTCTTCATTTTTCTGCATTTGACTTTATCTTTCTTCTTGCTTCTGTGAGTGAGGATGAGAGTGGTTTAAGTGGATGTATGCATATAACTATTTGGAGCAAGAATTAAGTGTTAAGACCTAAGGGTAAGTGATTATGTGTGCTATCTTCTACTCTTCTTCTTGGTTTTGATTTGGTATTGGTATGAGAATTGATGGGTTGTGTTCAATCCTAGAATTTGAATTGGTTTTGCTAGCTAAAGAAGTGAAGAGAGATAAGGGAAAAGCTGCAATCGGAGAGCCGAGCGTCCGTCGAGATTAGGAGCTAAGGCGACGAGGTTTGGGAACAAACCTTAATTGTGTGGTTGTATGATTTGTGTTGGTTGAACAGAGATTTGAATTGAATTGTATGTGTATGCGAAATTGAAGTTGAGCATGAATTATGTGATGCTAGATTATGTGATTGTAATAGTAATATGCTTGGTGATATAATGCTTGAGAATGATTATGATTTGTGCTATTATTGAATGTCAAAACAAAAAGGGAAAACAGGTACGTGCTAATTGATTATGTGGTTGATGTTTATGGGTTGATTGCCAAAAGTGAGAGTAAGATTTGAAGCTTAAATGAGATGGAAGAAATGGACTGAAAAACATAACTATGTCATGGTGTTTTTGCATAGGTCACGGTGATAATCAAATTGATTGTGACCGTGAGTTATGCTTGAGTTCAATTCTGCCTACTTGATTTTTGTATGTCACGGTGACAATGGAATTCATTGTGACCGTGAGGTACTTAAGAGAGCATTCTGTTTTGCAAAGTGAGAATATGTCACGGTGATAATGGAGTTCATTGTGACCGTGACATACCCTCAAGATGCATTCTGCTGAGACTTGGGAACATGTCACGGTGACAATGAAATTGATTGTGACCGTGGCCTGTCCCCAGTTTGCATTCTATTTTGAACTTCAACATGTCACGGTGACAATGAAATTCATTGTGACCGTGACCTGCCCTATTTTGGCAATATAACCCTAATGTGTTTAAATTTTTTAATGGTAAGTCTTCAAGTGAAATGAAGGACATTACGAGTAAGTGTTAAGTGGGTACACTTGCATACTATGTGATAAATCCTGAATGCAATCAAATATGTAGTTATGAACTATGAAGAATGAATTTGGAAGCATATTGAATATGCCAGTGAATGTGATATGAGCTATCTCTGTATGTGATGTGAAAAGCGATCAATGTGAACTGAATAATTTGTTTAACAATTTAAGCCTGCGAGTTATGTAGTGGATAGTTAGGCATGCCTATAGGGTCAAGTGCTGCAGCCCCATGCATATAATGTGTCTGATTCCATGGGAATCACAATGCGAAAATAATGTGAATAATCCTTGCTGGATTATGTTATAAGTGAAATGATATTTTGGTACCTGAGGGTACCCATGCGTAAGTGTAATCTCGATGAGATTCTTGTACCTGAGTGGTACTAATGCGATACCCGTTATCCGCGTCATTGAATTGCAGGCTAACTGATTAATCAAATAATACAGGGAAGTGACTGTAATATAATAAAGCATGTGATGTGGATATGTGAATAAGTGATTGATGCTTTATGATTAAATGTAGTAATGGACAGTACTATGCTTAAAATGATATTTGCTTGATAATAATTGCTCTGGCATGACTTCTAACATGTAATGTATGGTGTTTCTGAGGTGTGATAAATTATTTGCTATATATGAGTTCCCCACTAAGCGTTGTCGCTTAGCATGGATTTACTCTAATCCGTGCAGGTACGGACCAGAGGTGATCGAAGGACGTCCCCGCATTTTGTACGGTCAAAAGTAGGAAATAGGAAGTGTAGGTTCTGGGTTTAACATTTTGGGATTTCTGTATAAGCTTTTGTACCATCGTATGTATATCGGGTATGTAAAGGCATGTAATAATCTGATAACTATGAATGTTAACCTAAATATGTATGTGCAATGCGTGTGGCTATGGAAATGCACTATAAGTAGTTGGCATGTGATGTGTGAGTTAAGATTGTATGTGATGAAATTTTATTATTCAGGCTAAGCATGTGTTCTGTTGTGTGTGTGCGGTTCTCTAACTAAGATTAGCTGAGCTAGTCTGTCATTAGGGAATGGGCGTCACAAAATTTCTCCACAGAAGATTTCTTTTTAGTTTCTATAAAAATAAATTTTCTTTCAAAAATTTCTTTTCTTTTATTCTCGAATTACGCTAATCCGAGGAAGCGAGATCCATTCGTTTTCATCCATCTAGCTAATTCAGATATTTATTGCTGTCCAAATTCCAAGAAAGAGAAAACAATCTGCTTCTCTTGGTTTATTTTTCAAAGTGAGATTTTTGCAACCAATAATCTCTTCCGTTCACGCGGTCACAATCCGATCCTTGTAGAACTCGAGGAGTCAACATCTTGCAACGTTCACCTTCACAATGTAAAAATCCGAGGGTAAATATTCTGGGCTTATTATTTTGAATTTAAATTATTTTCGTTTATTTCTTGCATAAAAATCCTTTTTATTCAAATTAAAAACAAAAACTTAACTTTTTTGGTTTACTGTTCAGAAACAGAGTCGATCGACGGCCATAAGGATTGTCAACGGGACGTCGCGGTTCGCCCTTATGCCGTCTGTCGCTCCCAGGGACGCCCGTCAGTCATACGTCTTGGGCTGTCCCGAGGCCTATTTTCCCACTTAATCTCTTTTATTCTCTTCTTTCATTTTAAATGGTTTTCTTATTCAATTTCTTTCGTTTTCCTCCTTATTATTTAACTTCATATTTATTTTTTCTTTTAATTTACATTAATGTGTTCTTTATTTTGTGAGTTATTATTTTGATTTGTTGGGCAGATTTGGAGCCATTTGGTGTAAAAGCTGTTGCAAAGACTTAAGGGTCTTCTCTTGGGTTCATTCTCTTGACTTTATCTTCTTTATTATATCGTTGTTGTGAATAATGTTTATTTTTATACTTTCCCGCTGATGTAAAAAATGATTAAATGTTTTTTATTAATTAAATTGGAATTTTCCTTACCAATTGAGGACCAATGTCCAATTTTTTCTAACAAATAAAAATCAATGCCTCAAAACCATTTTGTAATAAATATGCATGCAAGGACCAATGTCCTTACTTCTAATATATATCCCGATTTATGTATGAATCATTTGCAATTTATAATGGGGGTTGTATTCCGCCCCTAGTTTTGTTGTAATTTATTTTTGCGCTCCTTATTTTTATTATGCTTTATTTACTGCCTTCCCTGAATGGACAATCTAAGCTTTAATTTAACTGCATTAAACTGAATGAAAAATGGGATAAAACGATAAATTCAACACTCAAATATAAACTTAATCAATGTATGAATAAATGGGAAGTCCTGAACCTACTTTGGTCTTCGGGCTTAATGAGGCGAGAGGGCCACCTCGGCATTTTGTTAGGGTGGAAACCTCCAAGACACCTCTTGTGTCCCATAAAAGGATCAAACTTGCACAGTCCTAGGCGCCACGATGCAAGAGGGCCATCTTAATGTTCTATTAAGGTGGATACCTCCAAGACACCTCTGGTTTGCCCAAGTGCATCACAAGGCTCAAATATAATTTTCCTCTGAGGAGGCTTAAATATAATTTTCCTCGGAGGAGGCTCAAATCCAATTTTCTCTCTGGAGGCTCAAATATAATTTTCCTCTAAGGAGGCTCAAACCTATTTTCCTCTCTGAAGGCTTGAAATCAAAGTCTCTCAGTGAGCATCAAAGACTCTTAGTGAGCATAAAAGACTCTCAGTGAGCATTTAAGCCTCTCAGTGAGCACAGTTTTTAAAGCCTCCCTGCGAGCACAGAGCCCTCTCAAGAGGTATGCAGGTCTTTTCAACATGGAGGTTCTGATTGGAGATGGTAGAGGAAAATGTATCAAGCATGTCACAGTTGATAAGGGATCTTTAAGAGGATCATACCTGAACTTTGCAAGAAGATGATGTCCGCACTTTAGATGCTTGGAAAATGACTCGAGGCAATCAAGGGGAGGATGTTCATATTCCATGAATCCTTCTGTAGGGGAACAACTAACCGTCTTTCAGGGGGCACCTGTTTGAAATCGACCCTAACATGTATGCACTACCATAGGTAAGCATCTCTTTTATATACCTTGCACATTTGCTTTTACCTTTTTTGTAGAAAAAAAAAGAAGAAGAGGCTCAGGATAAGCACCAGCAAAGAAAATAATGAACGAGTCACCATACCGACCTAAGGATGGTCAATAGTTAGGCTTTGGGTTAACCGGAGGGTGGTTAGCAAATCAAACACTACATCATAGTGGTTAGCAGATATTGTACTAGCCAGATGGTGGTTAGCAGATTAGAATATTGTACTACCCGGATGGGGGCTAGCAGATCAGACATTGTACTAGTCGGATGGGGGTTAGTAGATCAGATATTGTACTAGCCGGATGGGGATTAGCAGATACTAGTCGGATGGGGGTGAGCAGATCAGATATTATACTGACCGGATGGTGGTTAGCAGATCAGTTATTATACTGACCGGGTGGGGTTTAGCAGATAAGATTATTGTACTGACCGGATGGTGGTTAGAAGATCAGATATTATACTGACCGGATGGTGGTTAGCAGATCAGATATTGTACTAGCTGGATGGGGGTTAGTAGATCAGACATTGTACTAGCCGGATGGGCATTAGCAATCAGAATATTATACTAGCCGGATTGTGGTTAGCATATCAGATATTATAGGTGGTTAGTAGATCAGATATTATACTGACCGGATGGGGGTTAGCAGATAAGATATTGTACTGACTGGATGGCGGTTAGCAGATCAGATATTATACTGACTGGATGGTGGTTAGCAGATCAGATATTGCACTAACCGGATGGTGGTTAGCAGATATTACACTGACCGACTAATGGTTAGCAGATAGGATGTTAGACGGATCGGTTGGAGGTAACCAAGGTTATGCTGTGCAAGCCCAGAAGCGGCTACCAAGACAGAACGTTCAATCACATGCGATAGAACATATTGCAACGGGATTGTAGTTAGAGAACACTACATCTCACAGACACTGTGTAAGCCGAGACGAGGCCAGCAGAGCACATACGGTAGAACAGATCGCAACTGGGATTGTAGTTAGAGAACACTACATCTCACAGACACTGCGCGAGCCAAGACGAGGCCAGCAGAGCACATGCGGTAGAAAAGATCGCAACCGAGATTGTAGTTAGAGAACACTACATCTCACAGACACTGCGCGAGCCGAGATGAGGCTAGTAGAGCACATGCGGTAGAACAGATCGCAATCGAGATTGTTGTTAGAGAACACTACATCTCATAGACACTGCGTGAGCCGAGATGAGGCCAGCAGAGCACATGCGGTAGAACAGATCGCAACCGAGTTTGTTCTTAGAGAATACTACATCTCACAGACACTGCGTGAGCCGAGATGAGGCCAGCATAGCACATGCGATAAAACATATCGCAACCGGGATTGTTTAGATTCTTGGATCCATTTTATTATTTTATTTTATTTTACTTTTCTTGCACTAATAAATACATGAGTAATAATTTGATGAATATGTGTTTTTGAAGTTGAGACTTATTCCCTTACCATAATTTTTCAATCTTTATTTTGTTTTTGGTTTGAAAATGGATAAGTGCATGTGATTTAGGTGTGAAAATTCAGATTTGTTGTTTTGTGTTTTTGGTATGATTTTTTGTGATAACCTTTTCCTTTTCATGTTTAAATATTATTATTTTCTATTGCATGTTTGTGTGCTTTCCCCATTCATCTTGTTTATTTATTTAATGTTATTTGCTTATTATTGTCATCTATTATTATTATTATTATTATTATTATTATTATTATTATTATTATTATTATTATTATTATTATTATTATTATTATTATTATTATTATTATTATTATTATTATATTTTTGCATGTTGTTATTGCATAGCTTAGTTATTATTATTATCATTGTTATCATACTTTTGCATGACTAGTTATTGCTTGATTTCTTTTATCATCTTTATATGTGTGTCGTTCACGTATTAAATTAATGTGTTTAACTTAACTCATCTTATTTTCTACTTGCGTATTAATTTTATTGTATGTTTCCCTTACTTTCATTTTTATTAAGTTGATTTTGGAATTATCGCTAGTATTCTTTTATTGTTGTTTTTTTATTTGGTGTCTAAAATGTGATATTGCTTGTTTGAGTATTTTTGTGACCAAATGGAGGGGTCACGACATGTAGGAAGCCACGTCATTTTTGTGATATCTTACCTATCCCCTATTTGTGTGATTGTGTTTATTTGTAAATAAAATAGTTTTATTTTAAAAATATTTTTATTACTAGATCGGGATTTTTATTAATAAATTAGGACCAATGTCCTTAATTTTAGCCAAGAAATGCGAAATGTCATGAATTCAAACAAGGAGTTAACTTTCTTAAAGCAGGAGTAATTCGTCCCTGTTTTCAAGAAATAGTCTAAATAACTCATCGATCCCCTTTTAAATGAGCAAGAAGGAACCAACATTTTTATATCGAATAAATATCCCGATTTATGCATGTTCCCCCTTTTTTATTAGTTTTGCGTTATTGTTTAGCTTTAGGCATATATATCTTGTGGGCACTTGTAATTAATTATTTTTGGGGCAATTTAGTTTTGGGATTGTATTCTATCTTTTCTTGTTTACTTTTCTTTTCATTTGGGGGATTGTATTTGTCTCTATTTCTATTTTGTAATGATGTGCCTTTGTGTGTTTACCGCTTTGTTTACTGCTTTATTTATAGTTTTCATTTACCGCTTTCTCGATGTTTGAAGTGTGCCTTTAATAAATTGCATTAATCATGTGAGATGAGAGATAGAATTTTTTAATCTAAAAAACTCATTTATAATTAATCAAGGCATAAATATGAGTGGAGTTCTGAACTACTCTCTAGTTTAGACCATAGAAGTTAGACGGCCTTTTCCAATTTCTTGTAAATTGGGTGGTGACTCCAAAATACCTCAAAGGTTCCCAAAGGTTTCATGAGCCTAGATGAACTTTCGCAATGTTCTATTGGGTGGGGATTCCAAAATGTCTCATGTTACCCAAGATCAAATGATGCGAATGATCCCTCGAGCCCTAAAAGCGGGCTTTTTGAAAAAGGGAGCCTTTTCCGGTTCGGCACACGTCACAGTGGCGACTCCGTTAGGGACTTTATGACTTTGCTCTGAAAGTGTCTTGGTTAAAATGTATAATTGAGTATTTAAAACTAAAATTCCATCTCTCTTCTAAATTGCATTGCATCATGCTAGAGCCTTAGAATTATGTCAGTTTGGACCCTTTTTTTTACCCCGATGCATTCTCGAAGCACGACCTTACGTTCACTCAATGTGGGGAAGTGTTAAGGATAATCACCCACCCAAGCCTAGTACCTTGTGGTATATCAAATAGAGATCCGATTGGTCATTATGCTCGTGATGAGCTAGACCCGTTGGCAGGGACCATGCTTGGGTAGCCCTAAAGTAACATCACCTTGACGCGAAAGCTCATGTAATGGCAATAGATACTTCCCCTAGGTGAAATGAGTAATAATACAATACTTGTCATGTGGGCTATCATGTATTGAATAAATTCAAATGAATTAAGTGGTCTTCTATTGATCGGTAATCAGCAAGTGTACTGAATCGATATGTACTATGGCGAGTATAATTAAAGACCCGCGAATATCGAACCCAAGGGAAAAAGGATTGTCACATTAAATATCTATGGTTGAGTGAATTTGAGATATCCCCGATTTGTTTGATGGAAAATTCTAAACTAAGCAAGAAAATAAAATTATAAATTAACGATTAAATATAAAATTGTTCATCAAGAAATTACTCAAGGATGAAATTAAATGCTTATGAAATTCTATCCTCATAAATTTAATTGAAAATGGATAAAAGAATACAAACATGAATTTTTGGACAACACAACTAAACCCAAGCGTCCCATTCCAGAGCAAGCTATTCTAATTAAGAAACGTCGCATTCCAGAGGAAGCCTCATGATTAGCATGAGCATGGGTCTAAAGTCCTATGTATGACTTAATTTCCCATTCCGGAGCAAATTAATCCAATACTCATCTATTCCTCACATTTCTGAACTTTAAAAAACTAACATCTAAAAATCAAGCGTCCCATTCCAAAGCAAGCAAAATTGATAGATGAAGAAAAATAAGAACAGAGCATATACAAATAACAACAATAATCAGATTTGAAATCAATCATCATTCCGAATTAAATCAAAATCAAATCCAATAATCATTATAAATGTAGAAAATATAACGAGAGAAATAAAAGAAATCATGAAAAATATTAATTAAATCCATAAATCCAAATACAAAGTATGATTCGGGAACTCCTAAGCATGAATAACTACTCTAACATCAAGAATATAAACATAAAATATGAAAAATTCAAGTTTAAAATACACCCTTGATGAGAGAGAAAATGGATCTTGAAGCTTTTGTTCTTCAACCTTAGAATTCCTTGAATCCCCAAAAATATAAATTTAAACTAAATTAATCTAAATAATCTAAGAATAAAATTAAAATTTAAAATTAAATCTAAGCTAAAATAATATTTTAAAATTAAAATTAAAACCTAAAACAAATATAAAAGGCTGCTACTGGAACTAAAATTAAATCCTAAGTCTAACTCCTTGAAGATGAAGCGGCGTTTTCTTTTTAAAGTCTGTCGAAAAGCATAGCTGTGCTTTGTGATGCACAGCCGTGTTTTTGAACACATTAGGTTGCGTCATGTGCGCGTAAACTGGTGGAAAATGGCGCAACACAGCTGTGTTTCTCACCAAACACAGCTGTGCTTTTGGGCTAGAGACTGCGCGTCGCTGTCCTCCGTGCGCGCGCCTTGCGCTGCATAACACAATTGTGTTTTGCGAGAAAACACAGCTGTGTCATCGACTGATCTCGCTGTCGGGCACTTCCTTCAAAAGCACAGCTGTGCTATGCAAAAGCACGACTGTGCTTTAGGCAAAATCTGCCCTCTTTCACCAATTTCTCCTAAAATCAACCCCAAACCTCCAATTTAGATCCGGATTAAAATAAAATGCCTGAAAACATCCCAAAACTTATTAAAAAATTTTAAAAACATTATAAACTAATAAAATGACAAAAACTAACTAATTAAAATTAAAAATAATCAAATAAAACACATAATTATGCTAAAAATTAACCTAAAATATTAATATAATTTCAACTTATCAACTACCCCAAACTCAAACCTTTACTCATCCTCGAGTAAACTGAATGAACCACATTCTCAAACATTTCAATCTCAACAAAAGAAAATAAGGAGTCATTCTCAATTAGGGAACAAGAAAATAGGCTTGCAAATACCAATGCTCACTAAATAATAAATAAACACAAGAACATACCAAACAATTTCTATGTGTGTGTGCAAAAGGCCAAAACATAATTTTTATCATTTAAAAAAAACAAAACTTCTAGATACAACGTTGGGAACAAAAATCCAACTCGAATGCATGAATGCACTCATGGCTTTTCACTGAAAGCTCAAGAAACACCATATGCCTCTTCTTACGTACCAAACCTTACTAGAAGGTCATCTCCGCTAAATTGGACAAGACAAAACAAAGAATCAAGAGGTCTTACATTTTGGTTGTAACATTAGGCTTAGGTAAATTGGCTAACAAAAAAAGATGAAGTCATTAGAGAATAATGGCCACTACCTAAACAAAACCACAATAACCCAACTAGACTAGTGAATATTCCTAACCCAGTTACATACCATCAAAACAAATTTGGTCTTAAAGACAACTTAACTCATCAAACTTAGCTCAAAATAATAAATGCCACATAATATTCAACATTGATCATCACAAGGCACTAGTTCAAGTTTTACTAAATTTTTGTACCCCAAACTCACATTTTTCTCAATTGGCTAGGAAAAACTTGAAATGTTTCTTCTTCTTTTCCAATTTTTTTTTGAAGCATAAAAAACCAACTGGCCACAAAAAATTAATGAAGTACTTAATTAATCCAAAAATCTCAACGAGAACTAAAATTGAGGTCTAATTTTTCAAAAGACCAATAAAAAACTTAAATCACATTCCCCTTTGTCAACCCTAAACTCATTTCTTTAAATGGGCTCAACTCTCCATTACATATACCAATCAATTTTCAAATAGAAATTTACACCAAAAATAGACAAAAACTAAACTCCCTTTTACCCAAATACAAACCCATCATTACTAGAGTGCCACTCTTCAAAGGGGAGGCAAAAATATTTAGGGCTAAAGGTAGTTTTAATATGTGTAACAATAAAATAAGCACGCGTTTAGCATACTAAAATAATAGGCTTAACGGGCTAACAAGAGACTATGAAATTGAGGTAGGAAAAGTCATTTAAAGCAGCTATTCAAAGAACGATTACCTAAATCATTTTCTAAGTTATGCCTCATCTAGGGGTCGCTTTGATGGGTAATCAGAAAGGTTCTAGTGCTCTTAGTGAGTTTTCATCTAATCCCCTAATTGTATCTAGATTTTTCTCAATTTTTTAAAAATAGGCTCAAAGTGCTCAAAATTTAGAAATTGCAAAGTATAATCAAGGTTTATATGCAGTTTAGCCAATAAAGATACAAACAGGACTATTTCTCACTCAACTTAAAATTGAAGGAAACAAAAATTTCTAAAACTGAGGTCAAAATTATTCACAATTGAGAACTACTGGGATGAAATAAAAATTTAAATCAAGGTTAAATCAATAAGAACAACCATAATAATATCCAGATAAAAACTTGGCAAAAACACCACAAACAAAACAAAAATAATTAAAAACTACTAAAAATTTAAAAAGTTACTCTAAAGATATAAAAAGACACAACAAACTAAAAAGACACAGCCAAACGAAATTGAATTTGGTTTGAAAAGTTTAAATGGTACTCTACCCCAAACTCAAAATGTTGCACTGTCCTCAGTGAAAGAAAGTGAAGCATACAAAGATATTTCTCAAAATTTTTCCCCCATGCTATGCAAAAGCTCATTGCAATTTAAAATTTATTACAGTCATCTAAAAAATGGCAAACATAAAATAATTAATGTGCAAAACTAAAAACAATGCAAAATTCATGCATGCCACCTGTGCAAAATGAAGAAAACTCAAAACCTGTGCAAAAATCCAATAATCACTGTGCAAAATGAAATACTCTGAAATCTGTGAGATTCATAGCCAACATAAATAATATCTATCCTATCACACGGCATTGGCTCAGCCACACAATTTTAAAATATAATAAAGAAAATAAAAATAATATTATGCCTGACTACATCAATTTCATTAACTACAAAATAAATAGATTACAAAATCTGTTATGAAAGAATCACTTCCTAAAAGATATACAATATATCACTGTGGTGGTCGTCTCAAATTTGAGGGAAATACAGTGGAAACAGATGTAAAAACTCCACGAATCTCACTGCTTAACCTGTCCAACTGTGTAATAATCCTCTGCTGAAATGCTCCTAAGAATGCATCTCTCTGCTCGGCTCCCAGGACCATAGCTCTGCGCACTTGCTCCATCTGAGCCTCTATGGAAAACAATCGTTCCTAAGCTCGCTGCACTAATAGGTCCATGCCAGAGATCAACTGGTCACTCTGAGAGGTAGCTGCCCCGGTCAATCCTCTGCTCAACTCATTCAGTCTCTCCCAAACCCTCTCCTGGAAGACTACCTGCTCCCTCCTCAACTCACTAAAAGAATCATGAACTGAAGTCTCAAATTGTGTCATCGTAGCAGTCATAGACCGCATCTCTAATATCAAAGTCTGGACCACCGAAGCATCTAAATATGGAGCTGAGGGTGGAGGGGCTGTGGAAGAAGATGGCATCATGCCCCTGAGCATACTGGTTCATATCTGGAGGGGAGAATGGAATGTCACTCCTCTGCCTCACCCTCCTACTGGAAGTAGTGGCTGTCGCTCTCTGTGGCGGAGGTGGTGGTGGAGCATCAATATCGTGATCAACTGGCTAGTGGGCACCATAATCAGAATTGCCCTCTCTATCATCACCAGAGTCATGGGCATCTATCTCCTCCGCTTTCCTCAATCTATATCCAAACTCGGAAGAAGAATCCTCTACTATACCTAAGCACTACCTCCTCGTCAAGTAAGTATGATGACCTCAAAGGTCATCCCATGTCAGGAGTAGGCAGATGTAAGGCTCGCATAATCAAAGTGATCAATCCACCAATCCCGATCCTCTTCCCTAAAGTAGCTGTAGCTCTCTTTAGTTGCTTACACAACCAAGGCACGGCATGAACTCGGATGCCGGTCTCCATAGTATAAAGAAAAAATAGGTCCGGTGTGGTCACATTGCTAGGACACCCTGGTCGCATGAACACTGAGGAGGTCATCACTCTATGTAGTACTGATAGATAGGAGAGCGAAGCGTCGTTGACTTGGTGTTACTCGCATTGAAGTGCTTATTGGGCTTCCCGATGGTAGCCCAATGTGCAGCTGAATCACCCACAATGTGTACCTCTCCATCCATTAGCAGTCTCAAGTATATAGCCAGGTCTGAAATCGATAGAAAATAAGGAGTATTGTTCACTTTAAACTGAATGGTATTCACAGCATCCTTGGATAACCTTGGAGAGTACTTAAAAGTACTAAGAAACTCCAATGTTATCATAGGATGAGTTGGACCATTCAGAGAAAAGAACTCCTCCCATCCAATATTCCTCAGCAAAGATAATACTGTCTTTTGAATTCCCAGTTCTATGAGTGTCTTCATACTCATGAACCTGCTAAAAACAATAATTTTGGTAGCCAGTTTGTTGAATAATGTACGCTGTGCCGGAGTCAACCAATCAGGAGGCGGAATGGGTGCTGATAGTTGCCCCTCTCTATTTCGAACCATGGTTCTTGAAAAGAAAGTATAAACTTTATCCAAAACATTCTTAGTTTCATTAAGTGCAAACCACATATATGGCTAGATTGAAAGAATAATAACAAAGCTTTCCACAACTTCAAAATAGAAATGTACAAAATAAATAAAATTTTCTAGCTAATGAAAATGCAAATTATGGAAAATTAAGCATAAGGCATAAGTATAAACAATTGAAGTACAAAATCAATGTACAAACATAGTCAAAATTGGAAGATTGCACAAATTAGAATTTAAAGAAATTAAAAATGAAAAGCACAAGGTGAAGAATAAAAATAAGCACAAGTCATTAATCCTTAAAGTGTATATGCCAAAAAATAATATAAATGCAATTTAATGGAAAATAAGAGAGAGAAATGCAAAGTTTGCTTAATCATTGCTTTATTCGTAGCAAAAATATGTAGGATAAATTCAAAGTTGCATGTAAATAAGAATTTGAAAATTTGGCATCCATTGCAACTCATCCTAATCCCATCAATTCGGGAGCTAGCAAACATGCATTTGTCTCAATACAATCAAGCACAATTATCAATTGCATCTAAATTAAAAACTAAAGCAACAACAAATACTTCTAAAATAAAATAATGCCAAGCACAATCTCAAGCAATTTGAATTTAACTTGCAAAATTTTCTTTCCATATTCATACTATGCATAATGACCCATTTATCTAAAAACAATTCAGGTCAGAATTCTGAAGCTCAAAATCCCAATTCAGCAAACTAATTTTCAAGACAGAACGCAAGAACATATCCCATCTAACACAATGATCATTAAGTTCAAATTCAATTCTAATAGCTCCCATCAACTCAACACTGCTATAAGAGCAATTAAGCACAAACACATATATGAAATTAGGCTCAAAATATGATTGCTCAGTGTACATTATGTTCAGATAAATTCCAGTCATTGAAAGTTCCAATCAGTAGTGAGCATGCCAACAGTGACCTATTTGCATGTTCCACCGACCTGATTCATGGCAACTAAATATGAACATTACCTCAACATATCATGTTAATAGAGTTGGGAAGAATAAATTAATAAATATGTTGCATTTTCACGTTATAATTCCCAAAATTGACATGAATTTCTCAATTAGGCATTTCATCAAGCACCTGGTGAGCAGGATTATAAACTAAAAAATTCTTTTAGCACAACTTTCTCATCCTACACACCCATTAACAAGAGAAGAAACACATCTCAATTAACAATGTGAAAAACAACATACTTTCTTTATTGAAGTTCAGTGCACAGTTGAATCAGTAAAAGAAAGAAAAAAAAATTTGAATGAACAGAGTGGGAATAATGCTACCTGGAATTTGTAGAAATTAGCTAACTGACTTAAAAATTTTAGAAGAGAAATGATGGGAGAGAGCTCTTAATTCTTAACCCTTAAAATCTGGAATTTTTTCAGAAATTTGGGGAGAAATCAGTATCGGCATAAAAGAGGAGAAATGCAAAAATAAGATGAAATGAATTCCTTTAAGCTCTATAAAGAAACATACAATGAAAATTACTTGAGATGAGCTTGGGTTGTTAGTGACAATCGAAGAGAAGATAAAGAGAAAAATTTAAAATTGAAAAACAGGGGGGAACAGGTGAGAAGAAAAGAGAAAAGAGCAGCAAGAAAAGAACACAGCGTGTTTTAAAGGGCCTGGGTGAAAAGCACAGCTATGCTTTTGAAAGAAGCACAACTGTGTTTTACACAGCGCTACGTATCGGCGCTTTTTAAATGAAAGTATAGTTGTGTTTTTGTGTTTGACCTGACTCTACAGCCTTGATAAAATATATGTCATGGTGAAAATAAATTTAATTGTCACCGTGAGATACCTGTAAAATGCTACTATTTCACTGCTCCACTTGACAATTTTTTTCTGCAAATTTTTTTTAATTCCCAAGTTATTCTCCCTATTAAATTCCAAAACAATAAAACAAATCAAAACCAATTAAAAACCAACAAATTAAACATTAAAACAACAATTTAACATTCTAACACACCAAAAATCCAAGGAAAATTATTTTATATAAATATATATATAAATATATATATATATATATATATATATATATATATATATATTTATATTTTTTAATACAAAGATTAAAAAAAATAGACAACTAAAAATTAAAACATAAAACACAAGAACACAGATAAATGACAAAAAATTAAGTAGGAAGGGTTAAGAAAAAGTTCTAGTTTATTAAGTCCCAGATCGACTCATGTTACTTTCGGGTGGACGAGCTTGTGAACCAAATAATGGTCTTTTCAATTTTTTCTCCTCATTTTCCTCCATCAGTTAGAGAAAATCATCAAAAGCCACCAAGGTGGAAAATTCCATGTCTTCGATGAAGTATGACTTCACCTTGGGTTCACTGTAAACGAACTCCATCGGCTCTTCTAGCCTAAATAAATCCTTCAAATGGACTGAATCTAGTGCTTCTATTTGAGAATCGCACAACTCTTGCTCCTTTGGTGAAATATCCTGCACAAAAAAATTAACATCAGTTTCCAAACAAACACAAGATTTGTCTTCAAAAATGATTGGCTCCTTTTTTTTCTTCATGCAACCGATCCTCAAATATTTAAAAATTCTCTATAGTATTTATAGGTACATGACTCAATTCACCACCATCTCTTTGATCACCCGAAGAGACAATTAAAAGCTCTAACTTGGATTCCAAATTTTAGATCCCCAATGCTTGACTTCTCACTAGATTCTCTTGAGTTTTTATCCTCTCCTCTTGATAGTTGATTATAGCCTGCCACTCCCCCTTTTTCGCATGAAATTGCTTCTCTCTGCAATATATGTAGTCTAGAAGATGTTTGATTTGGGCAAAGTTAAACTCTTGTGATTCCCATGGAGAGTAAGGATCTTCAAAGGATGGTGAATAGGTGACTGGTGAAGGTGTACACAATTATCGTAACTCTTGAATTTGCCTCATAAAATCATTCATTTCAGCTTGTAAAAAGGCCAACTCATAGTCCTGAACAGTATCTTGCATCATTTTGAAAATACCTCAAAATTTTCCTGCAAAGATAAGCACCAAATTAAAACAAAGAAAAATAAAAATCTCAAACTAACTCAATTAAAGATATGGAACAACCAACACCGTTTGTCCCCAGCAACGGCGCCAAAAACTTGATCGGTAATCAGCAAGTGCACTGAATCGACAAGTAATATAGCGAGTATAATTAAAGACCCGCGAATATCAAACCCAAGGTAAAAAGGATTGTCACATTAAATATCTATGGTTGAGTGAATTTGAGATATCCCCGATTTGTTTGGTGGACAATTCTAAACTAAGCATGAAAATAAAATTATAAATTAACGATTAAATATAAAATTGTTCATCAAGAAATTACTCAAGTATGAAGTTAAATGCTTAGGAAATTCTATCCTCATAAATGTAATTGAAAATGGATAAAACAATGCAAACATGAATTTCTGGACAACCTAACTAAATCAAAGCATCCCATTCTAGAGCAAGCTATTCTAATCACGAAACGTCCCATTCCGGAGCAAGCCTCATATTAGCATGAGCACGGGTCTAAAGTCCTTGGTATGACTTAATTTCCCATTCCGGAGCCAATTAATCCAACACTCATCTATTCCTCACATTTCTGAACTTTAAAAAACTAACATCTAAAAATCAAGCGTCCCATTCTGGAGTAAGCAAAACCGATAGATGCAGAAAAATAAGAACAGAGCATATACAAATAACAACAATGATTAGATTTGAAATCAATCATCATTCCAAATTAAATCAAAATCAAATCAAATAATCATTATAAATGCAGAAAATATAACAAGAGAAATAAAAGAAATCATGAAAATATTAATTAAATCCATAAATCCAAATACAAAGTATGATTCAAGAACTCCTAAGCATGAATAACTACTCTAACATCATGAATATAAACATAAAATATGAAAAATTCAAGTTTAGAATACACCCTTGATGAGAGAAAAAATAGATCTTGAAGCTTTTGTTCTTCAACCTTGGAATTCCTTAAATCCCTAAAAATATAAATTTAAACTAAATTAATCTAAATAATCTAAGAACAAAATTGAAATTTAAAATTAAATCTAAGCTAAAAAAGTATTTTAAAATGAAAATTAAAACCTAAAACAAATATAAAAGGCTGCTACTGGAACTAAAATTAAAAGCTAAGTCAAACTCCTTGATGATGAAGCGGCGTTTTCTTTTTAAGGTCTTTGTGAAGCACAGCTGTGTTTTTGAACACATTAGGTTGCCTCGTGTGCGTGTAAACTGGTGGAAAATGGCGCAACACAGCTGTGCTTTTGGGCGAGAGGCTGCGCGTCACTGTCCTCCTTGTGCGTGGCTTACGCTGCATATCACAGCTATATTTTGCAAGAAAACACAGCTGTGTCATCGACTGATCTCGCTGCTGGGTGCTTCCTTCAAAAGCACAGTTGTACTATGCAAAAGCACGGCTGTGTTTTAGGCAAAATCTGCCATCTTTCACTAATTTCTCCTAAAATCAACCTCAAACCTCCAATTTAGCTCCGAATTAAAATAAAACTCCTGAAAACATCCCAAAACTTATTAAAAATTTATAAAATCATTATAAACTAATAAAATGACAAAAACTAACTAATTAAAATTAAAAATAAATAAATAAAACACATAATTATGCTAAAAATTAACCTAAAATATTAATATAATTGCAACTTATCATCTATCAAAGGCTTTCATGCCCCGGTGGGTTCACCTTAATTTTGTTGAAGTGTCCAAATACATAATGGCCGAAACTCATACTTATGCGCATCTTAAGAGACGTTGTGCTGCCGATTTCTAGCCATGTACTATACGCGTTCCTCAGCTCCCCCATGGATTAAGCCCACCAAGGAAGAGACTAATTGACCTTGTGTGTGGGAGTTAAAAGGTTGGAAGGATCTACTTATTTTTATGTGGCTGTGAAATGCTACATGACTCATGATCATGCATCGTATACGTCATTTATGCATCATTTTGATAAAGTAAGCTATGTAGCCATTATAGATTTATCTGGGTGGTCTAGGGATCCAAGTGGACAGCTGATCAAAAATCTTATTTCTGAGTTGCTAGAAAGGGTATTAGTTTGGGGTTCAGATTCATTTTAAGAGGGCAGTGAGACTTTATCTTCAGACTTTTCAGCAGGATTTAGTATGGCTGATCAGTCGAGAGAGTCTGATGCGACCTGTGCATTAATTGCTGAGGAAGTGGGTAGGAGATTAGAGGAGTTCAAAAATAGGATGATGACAACAATAGGGAGTTTGACTGCCATAATGGCGCAGCCCACTGGGCAGCCACTAGTTGCTCCTGTAGTTGGAAAAGAGAGGCAAGATCCAGTTAGAGTGGATCCTCTAGAGATTATATGCCCACTAGTGGCTGAGCCCAAGGCTGCACCGGAACCTAGAAGGGTTGTAGATCTTGACAATGACTACTTTGAAGAGGACCCAGAGGGCCCAGTCTTAGTAAAGGGCAAGGCACCTAAAGTCGAAGAGGAGATGTGGAGGATGATGGAAGAGAGGCTTGAGGCCATGACCCGTATGTTGACAGTAGGTAGGAGGATGAATCCTGACGATAGGGAGTTAAATGGGGATGATCTAGTGCCCTAAAATTTCAAGATGCCTGATATTCCCATGTTTGACAGGACTTCTGACTCAACAGCGCACATTAAGTAGTACTCTCTGGTCATGAAGGGTACCACCTTGTCTAGGAAGTAAAAGATAGAGTATTTCTACTTGAGCCTTACTAGAGCCAAAGTAGATTGGTATTATGGATTGGATAAAAGGTCCAAGGAGGATTAGGATCTACTGACTGAGGAGTTCCTCAAGCAGTATGACTGTAGTACCAAGATGGAGGTCACCTTGAAAGATCTAGAGCTGCTATAGTAGAAATCAGGGGAGTCATTCCATGAGTACCTGACCCAATGGAGGAGCCGAGTAATGGAGATGAAGAGGAAGCCGGACACTCTGAACCAGATCAGGCTGTTTATTAGGAATGTCGGCCCATATCTAAAAGATGGGTTAAAGATAAAGGGGCTAAAGGACTGGGAGTCCCTGAAAGACATAGCCATAGAAGCTGAAGGAGAATACCTGGCAAGGAAGGCCAGTAATGACAATTACACCCAGAGCAATTATGGCAATCAAGGGGCAGGAAAGTCAGTAGGGCCCAACAGTAGAAGTTCAGCTGGAAACACGATTGATGTCACACACCGATTTCCCCCTAGTAGTTTGAACCATGTGTATATGTGCATGTGTGTTCGTGTGTTGGCATGTGTTAATGGTATTTTGGGGTTATATGCATGAATTGTGGGCCTAGTTAGAGCGTGCGTACTCATAGGGTAGTAGTGTGTCCATTAGTGAGGGGTAGTCTTGTGTGTGGTGTCTTGCATGTTTATAGGGTGTGAGTGGTCAAGATCCACCAAGGATAGAGTGACATGTGGCTAGGGTTTAGGAAGTGGGTGTAAAGTGAAGGAGAGAGAAGAGAGCAGTTATTTTTGCTGCCCTTTCTCATTCTTCTTCCTCCTCTCTTTACCTCCTCTTCCTCTTTTCTCTTCAAGTGTGCCCTAGCTTTGATCAAAGTGGTTTTTGGTGGAAATTAATCATCTCTTAAGCTTTATTGGTAAGTTTTAGTAGGTTTATCTTCTTCTTCATCTATTCTCTTGATCTTTGTTAGATGAGTTTTTAATCTAGGGTTTTGAATCTATGTGTTTCTTGGATTTCCTGGTTTAGAAGCACCTACTTGTGATCCCAAGGGGAAAGAGAAGGCGAGTGGGAGTGGAGCTTGCAACTAGGAGCATAAGATTTACAGGTTTGGGAATTTATTTGTTCTTGATGCATTTTCTTGTGATTTGGTGTAGCTGAATGATTTTTTGGAAATCTGATGATTATGAAATGCATGTTAGTATGAATGTTATGAGTTTTGGGTTGATTTAAGTTGTGATGCATGAATAATGATTATGGGAACAAGTTTGAGTTGGATGGATTTTACTGTGATTTTTTGGGTTTGCTTCTTTCGAGATTCAATTTTGTAAATGCATGAACTGATTGTATGAAGTGTTGTAAAGTTGTGTTTTTGCTGTTGTTATAATGCTGGGAATGCTCGTTCCCAGGTAAGTTGAGGTTTGATTTGATTTTTGAAGTTTTGGGTGAGTTTTGGAACTATGGGAGTTCAGTAGAATTTCTGCAGATTTGGAGCATGACAGAGATCGGTTTATCCAGTCCCGATCGAACTACCATCTTCTGATCAGAGATGCCTTGTGTAACAACCCAAATAGGGCCTGGTCGGAATTTGCGCGGTAAGTCACTTAATTGAGGGTATTTTCGTAATTTATGTAAGAGAAAAATTGGATAATAAGGATTTATGTGTTAAAAGAAATAATTAATTAAGTAAATAGTTAAGTGAAGGGATTAATAGTGTGTACTTGTAGCGTATGGTTGTAGGGTGTAAGTGGTCTAAGGGCTGTTATTGTGTAGTTTTTGGGGCATGGTGCCTAGGATGAAAGTGGTTTTTAAGAAATATTATGGTGTGGATGGAGTAAGGTGCATTGAAGATATTTGTGCAAGAGATGTTAGTGTGTGTTGAGTTATGGTGCTTGGGTGAGCAAGTCAAGATAGTGGGATCCTTAATGCAATAGGATTGTGACACAATGCATAGGGTTGTTGAGCATTAAATGAAAGGAAGAGAGAGGAAGGGAGGACAGCTTTTGGTAAAGCTTCCCGTGGAAGCTACTCCCTTGTTTTCCATTTCCCGTTCTCCCTACTCCCTCTTGCTTCATTTTTCTGTTCTCAACCCCATCTCTTGTGTTCTCCTTGAGCTTTGAGTAGGATTATAAGAGGTAAGTGTTTGGATTTCTTGAGTTTTAATCTTGGGTTCTTCTTCTCTTGCATTCATTTCTGGTTTTGACTGTGGTTTTGGGTCTGATTTGAGTGTGTTGTGGCTGGGTTTTGTGCAAGCATCGGAAGAGAATAGGAAAAGCAAGGGCAAGGATAAAGTGGTTTCGTGAGGGGCACGGTTTGAAGCTTTGTTTTCCAGGTATGGGAGCTGTGTTCTTGAGTGTTTATTTGGGAATGGGTTTGGAATGCATGCAAGTGATTAGGAGCTATGTGGTGGATTTTGTGTTTTTCCCCTAATTTCCTCCTTGGATCGACTCTATGTTGTGATTGCATGACTTTTGCCATATTGGGTGTTTTATGAATGCATGTTTAAATTAAGTAGTGATTTATAGTGAAGTGATAGTGATATAGTGAAATTAGTATGTGTGTTTTTGGAACATGATCATGCCATGTTAATGGATTTTGAGTTGGGATGTGAGTGAATCTATGATGAATTGATGATGGATTATTATTTAAAATGTGTTTATTGTTGGGTTTCCTCGGAATAATTAACATTAAACGCAGCGGAAAAATTTGAAACCCGAAATAGGATCCAAGTATTTTCGATTGATTCAAAAAGGAAGAGATAAAGATTAACTGACCTTTTGAACGAAATAACTCTTTAGATCGGACTGAAGACGCTGCCTTTACACGAACGTCCTCTATCGGTATCCACACGCATGAACAAATGCACAGAAGTCGCAGGGGTGCTAGCTCCCTTGAATGCGAATGGATTTTCTTTACTTTCTTTCTCAAAGAGTAATGGTGGCTGGTTCTGTTTTCTTTTCTTTTCTTTCTTTCTCAAAGAAGAACGATGGCTACCGTTTTTTTTTCTTTTTTTCTCAAAGATATATCTCTATACAGCCACTCTAATCCTTGTTATTTAGAATAACGTGATTAGTGTTTTTATTAGGGTTAAACTCTTTTTATTAACATATATCCCATATATAACTGTACATATATTTCAAATCCTTTTCCTCTTAGGAAAAGATAAATGAGGATATTATCTCTTAATTCAAAATTAAGATATAATATATATATATATACATATATTTATATATATATATATATATATATATTTATTTATTATTCTAAATAATAAGAAATAATATATTAATACATATTATTATCTCATATTCAAAATAAGAGATATTTATATGCATAAATATATATATATATAAATATGTAATTTCGAAATTAAATATAAATACCTATATTTATATTTTATTCCGAAATAACCCAATAAAATCCATTCTGTTCATTTTGCTCTTGTTGTGTGACCCAATAGGTTTATATTATGTTGGCAGTGGGCCTGATCCCATAAAAGCCCACAAGTCATAATTGGTCTCTAGCAAGACATTATGACTACCCAAATAATATAAGTATCGTTAGTCCGATTTTAACCTTGCAATAGAACATGTTATTATCCTTTTGTCACACGATATCTTGTTTGAACATAAGTCATGGTCCATGTCAAACTTAAATTGTTCAAACATATAATTTCTCGATCACCAAGTAGACTGATAAATTTAAATGACATTGATCACACTATCAATTCATTTGAGCACGGCCATGCATTTTACAGTCCTACTTATCGAGGGGCCCAATAGATATCTCTCTCATAAGAGAGGGACAAATTCCATCTTGATTATTCACTTTCCTCCGCATAATTCTCATTATGTCCGATCATAAACTTTATAATTATCCGATTAAAGATAACGTTTGATTATGTCAAAACATAATGATCCTTATGTAGGAAACTATGATAACCTCAGGTCAAAGGATTCAATAATATATCTATTATAAGATCACTTATGACATTAACCCATGAAGTGATTTTATAGTGGGTCTATCCAGTACTTTGTTATCTAGCAAGTACATATAGATTTGATTTATATCAACATATATAATCATCCCATGATTATCAATGCAAATCTATACTAGTCTTAATTTATCTTTATGCCCTTTATTGATAAATGACTAGGGACAACATGAATAACATTGTTATTCATAAACATTACAATAATGTAACATGCCAATAATATCAATGCGAAGAAAACCATTATATAAGTGAAAAAGTAATGATTACATCAAGGTGCAAATGTTTGGCCTAGGGCATAACCACTAACAATCTCCCACTTGCACTAGGCCCAATCATAGATATATCTAATACCCATTGATCTAGTATGTCCATCATGTTTGGCTTGTGGGAGAGCTTTGGTAAGTGGATCGGCGATGTTATCATCAGTAGGTACTCTGCATATCTTGACGTCTCCTCTCTCAATTATTTCTCGAATGAGATAAAAACGCCTGAGTATATGTTTTGATCTCTGGTGAGATCTAGGCTCCTTAGCCTGTGCAATAGCACCATTGTTGTCACAATAAAGATCCACTGGGTTGCTGATACTAGGTACTACTCCCAATTCAGCAATGAATTTCTTGATCCATACTGCTTCTTTAGCCGCATCTGATGCTGCTATATACTCAGCTTCTGTTGTAGAATCAGCGACAGTGCTTTGTTTAGAACTTTTCCAGCTTACAGCACCTCCATTTAACACAAACACATATCCTGATTGCGATCTAAAATCATCTTTGTCAGATTGGAAGCTTGCATCTGTATAACCATTTATTACTAGCTCATCTTCCAATCCTCCATATATTAAGAATGCATCTTTAGTTCTTCTTAAGTACTTAAGAATATTCTTAACAGCTGTCCAGTGACTTTCACCGGGATCTGACTTGTAACACCCCAACTCATACGTGGACGAACCCATCCGCAATGGAGTAGGAGACCGTACGAGTAGGTGTGTTACCGGACTGAAGCGAGACAAAGCATACTAAAATACGGAAGAATTTAAAACTTGAGGAGTAGATTTGGACATGCATATTTCGCAAATGCGCATACACTAAGCAAAAGCATACAGTTGTGAAAACTTACAAGCATACAATAGAAGTTATTCTCCAAACATCGCTATACAAATATTTACATGGCCCATAATATTATATAAGTATCTTTACATATTATTACATATACATATTCATCAGAATTACAAAATCCAGGCTACAGAAATTAAACAAAATACATCACTTCTAACTCCTATGTGGCCGACTCTGCAGATGCGCGACTCGAACAGAAGCAAACCTGCCACCTGCACGGGAAAAAAGAACCCGTGCAAAGCGATAACGCTTAGTGGGGAAAACAAACATAATAATATGGACGGCCATTCACAATGGTCGTCAAGGCAAAATACATTCAAATGACAATTGCGGATATTCAAAACATATATCTAAACAGACTTGCATAATAAAGGCATTCATTCGGAAACTCACACATATAATCATATACATATATCAGGAATGGGCCAAAACAGTCATAACCCAAAACACGACACCAGTGTTATCATGCTGAGCTACATACCCAAGAAAATCATCCAAAACACCACACTTCTGCTGCACAACTCTAATTAATAACATATCATACTGTAAACACTCCCATAATGGAGACTGAAGGCATAATCACATCACTTCACATTCATATCAAAACCATGCAGAAAGTATGATTACATCTTATATACTTACCCTCACAACCAATCTGATTCACTTGCTTATACACAATAAAACCATGATTAACTCATATACATAAATACATCGATCGAATCATTTCAAAGCATTCAGAAATTAATAACAAATCACATGCCAAGTACGGATAATCATGTCAACTGAAAAGTCATGTTTACTAAATACAGATTTACCTTCTGAAGCCCGTAGTCATATTCATATACATATAAACCGATTCTTGCTCATTCAAATATCACATTCTGATGGCTATTTCAAAACAGAATAACGCAAACCATCAAAATACCTGCTGACTCATAATAGTGGATAACGAGTACTGAGGAGTAGACCTCATGAGGGAACATATAGCCCGATCTCTGACCGGGTAAACCTCAGAGGGAACATATAATATAATGTACCATACAGGTACAAGTCGAAAAGCAACATCATCTTTTTCCACATTCCAAAAACATTTCATATCAAAGGGTTCGCGAGGAACCAGTCGTGGGACCTGATCAGGGTCCAAATCGTTCAAAGGGCGCTGCAGCTACAAAGACTCTATTAGGCATGCCTAACTATCCACTAGACTGACTCTCGCAGGTCATGCATCATTCAAATCAGGTGTCATATCAGACAGTATATAAATATTATCATACTTAATCCAAAGTATAATAAACATATAAAGAAATTCATAACATCAATTATGCATCATATTATTCATATTACGAATCATACAATATAATTCCATCAATGTAATGTAGTACTATTCAATGTTCTAAGATTTATCAAAGTAAAATATGGAAATATTATCATGCCAATCGTTAACTTAACACTCAAACATTGCTTTTAACAATTAAACACTTTTTACAAAAACAGGGTAGGTCACGGTCACAACCAGGTTGGTTGTCACCGTGACATACCAAAACTTTCGGTAGAAAACACTCTTGGGGTACCTCACGGTGGTAACCCATTAGGTTGTCACCGTGACATACCATGAACCCAAAACAGAATGCAAATATACGGTAGGTCACGGTGGTAACCACATTCATTGCCACCGTGACATACCAACCCTCAAAACAGAATGCCAATCTGGGGTAGGTCACGGTGGTAACCACATTCATTGCCACCGTGACATACCAAAAACCTCAAAACAGAATGCAAATCTTCACATTTAATCATATCATTCATACAAACTATTTATACATTTACATAAATACTTACTTACCCGGTTTGTCGCATTATGGCCTCCATTAAAAAGAGGAATTCATAAACTAAAAGCATTAAAGCACATTTACCATTATCAAAATATATTATCACTCAAAGATCCACTTGAACCATAATAGCATCATAGATATCTTGCATACTAATACATTCTATTAACATTATTATCAATACATGCATCATATAATATTGTTAGGCAATTACTTTAATCACATATTCCTTATATGCATTTTCCATTAAACGACTCAATTCATGATTATGCATATTTGTTCGTATCATACATGATCAATACCACGAGCATATTCTGTTTGATAATTAAAAAGCATATATATACATTTAATTTCTTTGCAAATAAATCCTTATTATCCATATTATTCATGTACAAATTACCAAATTACCCTCACTTATTCCGACCGAGCAATCATATTTCGACTAGGCCCGATTTGGGGTGTGACATGACTGGTATCTGCTCGTCATGCTCAAAGCATACGAAACGTCTGGTCGAGTGCATAACATGGCATACATGATTGATCCTATAGCCGAAGCATAAGGAATCATACTCATGCGATCTTGCTCATCAGATGTCATTGGACATTGAGTCTTGCTAAGAGTAATGCCATGAGACATTGGCAAAAATCCTCTCTTGGAATTTTGCATACTGAATCTATTTAGCACCTTATCTATATAAGTGCTTTGACTCAGAACAATTATCCTTTTAGATCTATCCCTGTAGATCTTAATCCCAAGGATATAAGCAGCTTTGCCCAAATCTTTCATTGAAAAAGATTTCCCTAACCATTCTTTTGTCTTTTGCATGATAGGGATGTCATTTCCAATGAGTAATATGTCATCGACATATAACACAAGAAACATCACAGCACTCCCACTAACCTTCTTATATACACAAGGTTCATCCTCATTTTTGATAAACCCAAACTCTTTGACTGTTTCATCAAAACGAAGATTCCAGCTCCGAGAAGCTTGCTTCAATCCATAAATGGATCGTTGCAGCTTACATACCTTCTTAGAATTCTCAGGATGGACAAAACCCTCAGGTTGTGTCATGTACACATCCTCAAGTAAGTTTCCATTAAGAAACGCTGTTTTGACATCCATTTGCCATATCTCATAGTCATAATATGCAGCAATGGCAATAAGAATTCTTATAGACTTAAGCATTGCGACTGGTGAAAAGGTTTCATCATAGTCAATACCATGAGTTTGTTTGAATCCTTTTGCAACAAGTCTTGCTTTAAAGGTATTTATTTTGCCATCCATGTCGGTTTTCTTTTTGAAAACCCATTTGCACCCAATGGTTTTAATTCCTTCAGGTGGATCAATCAAGTTCCAAACTTGATTATCATACATGGATTGCATCTCAGACTTCATGGCTTCTAGCCATTTCTGAGATTCCGGACCTGACACGGCATCTTGATAGGTAGCAGGCTCATCTTGATCCATGAGCATTACTTCACGACTATCTGTCACGAGAAATCCATATCTCTCGGGTTGAAGTCGTGTCCTATCAGATCTACGTGGTACTTGTGTAACAGGTACAGGTTCCACAACAGGTTGTGAAACTTGTTGAGTTTCCACCAATGGTTCAATGTTTTCTTGTGGTTCTTGAATTTCTTCAAGTTGTACTTTACTCCCACTGGTTCTTTTAGAAATGAATTCTTTTTCTAGAAAGACACCATTTCGAGCAACAAACACTTTGTTCTCAGAAGGATTGTAAAAGTAATATCCTTTAGTTTCCTTAGGATATCCCACAAAAAGACATTTATCAGATTTTGGTGCTAATTTATCTGAGACTTGTCGTTTGACGTAAGCCTCACAGCCCCAAATCTTTAGAAAAGACAAATTAGGAATTTTCCTAGTCCATATCTCATATGGTGTCTTTTCAACAGCTTTAGATGGAACTCGATTCAAAGTGAATGCGGCTGTTTCTAATGCATAACCCCAAAAGGATAATGGAAGATCTGTTTGACTCATCATAGATCGAACCATATCTAATAAAGTTCAATTCCTCCTTTCAGATACACCATTCCATTGTGGTGTTCCTGGTGGAGTTAATTGTGAAACAATTCCACAATCTCTTAGATGATTATCAAACTCTTGGCTCAAATATTCACCACCTCGATCAGATCGAAGTGCTTTAATAGTTTTACCAAGTTGATTTTGTACTTCATTTTGAAAGGTTCTAAACATTTCAAATGATTCATGTTTATGTTTCATTAGATAGACATAGCCATATCTACTGAAATCATCAGTGAATGTAATGAAGTACTGAAATCCTCCCCTGGCATTTATGCTTAATGGGCCACATACATCAGAATGTACAAGGCCTAATAAGTCAGTGGCCCTTTCACTATGTCCAGTAAAAGGATCCTTTGTCATCTTGCCCAATAAACAAGATTCACAATTTTCAAATGATTCAAAATCAAATGATTGCAAAATTCCATCTGAATGGAGTTTAGCTATGCGTTTCTCATTTATATGACCAAGGCGACAATGCCATAAATATGTTGTATTTAAATCATTTGGTTTGGATTTCTTTGTACTTATGTTATAAATATCATGATTATTGGATGTTTCTAGGTTTAGGACATAAAGCCCACAATATGAATCAGCAATACCATAAAGCATATCATCATAATAAATGGAACATTTCTTATTCTTAATAAGAAAAGAAAAACCTTCATAATCCAAACTTGAAACTGAAATAATATTCCTACTCAAACTAGGCACATAATAGCAATTGTTCAAAACTAACAAAAGCCCATTGGGCAAAGTCAACTCATAAGATCCTACAGCTAGAGCAGCAACTTTTGCTCCATTTCCAACTCGTAGGTCCACTTCACCCCTTTTCAGCTGCCTACTCCTTTTGAGTCCCTGCACATTTGTACAAATGTGAGATCCACATCCAGTATCTAATACCCAGGAATTAGAAGTAGATAAGTTAATTTCTATAACATAAATACCTGAAGAAGTAGTCTCACCATTCTTCTTCTTCTTTAATTCTTCCAAGTAAAGCTTGCAATTCCTCTTCCAATGACCAGGTTCATTGCAGTGGAAGCAAACTCCTTCCTTTGGAGGTTTAACCTTGGGCTTAGGTTTGGACTTAGGCTTACCACCAACTTTTGCCTTAGCCTTAGCCTTACCCTTGACTTTCATGCCTTTCCCTTTGTTGACCATCAGAACATGGCCAGGCTTTTTACTGATGCTTTGCTCAGCTGTTTTGAGCATGGCATGCAGCTCAGCTATTGATTTCTCCATATTATTCATGTTATAGTTCATGACAAAATGGTCATAACTATCAGGCAATGAATTAAGGATCAAATCCGTTGCCAGTTCCAAACTGAGGGGAAATCCAAGCCTCTCAAGGTGATCAATGTAGCCCTTCATTTTCAAAACATGAGAGCTAACTGAAGCATCTTCAGCCATTTTGCAAGAATGCAAAGCTTTGGTAGTCTCATACCTTTCTTGCCTAGCCTGCTGTTGAAATGTTTGCTTCAGATGAGTACTCAACTCATAAGCTTCCATGTTTTCCAGATGCTTCTGAAGCTCTGGAGCCATGGTAGCTAACATTAGACAGCCAACATCCACAGAATCATCAATATGTTTCTTGAATTTCTCTTTGACTGCCCTTGTGGCATCAGCAGGTGGCTCATTGGGAATAGGCTCATCCAGCACATACAATTTCCTTTCTTGCTTAAGGACAATCCTCAAGTTTCTGAACCAGTCAAGGAAGTTTGTGCCAGTTTCTTTAAGTTTGTCCTTCTCAAGAACAGATCGCAGTGACATAACAGAAGTGTTATTTGATGCCATTAATCTACAAACATGCAAGATAAATTATATTAGTACCAATTTCATTTTAGGTTTTCTTATAAACTCCCACTAAAATAGTAACCCTCATTAATAATTACAATAATTATAATAATTTAGTGGGCTAAGATCCATATTTCACTTAACTCTAAGTCAGCTTTGGCATGATGCTTAAAGCTAAGTTATTTAGGTAGGTAGCTAATTTACCAATTATATCTTATATAACTCTTAGATAATTTATGGGATTTTGACATAATATGTCCCGGCATGTTATAATCCCATCTTATGCCCTTAGGCCCAAAACCGTTTTGATAGCCTAATTAATTCTAACCATTTTAAACATATGAGTAGCACCATTACTCATCTTGCCTTACTAGGATAACCTAATGCACTTCGCTTTGGCAGAACCCACATTTTGGTGATCTTAGTCTTGACAAGTGTTTTAATAATGGGTGGCAAATGACTTAAAATTATGGTGAGGGATTTAGTTTTAACTTATGATGTCTAATTATTTATATACATCATGCATCAATTCATACATGCCATCTCATACACATATATAAACATTCATCGCATCACATACTAAGAACATATGCATAATATATATAAAACCGTGTCATAGCATGGCCAAATCTATATTGATCCTCATAAGCCAATATGAAGATCAAAGGTCAATCCTAGGTGTGAAAAATGGACTTGATCAAAATCTTCCATCTTGCACCTCCATCGCCATGAATTTGGATTGATCTCCATTGTTGCTCTTCGTCTTCATTACATTAATAATACAAAGATATTCTACTACAACTATTGAGTAAAATAAAGATTGCAACAAAATTAACGACACGCAGGTCGTATTTAAAATTACAAACCCTTAAAAAAATAAAATAAAATTCATCCACAAAAGGTTCAATTGGCCATGCTATGCACCATGCAAAGACATCATACATAAACATAATAAATCATATTTATATCATATCATGCTTAATATACCTTATTTCATAAATTGATATATTAAAATTACCGATTGATAATCATAAATAAAAATAAGGCGCTACGAAGAGGTACGGATATATACAGAATCCTATCATGTATCAGCCATCATTTAATCATATCAGCCATCATTTAATCATGTTAAACAATTTAATATATACAGAATACCATCAATAAATAATTATCCAATAATCATTTAAAATAGGAGGCTACGGATAGCTGCACAAGTCGTGCTCATGAGCACGAGTCGTGCTTCCAAGCACGGCAGCACAGCAACACGACTACACTAGTCGTACTTAAGCAAGGCATCACGAGTTGTGCTTCATGAGCACGTCGTGCTCATGAGCACGCCTGTATGATTACCAGAATCACATATGAAGATCACGACGTGATCCAATATCCGTCTCGTGCTTATTGTTAATCTCATTAACGATGTCTGCTAAACCGTATTCTCTGTCATAAAATTAAACGATTTTTGATCAAATCATCAATCGTTCAACAGACACAGAATAGGATCATTGAAATTTTCATATTAAACACGTTAATACCATAAGTTAATCGCATTAACATAATCAATTAACACATAATTGAATTCGTAGCCCTTAGAAAACAAGATTACGTTTTTGACAGTGAAAACAGTAATCGATATCAGTGTGTGCACTTCAACAGAACCAAATATATATATATCACATACATATAAGTTTGAATCAATCGAATATACAAGTGGCTCTGATACCACTGTAGGGTTTCCTCGGAATAATTAACATTAAACGCAGCAGAAAAATTCGAAACCCGAAACAGGATCCAAGTATTTTCGATTGATTCAAAAAGGAAGAGATAAAGATTAACTGACCTTTTGAACGAAATAACTCTTTAGATCGGACTGAAGACGCTGCCTTTACACGAACGTCCTCTATCGGTATCCACACGCACGAACAAATGCACAGAAGTCGCAGGGGTGCTAGCTCCCTTGAATGCGAATGGATTTTCTTTACTTTCTTTCTCAAAGAGTAATGGTGGCTGGTTCTGTTTTCTTTTCTTTTCTTTCTTTCTCAAAGAAGAACGATGGCAACCATTTTTTTTTCTTTCTTTCTCAAAGATATATCTCTATACAGCCACTCTAATCCTTGTTATTTAGAATAACGTGATTAGTGTTTTTATTAGGGTTAAACTCTTTTTATTAACATATATCCCATATATAACTGTACATATATTTCAAATCCTTTTCCTCTTAGGAAAAGATAAATGAGGATATTATCTCTTAATTCAAAATTAAGATATAATATATATATATATATACATATATATATATATATATATATATATATATATATATATATATATTTATTATTCTAAATAATAAGAAATAATATATTAATACATATTATTATCTCATATTCAAAATAAGAGATATTTATATGCATAAATATATATATATAAATATGTAATTTCGAAATTAAATATAAATACCTATATTTATATTTTATTCTGAAATAACCCAATAAAATCCATTCTGTTCATTTTGCTCTTGTTGTGTGACCCAATAGGTTTATATTATGTTGGCAGTGGGTCTGATCCCATAAAAGCCCACAAGTCATAATTGGTCTCTAGCAAGACATTATGACTACCCAAATAATATAAGTATCGTTAGTCCGATTTTAACCTTGCAATAGAACATGTTATTATCCTTTTGTCACACGATATCTTGTTTGAACATAAGTCATGGTCCATGTCAAACTTAAATTGTTCAAACATATAATTTCTCGATCACCAAGTAGACTGATAAATTCAAATGACATTGATCACACTATCAATTCATTTGAGCACGGCCATGCATTTTACAGTCCTACTTATCGAGGGGCCCAATAGATATCTCTCTCATAAGAGAGGGACAAATTCCATCTTGATTATTCACTTTCGTCCGCATAATTCTCATTATGTCCGATCATAAACTTTATAATTATCCGATTAAAGATAACGTTTGATTATGTCAAAACATAATGATCCTTATGTAGGAAACTATGATAACCTCAGGTCAAAGGATTCAATAATATATCTATTATAAGATCACTTATGACATTAACCCATGAAGTGATCTTATAGTGGGTCTATCCAGTACTTTGTTCTCTAGCAAGTACATATAGATTTGATTTATATCAACATATATAATCATCCCATGATTATCAATGCAAATCTATACTAGTCTTAATTTATCTTTATGCCCTTTATTGATAAATGACTAGGGACAACATGAATAACATTGTTATTCATAAACATTACAATAATGTAACATGCCAATAATATCAATGCGAAGAAAACCATTATATAAATGAAAAAGTAATGATTACATCAAGGTCCAAATGTTTGGCCTAGGGCATAACCACTAACATTTATGTGGTTTTGGCAATGTTGTGGTGATGTGCCGGAGGCTTGAGGTAAGTGATTGTGCATGTTGGATATTGTATGGAGAATTGTGTGTGGATAGTGAAGGAAAAGTGCAGAATTGGGCGAATCTGGGTTCTGTCGCGATCACGACAAGTGCCGCGATCGCTACAAGTGCCGCGATCGCGACAGAAGGTGGACTTGGCCCCTTGTTCTGGAAGAGCCATCTGTCGTGATCGCGACGTTTGCCGCGAGCGCGACAGAGAGCTCGGTAGTGGAACCCTCCGCGCGAGCGTGCTGTCCAGCGGGCGCGCGAGGAGGAAGGAACTGGTCACTGTCGCGATCACGACGCTTGTCGCGAGCGCGACAGAGCTCGGCTTTGTGAATTTCTGCCACAAGTGCTTCATCGCGAGTAGGCCCCCTGGCGCGACCTCGTGAGGAAGTAGCTCGTGCTCTGTCGCAAGCGCGACACTTGTCGCGATCGCGATAGAGGCCCTTCCTGGTTGCCCTGCTTTCTGAATGTGTTTCTTTTGTTCCACTTTGCACGGTTTCTCACTATGGCATGAAATATGTTTGTGCTTATGACTCGTGATATCAATGTACTAGTGTTTAGTAAGGAATTTATTTTAATATTAGAATATGGAATTGAATCTTGTTTTTGATTGTTAAGGTCGTGTGAATGAATGTGTTGTTGAGCCTGAAGTGTCAAGGTATAGGATAATTATGCATGCTTAAGAAGGGTTAGTGTACAACTATTCGGTCCGCCCCGTTTGGGCGAAGCGGTCGACCTCCGAGATGGTCATCTTCCGGGTAGTGATAAAATGTTTTGAGACTCTGGTCTCGCACGCTACCTTCGGGTATTAAAGTGTTTTTGAGGCTTCGGTCTCCCGTGCCGTGTTCCCGTATCCTCCACCATTGATTTCAGGCTTTTGTGTGAACGGTCTGGTATTGATTTAGTGAAGTGTTCTGATTATTGTGTGACTCTGAATAGTGTAATGGTTTATTGTTTTCTATTATTTATCCTGAATATATTTATTATACCTCTGTACTCTTATGCATAATGAATTTTGTAGGCTAGTGTATATTTTCTTGTATAGTGTTCTGTTGTGTTGGTTTCTCCCCACTAAGCGTTATCACTTAGCACGGGCTTTTATCTCGTGCAGGTAGCGTGAAGGATCTTGGGAGTTGTTCGTGTTGCGCATCTGCAGGTAGGCCACATAGGAGTCGAGTTATTTATTTTATATCCTCCTGTAATTCTTTTTTTATATGTATTCTTTTGTATAGTGGCTTATGTAATTTTTTGTTAAGGATCTTTATTGTAATCTTTTGGATATTGTGTTTAACTTTATATTTTGATGATACGATGATGTAAGTATTTATATTTTTGTTTTGTTTGTTTATTGAATGCTTCCGCTGTATGTTTGGTCGCATCGTGAGTGAGCGTCGGGTAGCGCGCCCGCCGGTGCCCTTCCAACGGGGGTGGCGGTGGGGGTGTTACATGTTGTGGTATCAGAGCGCGGTTTAAGCGGTTTTGGTTGTCTTTGTTTATTATGTGTTGAGTCTTTGTATGTTAGTCGGTTTTGTGTCGTGGCCTAATGCAGATGTGTCTTTTCTCGTGTAGTGTCTAGATGGAGTCTGATCCAAGTGAGAACGTGGGTGAGACGGTTGGTAGTGCAAGTGTAGTGAGAGGTGAGCAGCCTGCTCCGCAGCGTCAGCAAGAATAGATTCCTGGTATGGGTTTTGGTCAAGAGAATCCGATCTTATTGCAAGGTTTGCTTCAGTTGGTTTAAAGGTTAACTGCTCCTAAAGCCCCGACTGAGTTATTAAGAAAGAGAGGAGCAGAAGATTTTCATGGGACTGCTTTGGATCAATCTGATGTGGCCGAGTTTTGGCTTAAGAGGGTAGGCCGGATTTTACAAGAGATTAGATGTCCTACAGAACATAGGGTGCTGTGTGCAGTGTCGTTGCTACAAGGGTCAGCGTATGATTGGTGGGAACTCGTGATGCGAAATCCTCAGCGACCAGCCGAGTTGACTTGGGATTTCTTTAAGCAAGAATTTGAGCAGAAATATGTGACGAAGGCATATCAGGAAGCTAAGTGGAGAGAGTTCATCAGTCTGAAGCAGCGAGGTATGACCGTGAGTGAGTACGATAAGGAATTCAGCCGATTGAGTAAGTATGTGCCTGAGGCTTTGTTGACGGATGAGTTTAGAAGTAGGCATTTCCTTGAGGGACTGCGTGAGGTGTTCAGAGGTCCTTTGTCGGCATTGTCAGTTTTGCAACCCGTGGGGTATTATCAGCTTGTGGCAGCGGCAATGAAGTTAGAGGAATCAGAGGTGATCAAGCAGAGGATCGAGAGCAAGAGGAAAGCATCGAGTGATGGGATTGGAAGTGGCAAGAAGTCGAGAGGAGTTCCGAGTGGCCAAGGTGGGAAGAGTTCGGTTCCGGTACGTTCGGAAGTCGGGAGTGTAGCGCCACCCTCTAGCAAGGGAAGTGTGATCCCGGAGTGTGAGCATTGTTATAAGCGCCACTGGGGCGAGTGCAGAAGGATCTCTGGAGCGTGCTTCAGATGTGGAAGTCAAAAGCACATGGTGGCGAATTGTCCGGATTGAAGAGAGCTACAGGATAGACCCGAGAGTAGAGCCAGCGGTCAGAGAACGAGAGGGAATCAGAGTGGAAGAGGCAGTGGACGTCCTTCGCAAGCGCCGTTAGAGACAGTGAAGAAGTCGCCAACCGAAGAAGTGTTCGCACACCCGAGAGTTTATGCGATGCAACTTCGGGATATAGCAGATCGAGTGGGACCTTCTGGTAAGTTATTTTATTAGCTTTCGATTAAGCTTCGGTTCGAGTTTTGGGTTGTTGGATTTAAGTGATTAGAGGGAAATTTCGAGGACGAAATTTCTTAAGGGGGAGTGATTGTAACAACCCAAATAGGGCCTGGTCAGAATTTGCGCGGTAAGTCGGTTAATTGAGGGTATTTTCGTAATTTATGTAAGAGAAAAATTGGATAATAAGGATTTATGTGTTAAAATAATTAATTAATTAAGTAAATAGTTAAGTGAAGGGATTAATAGTGTGTGCTTGTAGCGTATGGTTGTAGGGTATAAGTGGTCTAAGGGCTGTTATTGTGTGGTTTTTGGGGCATGGTGCCTAGGATGAAAGTGGTTTTTAAGAAATATTATGGTGTGGATGGAGTAAGGTGCATTGAAGATATTTGTGCAAGAGATGTTAGTGTGTGTTGAGTTATGGTGCTTGGGTGAGCAAGTCAAGATAGTGGGATCCTTGGTGCAATAGGATTGTGACACATGGCATAGGGTTGTTGAGCATTAAATGAAAGGAAGAGAGAGGAAGGACAGCTTTTGGTAAAGCTTCCCGTGGAAGCTACTCCCTTGTTTTCCATTTCCTGTTCTCCCTACTCCCTCTTGCTTCATTTTTCTGTTCTCAACCCCATCTCTTGTGTTCTCCTTGAGCTTTGAGTAGGATTATAAGAGGTAAGTGTTTGGATTTCTTGAGTTTTAATCTTGGGTTCTTCTTCTCTTGCATTCATTTTTGGTTTTGACTGTGGTTTTGGGTCTGATTTGAGTGTGTTGTGGCTGGATTTTAAGCAAGCATCGGAAGAGAATAGGAAGAGCAAGGGCAAGGATAAAGTGGTTTCGTGAAGGGCACGGTTTGAAGCTTCGTTTTCCAGGTATGGGAGCTGTGTTCTTGAGTGTTTATTTGGGAATGGGTTTGGAATGCATGCAAGTGATTGGGAGCTATGTGGTGGATTTTGTGTTTTTCCCCTAATTTCCTCCTTGGATCGACTCTATGTTGTGATTGCATGACTTTTGCCATATTGGGTGTTTTATGAATGCATGTTTAAATTAAGTAGTGATTTATAGTGAAGTGAGTGATATAGTGAAATTAGTATGTGTGTTTTTGGAACATGATCATGCCATGTTAATGGATTTTGAGTTGGGATGTGAGTGAATCTATGATGAATTGATGATGGATTATTATTTAAAATGTGTTTATGTGGTTTTGGCAATGTTGTGGTGATGTGCCGGAGGCTTGAGGTAAGTGATTGTGCATGTTGGATATTGTATGGAGAATTGTGTGTGGATAGTGAAGGAAAAGTGCAGATTTGGGCGAATCTGGGTTCTGTCGCGATCGCGACAGAAGGCGGACTTGGCCCCTTGTTCTGGAAGAGCCCTCTGTCGCGATCGCGATAGAGAGCTCGGTAGCGGAACCCTCCGCACCAGCGTACTGTCCAGCGGGCGCGCGAGGAGGAAGGAACTTGTCACTGTCGCGATCGCGACAGAGCTCGGCTCCGTGAATTTCTGCCACGAGTGCTTCGTCGCGAATGGGCCCCCTAGTGCGACCTCGCGAGGAAGTACCCCGTGCTCTGTCGCGAGCGCGACACTTGTCGCGATCGCGACAGAGGCCCTTCCTGGTTGCCCTGTTTTCTGAATGTGTTTCTTTTGTTCCACTTTGCACGGTTTCTCACTATGGCATGAAATATGTTTGTGCTTATGACTCGTGATATCAATGTACTAGTGTTTAGTAAGGAATTTATTTTAATATTAGAATCTGGAAATTAATCTTGTTTTTGATTGTTAAGGTCGTGTGAATGAATGTGTTGTTGAGCCTGAAGTGTCAAGGTATAGGATAATTAAGCATGCTTAAGAAGGGTTAGTGTACAGCTGTTCGGTCCGCCCCGCTTGGGCGAAGCGGTCGACCTCCGAGATGGTCATCTTCCGTGTAGTGATAAAATTTTTTGAGACTCCGGTCTCCCGCGCTAGCTTCGGGTATTAAAGTGTTTTTGAGGCTTCGGTCTCCCGTGCCGTGTTCCCGTATCCTCCACCATTGATTTCAGCCTTTTGTGTGAACGGTCTGGTATTGATTTAGTGAAGTGTTCTGATTATTGTGTGACTCTGAATAGTGTAATGGTTTATTGTTTTCTATTATTTATCCTGAATATATTTATTATACATCTGTACTCTGATGCATAATGAATTTTGTAGGCTAGTGTATATTTTCTTGTATAGTGTTCTGTTGTGTTTGTTTCTCCGCACTAAGCGTTATCGCTTAGCACGTGCTTTTATCCCGTGCAGGTAGCGTGAAGGATCTTGGGAGTTGTTCGTGTCGCGCATCTGCAGGCAGGCCACATAGGAGTCGAGTTATTTATTTTATCTCCTCTTGTAATTCTTTTTGTATATGTATTCTTTTGTATAGTGGCTTATGTAATTTTTTGTTAAGGATCTTTATTGTAATCTTTTGGATATTGTGTTTAACTTTATATTTTTGATGATACGATGATGTAAGTATTTATATTTTTGTTTTGTTTGTTTATTGAATGCTTCCGCTGTATGTTTTGTCGCGTCGTGAGTGAGCGTCGGGTAGCGCGCCCGCTGGTGCCTTTCCAACGGGGGTGGCGGTGGGGGTGTTACACCTTGAGTGCACAACGCTTGGCTGTCTATCGAAAGATGGGAAGTTCCCGATCGTGAAAGTGTAGAACGCACAATTTGTGCTTTGCTAAGAACCCAAGATATGAGTCATGCAGATGAGCAGCCAATTGTAGCCTTTGAGTTCGCTGAGCGTGCGCTGCCGAGTGGCCGTAGCGAGAGCTCTCTGTCGCGAGTGCGATAGAGTGCTCTGCTGCCGAGCGATTTTGGGATAGACTTCGGTCGCGAGTGTGACAGCTTCTGCTGGCCGCTCACTATCGCGAGCGCGATAGTGAGATATGACTCCATCTCCACGCGAGCATGAGGACTGCCGCAATCATGACCTTGGGTAAGCTTCACCTCTGTCGCGAGCACGACACCTCCAGGCTTCAAAAATTGAGTTTTCTTTTTATGCTTTCAATGTTTAATCTTCAATCTCGTCATGCTTTCATAATTATACATAGACAATTTTATGAATTATATGAATGCAATTAGATGAATTTATGCTTGACCTGCGAAAGTCAATAAGTGGATATATAGGCATGCCGATAGAGTTTAGTTAGCTGCAGCCATGCGTATGCATTCTGGACCCTGATCTGGTCCCTATTCGAATCCTCGTGATCCCTTTTTAACTTGAATCTTGTTTAAGATTCTATGCAAAAATGTTTGAAACTAAAAGAAAGGAATAATTTTGATACCCTTGGGTATCCATGCGTTTTGAATGACTATGGGTTACTGGCTATCCACTATTTTGAATAAGCAGGTTTATTGTAACTATGTGTGGTTATCTAGTTTTGTATAAATGATTGTATGATGAAAGATATTGTTATCTTGAGTATGATGAACTGTTTTAAATACGGATATGCAGTATGTGCTATATGTATGCGATTTGTTATGACATCCACTGTGAGTGGTCGTTTTCTTTGTGTTTTCCCCACTAAGCGTATTCACTTAGCATGGGTGTTTCATCCGTGCAGGTGTGGAAGATGTTGGAGTTTTTGGGCAGGGTGATCCATATCAGCAGGGCCAACACAACTGGGAGAGAGATTTTGTAGTACAAGATTGTATTTTTTGTATATGTTTTAGCTTAATGATTTTGTAATGTTGACTCTTGATGTAAACTCTACTTTTGTAAGTTGATTTGATATCAGAAATGTGTATGATCTTTTGTGCTGCAGTACTTTTGTATTTTGATATGTAAAGACTATTATGTAAATTAATAATATTGTACTTTTGTTTTCAGTCCTTATCTATTGTTTAAGAAATTTTATTTTACCGCCTTGAATGTTTGATTTGCAATTGTATTCGAGTTGTTTGAGTTTTCGCGTGACAACCCTAATCTATCGGGGTCCTTCTTCCTCTTCGAGGGATAAAGCTCCCTACGTATAGGTAAGGGGTGTTACATTTTGTGGTATCAGAGCATAAGGTTTGGGCATTTCTGGGCAAGTGTAAGATAGAGTTTGCGTTTAGTGTTGTGTTGGCTTGATGCGAATTATTGTGTATGTTTTGTAGTTAGATGGAGTTCACTCGTGGATCACTTGAGGGGTCAGCCGAGAGTACAAATCCCCGAGGGCTCAGCGACCTAGGGTACAACCTGAGGTCCCTGCGGTCGTCTTTGAGGCCATGCTCAAGATATCTTAGGATATGGCTAGGGTTTTGGAAAGAGTTACTGCCCCTAGAGCTCCGATTGAGAATATGCGAAAGTTTGGAGCGGAGGATTTCTTTGGAACCAGTTTGGATGAATCAGATAAAGCTAAAAGGTGGATTGAGAAAGTTAGTCGGGTGTTATGGGAAATTCGTTGTCCTTCGAAGAGAGAGGTGGAATGTGTAGTATCTCTGTTGCGGGGCTCCGCATATGATTGGTGGACACTAGTGCTCAGACATCCTTAGCTTCCTGAACCTGTGACATGGGAGTTCTTTGAAAGGGAATTTCAGAATAAGTATGTGACTAAGGCATTTAAGGAGGCCAGATGGGCGCAGTTTTTGAGTTTCCGACAGAGAGTGTTATCCATAGTGAAATATGAGAAGGAATTTAATCGACTCAATAAGTATGCACTGCCTGGAGTTCTTACTGAGGAGTTTTGATGTCAACAGTTTGAGGCGGGTTTGAACGAGTCTCTTAAGGTGATGTTGGTTTCCTTGATGTCTGCACCGGATATCAGTTATTATCAGATCGTGCAGGCGGCTTTGAGAGCGGAATGCTCTGAGAATATTTTAAGGGAGAAGGCTCAAAGGAAAAAGGCATCTAGAAGAGGTTCTTCTTCAGGAAAGAAGCCACGTGAGTTTCAAGGAAATCTCTCTTGTGAGTCACATCCTAGTCCGGCTACTAGAGGGAGGAGACAGGATTCTTTCAGAGGGTCTGGCTTTGGTAGAGGAGTTTCGGGTGGTAGAGGTGATGGTGTGCCTCAATGTTCCCATTGTAGAAGCGCCATTGGGGCGAGTGTCGGTGGTTGATGGGAGGATGTTTCAGATGTGGTATTACCGACCACTTTCTAGCCAACTGCCCAAATTTGTATGAGAATACTCAGGGTCAGCAAGAGGCAAGTAGAGCTGGGTCGAATGTTCCTCAAGGCAGTCATGCTAGAGGTAGAGGACGGGATCATAGTGGACGGCCTTGGGAAAGAAAATCTTCTGAGATAGTTGATCGTCCAGTGCCGATGGCTGCAAGAGCATATGCCATGAGAACTCATGACGACCAGGATGCTCCGGAAGTGATAGCTGGTAAGTTCTTACTTTTCCGTACTGAAATGTATGCTTTGATAGATCCGGGTTCCACTCATTCTTATTTGTGTTCCGATAAGTTGTGTGATGAATTATCTAATGAGGATAAATTGATTATGAGATATGTGTCACTAGTCCATTAGGGCAGTGTGTGAAAGTGAATCGGGTATATCGGGATTGTCCTTTGTTGGTGCAAGGTAAGGAATTTCTGGTTGATCTGATTAGTCTACAATTTTATTAGTTCGACCTCATTTTGGGTATGGATTGGCTATCCAAGCATCAAGCTATAGTTTATTATCGGAGGAGAATGGTTGTGCTCAAAGACAGGGATCGGATACCTGTGGTAGTTAGAGGTTTGGGAAGTAACTCGCTGCATAATTGAAGGCCAAACGGTTTATGAGGAAGGGATGTGAAGCGTATTTAGCTTTGATTTTGGATTCCCGCAGAGAGCAAGTAAAGATACAAGATATTCTAGTAGTAAGAGAATTTGTAGATGTCTTTCCAGAGAAATTATCGGGTTTGCCACCAGAGAGAGAAGTAGAACTGTCTGTGGACATTGTACCGGGTTCAGCTCCGATTTATAAGGTTCCATATAGGATGGCTCTAATGGAATTGAAGGAGTTGAAAAGTCAATTGCAAGAGCATTTGGATAAGAGTTTTATTCGACTGAGTGTGTCGCCTTGGGGTGCTCCAATTTTATTTGTCAAGAAAAAGGACGGTACCTTAAGAATGTATATTGATTACCGGCAGATTAACAAGGTCACAGCTAAGGAAATTCAGGTCTAGGATTTTGATTGGGAATTTGTAAATTTTCATGTATTTGCTCTTCTTTGATTGTTCTGGAAATTTGGCATGTTGATGAAGTTTTATGATGGTTGATTTTCTATGTGAATGTGTTATTGTACTAGAAATAATTAATTGTGATTTTGTTGGGTTAAATGCTCTATGCGAGTAGAATTGAGATTCAAATGTGTTGGGTTGATTTGAATTATTAATTATGTTTATTATATGGTATTGGGTGTTAAGAGCTTCAAAAGGTGAGTTTTAAGTTGTTGATAAATGTTTTGAATGTTGGTTTAAGTTGTGTGTTTTTGGTGGGTTGAAGTTAGGTTGATTCTAGCATTATTTCTGGGTGTTGGTCGTTTTACACGGCTGTATGGAGTTCCATACTGCCGTGCAAACGCTCTCTGGATTGCTGTCCGTCGAGCCACACGGCGGTAAGGAATTCCATACCGCCGTGTAAGTGTTCGCTGGACACTTGAGGGCAGGGAAGCGACACGAGTCGTGTCCCTCATGCACCACTCGTGCTCCCCGTTTTACACGGTGGTATGGCTTTGCCTTACCCCCATGTAAAGTGTCTTACATGGCAGTAAGACGATGTCATACCGCCGTGTAAAACGCTACTGCCTCCCATTTTTGGTAAAATGTCACTTGTGTCTTTTCGCTCCTTTTTCTTTTAATTTGGGTTTTTAATCTTTATTTGGTGTATTATTAATTAGTAAATTATATTAATTGGCATTTCAATTTAGCGAAATGATATTTATGGTAAATTGTATCGCATGTTGCATGTTGAATATAATTGGATTATGTATGACTTATTTTCTAGTGCTTGATATAACAGTATGAGATATTTAAAGGTGATTTCTTTATGCATGACCTGCAAGAGTCAGCCTAGTGGATAGTTAGGCATGCTTAAAAGAGTCCTTTTGCTGCAGCCTCTATACTGTTCTGGACCCTGATCAGGTCCCCGTTTTATTCCTCGTGAACTTCTACGTGTTCGGATCTTATTTAAGATCCCTTTGTAAAATGTTTTGAAAGAGATGATATGATACTGTTTTTCTTGATTCGTACCCGTAAGGTTCCATTACGTGTCGATTCATACCCGTAAGGTGCCTCTACGCGTTTACTCGTTATCCACTACAATGAGTAAGCAGGTGTTATGATTTGTCTGATATGATTATAAGTATTTGAATCCGAATGAGTATGATTATAAGTATTTGAATCTGAATGACTCTATTATGAGTATATGAATCTATTGGCATATAAATGTGTTTATTGAACCTTTGAATGGTGATGAATGGAATTCTATTGTGATTATATCTTGTGATATTCAGTATGCTATTATGTATGTGATTTGCCTTGACGACCATTGTAAATGGCCGTCCATATATTATTGTTTGTTTCCCCACTAAGCGTTATCGCTTAGCACGGTATTTTCACCCGTGTAGGTGTGGAAGGTGTATAGCTTTTGGGAGTGTGATGCCCAATCCCTAACATCACACTAGCTCAGCTAATCTTAGTTAGAGAAGGCCGCACGCACACAACAGAACACACGATAAATTCAGAACAATAAAATTTCATCATCTACAAGCATAACTCATGCATCACATGCTAACTACTTATAGTGCATATTCCATAGCCACACATTCATGATTATCAGATTATTACATGCCTTTATATACCTGATACACATTTCAATTATTCAAAAAGCTTATACAAAAAGGATCCCAAAATATCAACCCAAAACCTACACTTTCTACTTCCTACTGTTGACCGTACAAAATGCGGGGACGTCCTCCAGTCACCTCTCATCCGTACCTGCACGGATTGGAGTAAATCCATGCTAAGCGATAACACTTAGTGGGGAACACATAACAAATAATTATCACACAACTAGGGTTATCATACATTGCATGCCAACAATCAAGCTCAGTTCAAAATCATCTCATCAAATACCACTCCATACATATCGTGGTTCAACACTATATTCAATCATAAAGCATCAATCGCGAGTTCACATATTCACATTGCTTACCATATTATTTCACAATCATTTCCACTTATTAATTAGTTGAATAGCCTGCAATTCAATAACGCGGATAACGGGTATCGCATTGGTACCATTCAGGTACTAGAATCTCATCGAGATTACTTTTACGCATTGGTACCCTCAGGTACTTAAAATCATTCCACATATAATAAAATCCATCAAGGATTATTCGCATTGTTTTCGCATTATGATTCCCTTGGAATCAGACACATTTAATGCATGGGGCTGCAGCACTTGACCCTATAGGCATGCCTAACTATCCACTACTTGACTCGCAGGCTTAAATTGTTAACATTTATTCATTTCACATTAAACACATTTCGCATCACATATGTTGTTGTCCAACATCACATTCGCTTCATACATTTGCAATAGCACACAACCATTTACTTCACTTATATACTCATAGTATTTCCAATCCCTTTCTTTCATAGTTAATAATCACATATATGATTGCATTCAAAAGTCATCACGTTTATGCAAATATACATTACTTTATACTCACATAACACTTACTCATAATGTCCTTCATTACAGCTTAAAGCCTTGCCATTTAGAAGTCCAAACACATTAGGATTATATTGCCAAAACAGGGTAGGTCACGGTCACAATGAATATCAATGTCACCGTGACATATTGAAGTTCAAAACAGAATGCAAACTGGGGACAGGTCACGGTCACAATCAATTTCATTGTCACCGTGACATGTTCCCAACTCTCGGCAGAATGCAACTTGAGGGTATGTCACGGTCACAATGAATTTCATTGTCACCGTGACATATCCGCACTTTGCAAAATAGAATGCTCTCTTGGGTACCTCACGGTCACAATGAATTTCATTGTCACCGTGACATACCAAAATTCATTAGGCAGAATTGAACTCACACACCTCACGGACACAATCAATTTGATTGTCACCGTGACCTATGCAAAAACACCATAACACAGCTGTGTTTTGTCACTAGCACAGCTGTGCTTTCCAGTCCAATTCTTCCTTCTCATTAAGACTTCAGAACTCATTATCACATTTGGCAATCAACCCAAAAACATCAACCACTTACTCATTTAGCACATACCTGATTTTCCCTTCTTGTTTTGGCATTAAATAATAGCACAAATCATAATTATTTTCAATCAACTTTATCATAAAGCATGTTACTACAACAATCATATAACCTAGCATCACATAATTCATGCTTAAACCTCAATTGCACATACACATATAGTTCATTCCAAATCTCTATCCAACCAACACAAATCATACAATTATGCAATTAGGGTTTGTTCCCAAACCTTATCGCCTTAGCTCCTAATCTCGACGGATGCTCGGCTCACCGATTGCTACTTTTCCCTTATCTCTCTTCACTTCTTCGGCTATCAATACAACACAAATGCTCCAGCTCAAACTCAATCCAATAATATCCCATCCAAACTAACTCAACCAAGAAGAAAGAGCAGAAGATGAGAATATGCATGCATAACCACTTACCTTTGAGTTTGCCCTTAATTCTTACTTCAATTCTACAAGGACACACACTCACTCACCAACTCTCCTCTTCACTCACGGAAAGAAGAAGAAGAACATAATCAAAGTACAGAAAAGAGAGAGAGGAACTGAACCACACTCACCTCTCAACTCCCTAAACATTTGCATGCATAAGTGGAGGTGGCATCCTCACAATGAGCCACACGGAACCCACTTCAGAAAACCTGCCTCCACCAACTATTTTTTACTTTATTTTATTCTTAATTAACCCTCCATTAAACTAGTTAATCAGCCTTTAACTCATGCTTATTACAATCATATATAATTACCATTTAATCCCTTAACTATTCTTCTTTCTTTCAATTAAGTCCTGCCTTCATTTCAATCTAGTCCAAAACTCACATTCAATTCACACACACATGCCAATTTAAGTTAGTTCTTTTAGGGTACAAGTCCGGCCATGACAGGGAGAGTCGCCGCCAGTCAAGCAAATATAGTGGGATTGTTGATAGGGCATAGTTTCTTTTTGTATCATCATTACTTTGTAATAGTGATATATCTATTGTATATCATTTTTGTAAGCTTCCGCTACGTATCTCTGACAGTTGTATTTATTTTGTAATATCAATTTTTGATCAGAACATTATTGTAATGAATGTTATTATATTAATGCATGATCATTCTGATGTTTCCAAATTTTTTAATTTTCACTATTTGTATTTATATTTATATTATGTGAATGAATATTTTGCACTATTCTGCTTGGTAACACCCTTACTCATACGAGTTCTCACTACCTTGCGGATCGGTCCTCTTACATATGGGAAGGGGGTGTTACAGTTTTTATTATCAGAGCCCCAGTTTAGGCATTTTCTGGGTGTTGATGTGCATCTGTGTGTATACATCTAGGATTGTGTCGGCTGATGTGGCTGTCCTCTTGTTTGTTTTAGATGGCTTCTAATTCGGTGCTTGGATCACTTGAGGAGTCCGCCGAGAGTGTAAATCCTCAAGCAGTCGATCCTTCTGTGTCTGTGTCGGCTCAGCCTGTTAGGGCACAACCTGAGGCTACAGGCATGCCCCTTGACGTTATGTTGAAGATTTCATAGGACATGGCTAGGGTCATTGAGAGTGTGACCGCTCCTAGAGTCCCTACTGAGAATTTGTGGAAGGAGAGTGCAGAGGACTTCTATGGGGCTGGTTTGGAGGAATCAGAGTATACTGAGAAGTGGTTAGAGAAGGTAGAGCGAGCCTTGGAGAGATTTAATATCCTCAGGAGAGGCAAGTAGAGTGTGTTGTAGCCCTGTTGAAAGGATCCGCTTATGACTGTTGGAAGTTGGTCCGTAGGCATCCTCAGTTTCCTGACCCAGTTACATGGGAGTTTTTTGATAGGGAATTTACAAGTAAGTATGTGACTCCGGAGTACAAGGATACCAAGTGGGCATAGTTTTTGAGTCTGAAGCAGAGGGCGACGACAGTTTCAGAGTTGTAAAAAGAGTTCAATCATTTGGCTAAGTATGCTCCTGAAGGTGTTCTGACAGAGGAATTCAGGTGTAGGCACTTTGAGAATGGGTTGAATGAGTCACTAAGAGCTATGATTATTTCTCTGATGAGTACTCAAGGTATTGGGTACTATCAAATTGTGCAAGCGGCTGTGAGGGCCGAGAGGTTTGAGTCGGTTCTGAGAGAGAGAGCTCAGAGGAGGAATCCCCCTCGTGGTGGATCTAAATCGTCATCAACATCGGGTAAGAGGTCTAGGAACCCGTATGATGAGTCTTTAGGTCCGGCTTCGAGAGGCAGGAGGCAAGGTTCTGCTAGGGGTTCTGGTTCTGGCAGAGGTGGTTCTGGGTTGAGGCTGATGTGTAGCCTGAGTGTTTGCACTGTAGTAAGCGCCATTGGAGTGAGTGTAGGTGGCTCACGGGCAGTTGTTTCAGATGTGGTAGCACTGATCACTACTTGGCTAATTTTTCGAGGTTTAGTGAGGCTTTTGGTGATCAGCATGAGGCTAGCAGAGTTGGTTCTAATGCTCCGCAAGCCAGTCATGGTAGAAGCCGAGGTAGAGGTCAAAGTGGTCGGCATAGAGAGGGAGCTCCATCAAAATCAATTGATCGTCCTTTGATGGTTCCTGCTAGAGCGTATGCTATGAGAGTTCGGGATAAGCAAGATGCCCCTGATGTGATTGCTGGTAAGTTCCTACTCTTTGACACTGAGTTATATGCTCTAATTGACCCTGGCTCCACACACTCATATTTGTGCACAAGTATATTGTTTGATAAGATGCATGATGTTGACCAGTTAGATTATGAGGTTTGTGTGACCAGTCCTTTAAGGCATAGTGTCAATGTGAGTAGAGTGCATAGGAATTGTCCCCTTTTGGTTCAGGAAGTTGAGTTTCCTACTGATTTGATTGAGTTGCCTTTCGGGGAGTTTGATCTGATTTTGGGTATGGATTGGCTTAGTAAGCATCGGGCTGTTGTGGATTATCGTAGGAAGGTAGTTGTATTACGAGATAGAGATCAGTCTTCTGTTGTTGTCAAGGGTTTGGGTTCTAGTTCTTTGAGTAATGTGATATCCGCCATGCAAGTTAAGAGATTTATGAAAAAGGGTTGTGAGGCATTCTTAGCAGTTATTTTGGATTCAAAGCATGATCAGGTAGAGATTGATGGTATCCCCGTTGTTAGGGAGTTTAGTGATGTGTTTCCAAGTGAATTGCCTGATTTGTCTCCTGAGAGAAGTGGAGATGTCCATAGAGATTATGGCGGGTACTTCGCCCATTTTGGAAGCACCTTATCGGATGGCTCCTGTAGAGTTGAGAGAACTCAAAATTTAGCTACAAGGGTTATTGGATAAGGGGTTTATTCAACCTAGCATATCTCCATGGGGAGCCCCGGTTTTGTTTATCAAGAAGAAAGATGGCTTTTTGAGGATGTGTATCGACTATAGGCAAATTAATAAGGTCACAGTGAAGAACAAGTATCCCTTGTCTAGAGTCGAGGATTTATTTGATCAGCTTAGAGGTGCGGGTGTCTTTTCCAAGTTTGATCTTCGATCGGGTTATTATCAGCTTCGAGTTCAGGATGCGGATGTGGTTAAGAATGCATTTTGGACGCGGTATGGCCATTATGAGTTTCTTGTGATGCCATTTGGTTTGACCAATGCACCTGCGACTTTCATGGATTTGATGAACCGAGTATTTCGGCCATATCTCAATCAATTTGTAGTAGTGTTTATAGATGATATTTTTGTTTTCTTGAAGGATGAGAATGAGCATAAAGAGCATCTTCGGTTAGGTTTGCAAGTGTTGAGGGAGCACCATTTGTTTGCGAAGATTAGCAAGTGTGACTTTTGGCTTCGAGAGGTGTCTTTCTTGGGTCACATTGTGTCGGCTAAGGGTATGCAAGTGGATCCAGCTAAGATTGAGGCGATTGTGGATTAAAAAGCGGCTAGGAATGTTCTGGAAGTGAGAAGCTTCCTTGGTTTGGCAGGCTACTATTGTCGGTTTGTGAAGGGTTTTTCTTTTATTGCTACTCCGATGACTAGATTGTTGAGGAAAGGAGTTAGATTTGAGTGGTCGAATAAGTGTCAAGCTTGCTTTGAGAAGTTAAAGAAGTTGTTAGTTAAAGCACCTGTACTTACTCAACCCATATCGGTTAAAGAGTTTGTGATGTACAATGATGCTTTTTGTGTCAGGCTCGGATGTGTATTGATGCAAGAGGGTAAAGTTGTGGCTTATGCATCTCGTCAGTTGAAGCCACATGAGAGGAATTATCTGACACATGATTTGGAATTGGCGGTTGTGATCTTTGCTTTGAAGATTTGGTGGCATTATCTGTATGGGAAAAAATGTAGGATCTTTATAGATCATAAGAGTTTGAAGTATCTTCTAATGCAAAAAGAGTTGAACATGAGACAGTATCGATGGTTAGAGTTGTTCAAGGACTACGACTGCATTGTGGATTACCATCCGGGTAAAGCCAATGTGGTTGCAGATGCTTTGAGTCGGAAGTCAATTTCGGCTTTGTTTTTTAGGCGGTTTAGGTGGAAATTTGATTCAGATGGTGCTTTGGTTGCCCGATTGAGAGTGCAGCCTACTTTGAGGCAGTCGATTGTGGATGCTCAGAAGGATGATGTGAGACTACAGTGGGTTTTGCAAGAGGTTTAGCAGGGTAAGCAGTCTGAGTTTTCAATTTTGGATGGGGTGCTTATGTATAGGAATCGTTTGTTTGTGCCCGAGAATATTGTGTTAAGGAAGAAACTTTTGAGTGAGGCACACACTATGGTCTTTACAATGCATCCTGATAGTGAGAAGATGTATCGGGATATAAAGCAGTTCTACTGGTGGTCTGGGATGAAGATAGCTATCGTGGAATTCATGGCAAAGTGTTTGACTTGTCAACAGGTAAAGGCTGAGCATCAAGTCCCTTCGGGATTGCTCAGTCCTTTATCCATTCCTCAGTGGAAATGGGATGATATCACCATGGATTTTGTATCGGGTTTGCCAGTGACTCAGAGGAAGCAATATTCGGTTTGGGTTATTGTGGATCGGCTTACGAAGTCAGTGCATTTTGTGTCGGTTAGAGTGGACTACTCGATGGATAAGTTGGCCAATGTGTATGTGGATGAGGTAGTCGGTTACATGGAGTGCTATTGTCCATAGTTTCAGATCGGGATCCAAGGTTCACATCCAAGTTTTGGAAGGAATTGCAGAGTGCTTTGGGTACCAAGTTAAACTTCAGTACAACGTTCCATCCTCAGACTGATGGTCAGTCTGACAGAGTTATCCATATTTTAGAGGATATGCTTTGGGTTTGTGCTTTGGATTTTTCTGGTAGTTTGGATCAGTATGTGCAGCTTATGGAGTTTACATACAACAACAGTTATCAGTCGAGCATTGGTATGTCACCGTTTGAGCCTTTGTATGGTCGATCGTGTAGGACTCCAGTTCTAAAGAGAAAAGATATTCGGTTTGAAGTCGGGGACAAAGTTTTCCTTAAGGTTTCACCTTGGAGGAAAGTGTTGCGTTTTGGCAAGAAAGGTAAACTTAGTAGTCAGTTCATTGGACCTTTTGAGATTTTGGATAAAATTGGTCCGGTAGCCTATAGGTTGGCTTTACCAATGGAGTTGGCTAAGATCCATGACGTCTTTCATGTCTCTATGCTTCATTGCTATAGATCGGATCCGTTGCATGTATTGTCAGTTCAAGATGTTCAAATTCAGCCGGATCACTCCTACGATGAGGAGTCAAAGGCTATTATAGTTTGGTAAGTGAGATAGTTGAGAACAAGCAAATCCATCTGGTCAAGGTTCTTTGGCAACATCACAAAGTCGAAGAAGCGACTTGGGAACCAGAGGCGATAATGAGGATTCAGTATTCGCATTTGTTCAGTTCAGGTGATAATTTCGAGGATGAAATTCTTGTTGGTAGGGGAGAGTTATAACACCCCGATTCCCCCCTAATAGTTTGAGCTATGTTTGCCATGTGTATGCGTGCATGTGTGAGAGGTTTGGCATGTGTCAAGGGCATTTTGGGTAAAATGCATGTTTGTTGGGCTGTAATATTATGTGGGTGCATATATGTTAGTAGGGTGTATGTGCATTGAGTTGTGTTAGTGTGTGCATGCTCACATGTTGGTAGGGTGTGCATTAGTGAGGATAGCATTGTGTGTGGGTAGTGCAAGCTTATTGGGTATGAGTGGTCAATCTTCACCAATGAGGAAATGACACTTGGCTAGGATAAGGAAAAAGGGGTAATTAGAAGAAGAAAGAGAATAGGGAAAGTAGATTTTGTTTCCCTTTCCAGTTTCTCTATTTTCTCTACTTCTCTTCTTCCTTTTCTCTCCATTTGAGTGCCCTAGCTTGGATCCAAGAGAGTGTTGGTGGGAATTGATCATCTCTTGACCCTCATTTGGTAAGTTGCTGCTTTTTCCTCTTCTTCTTCATCTTTTCTTCTTCTTTGCCGGTTTGGAGTTTTGATTTGGGTTTGTTGTGTTTGTATGATTTTTGGATATGTTTGTTAGTTGAGCCTCCTCGCGATCCCAAGGGAAAGGAGAAGGCTAGTGGGAGTGGTGCTAAGTAATTGGAGCTAAGAAAATTCAGGTCTAGGATTTTGTTTGGGAATTTTGTAAATTTTCATGCATTTGCTCTTCTTTGATTTTTATGGAAATTTGGCATGTTGATGAAGTTTTATGATGGTTGATTTGCTATGTGAATGTGTTATTGTGCTGGAAATAATTAATTGTGATTCTGTTGGGTTAAATGCTATGTGGGTAGAATTGAGATTCAAATGTGTTGGGCTGATTTGAATTATGAATTATGTTTATCATATGGTCTTGGGTGTTAAGATCTTCAAAAGGTGAGTTTTATGTTGTTGATAAATGTTTTGAATGTTGGTTTAAGTTGTGTGTTTTTGGTGGGTTGAAGTTAGGTTGATTCTAGCATTATTTCTGGGTGTTGGTCATTTTACACGGCTATATGGAGTTCCATACCACCGTGTAAACGCTCTCTGGATTGATGTCCGTCAAGCCACACGGCGGTAAGGAATTCCATACCACCGTGTAAGTGTTCGCTGGACACTTGAGGGAAGGGAAGCGACACGAGTCGTGTCCCTCATGCACAACTCATGCTCCCCTGTTTTACACGGCGGTATGGCTTTGCCTTACCCCTATGTAAAGTGTCTTACACGGCGATAAGACAATGTCATACTGCCGTTTTTGTAAAATGTCACTTGTGTCTTTTTCGCTCCTTTTTCTTTTAATTTGGCTTTTTAATCTTTATTTGGTGTATTATTAATTAGTAAATGATATTAATTGGCATTTCAATTTGCCCAAATGATATTTATGGTAAATTGTATCGCATGTTGCATGTTGAATATAATTGGATTATGTATGTCTTATTTTCTATTGCTTGATATAACAGTATGAGATATTTAAAGGTGATTTCTTTATGCATGACCTGCAAGAGTCAGTCTAGTGGATAGTTAGGCAAGCCTAAAAGAGTCCTTTTGCTGCAACCTCTTTATTGTTCTAGACCCTGATCAGGTCCCCATTTTGTTCCTCGCGAACTTCTACGTGTTCGGATCTTGTTGAAGATCCCTTTGTAAAATGTTTTGAAAAGAGATAATATGATACTGTTTATCTTGATTCGTACCCGTAAGGTACCACTACGTGTCGATTCGTACCCATACGGTACCTCTACGCGTTTACTCGTTATCCACTACTATAAGTCAGCAGGAGTTATGATTTGTTCTGATATGATTATAAGTATGTGAATTCGAATGAGTATGATTATAAGTATTTGAATATGAATGACTCTATTATGAGCATATGAATCTGTTGGCATATAAATGTGTTTATTGAACTTTTGAATGGTGATGAATGGAATTCTATTGTGACTATATCTTGTGATATTCAGCTTGTCATTATGTATGTGATTTGCCTTGACGATCATTGTGAATGGCCATCCATATATTATTGTTTGTTTCCCCACTAAGCGTTATTGCTTAGCACGGTGTTTTCACCCGTGCAGGTGCAGAAGGTGTATAGCTTTTGGTAGAGTCACCTTCAGTCAAGCCAACACAGTGGGATTGTTGATAGGGCATAGTTTCTTTTTGTATCATCATTATTTTGTAATAGTGATATATCTATTGTATATCGTTTTTGTAAGCTTTCGCTATGTATCTCTGACAGTTGTATTTATTTTGTAATATCAGTTTTTGATCAGAACATTATTGTAATGAATGTTATTATATTAATGCATGATCATTCTAATGTTTCCAAAGTTTTTAATTTCTGCTATTTGCATGTATGTTTATATTATGTGAATGAATGTTTTGCACTGTTCTACTTGGTGACACCCTTACTCATACGAGTTCTCACTCCCTTGCGGATGGGTCCTCCTACGTATGGGAAGGGGGTGTTACACTAACCCTCCGTGGAGTGATAGTGCCATCATCATGCTAACCCTTGTCGAAGTGGTAGTTAGGCAATTTGACCATTTTCCCGAGCAATCAAAATATTTTTTTATTAATTGGCCACGTTGATTTATTTTGTTGATGTATGAATTATTCAATTAGTTGTCATCATTCATTTTTTTCTTTTTTAGTAATTGTTAGTCATCAAATTTATCATACTCGAATGAACTAGTGATATAATAAAAATAAAATGAACATAAAAAATAAATAAAATATAATAAAATAATGAAAAAATTACACAACACACAGTTATAGTAGCGAAAAGGAGATAAAACGAGACAAAAGCAGAGACAAAACGATAATAATGTTGTTGGGATAGTGTGATGCGCGCCGAACCTAACAAAGGCCCTCATTGAACTCGCTTTTAGGGCTCGAGGGATTGGTTCGCGTCTTTTTGATCTTGGGTGCCATGAGACATCTTGGATGCCTCTTTCCCAATAGAACATTGGGAAGGATCATCTAACCTCACGACTCGTTTATGCATCTTTGAGGTATTTTGGAGTCGCCACCAAATTTATAAGAAATTGGGAAAGGTCTCTAACCTCTATTGTTCTAAAACAAGAGATGGTGTCTGGAACTTCACTCTTATTTATGTTTTGGTTAATTATAAATGATTCTTTAAATTCGTAAAATTCTATTTCTCATCTCACACGATTAATGTATTTAAATTAACAGGCGCATTGCAAGCATCAAGAAAATGATAAGTAAAAGACTGTAAAGAAAGTAGTAAAATAAAGCAATAAAGGAAAGCGGTAAACACGCCAAGTACAAAATTACAAGATAAATTGGAGCGGAATACAACCCCAAATGAAAGATAAATAATATTGCCCCAAAAATAATTAATTACAAGGGCCCAAAAATGTATGAACATAAATTTAAAACAAACAAACAAAATCAAACATAAAAAAGACATACATAAATTGGAGTATTCATTTGCTTTAGGAACATTGGTTCTTTCATACTTATTTTTGAAAAGAGATCGAAGAGTTATTTGATTGTTAGTTTGAAAAACCGGGATGAGTGATCCCATTTTTGGAGAAAATTTACTCTTCATTTTATTGTGATATTTTACATTCCTTAGCTAAAATTAGGGACATTGGTCCCAATTTTATTAGTAAAAATTTCAATTTAATTATAAAAGTATTTTCATGATTTTTTACCACAAATGTGCATAAGATAAAGCCAGTTTATTTTACAAGCAAACATAAACACATAAAGGGATAGGAAAGATCTCACCCAAGCGATGCGGGTTTCCTATGCGTCGTGACCCATTAGTGTCGTCACGGGGACACTCATGCAAGGCAAACCACATTTAAATCCTACACAAAAAATAATAATAAAAATATTAGTAATAATTGTAAAAACTGACCAAATAAAGATAAAATAAATATAGCGCATGTTAATTTAATATACAAATGATTTTCTTGTAAAAGAAATAAAATAAATCATGCAAAAACCCAAGGTTAATGACAAAACAATAATAAAATTATAATAACAATAATAACAATAATATAAATAAAATAATAATAACAATTATTATGGCAACAGAATAACAACACAAATAATAATAATAATAATAATAATAATAATAATAATATAAGAAAATAAACACAAGATAATAATAATGATAATGATAATACCGTATAATAATAATAATAATAATAATAATAATAATAATAATAATAATAATAATAATAATAATAATAATAATAATAATAACAACAACAACAACAATAATGATAATAATAATAATAACTGTAGTAGTAGTAGATATATAATAGTAATAATAATAGTGATGAGGAGAATAATGGCAACAGTATGATAATAGGACAAGCAAAATATTGGCAATGGTGATAATAACAACAATAGCAACGGGAATAAAAGAAAAAAAATCAAATTAAAGCCACAGAAAAATCAAGTTAAAGCCACAAATAGTATACCAATAATAATAATCATATTAGAAATGCTAAGAACAAATGATAAATATGGTAATAATAACAGAAAATAATAATATTAACAATAATAAAAGATATACAAAAAATAAATGTGGACGGGTCCAAAAATGTTTACCCTCATAATTTATAGATCGAAAAATATGATGCATTGATCCGTCCTCGTCGATTTTTGTGGTGATAAACACAAGAATATTTGAAGAAACAATTCAAGTATTAAACAAGTAAAACCCGAGAAACTATCTTTTAGAGGAATAATACAAAACAAAGGATATTGATTACCCTTGCTTGAAATAAATCCCCGAATGGAAAATATTTTGAAGAGAAAAGAAGAAGAAAAAGGCTAGACTTCAAAAGAAAATCTGATTATATTTTTTTGCTTTTAAAAAACCTTCGGCTGCTCCCCAAAAGTTGAGAGAAAACTCAACCCTTTTATTTGGAAAAATATGCAGCTCCCTTTAAAATGAAGACAGAGCCTCCATTTGATCCTTTGGATTGTCCTAAAATTGGAAAATACAAAATGTTCTCTCATTTTTGGTTACCCGAAAATTACACAAAATGGTGAAAGAAACAAAAAAATGGACTGTAATTTAGCCAGGATACGCAGACGAAAGCGACAGCGCAAAGGGGCAAAAATGCCTGCGTGAAGCTCCGCGACGCATGCTCCAAGATGGGCGTGCATTTCCCAGCAAGGTGCTCCCCAAGAGGGGGCGTGTGTCGCCCAGCGAGGCGTGCCCCAAGTGGACGTGCATCGCCCCGCGAGGCGCACCCCAGGAGGGCGTGCGTCACCCAGCGAGGGGCACCCCAAGTGGGGGCGTGCATTGCCTAGCAAGGCGCGCCGCAGGAGGGCGTGCGTCGCCTAGCAAGGTGCACCCGAGGAGGGCGTACGTCGCCCCAAGAGGGGCGTGCATCGCCCAGCGAGGCGCGCGTCACCTCGGCAGCGCGAGCCTGAGTGGGCGCGCATACTCTCAGCAGCCCGCGCGCTCCCCAGGTGCATGTAGCTCCCACAGCGTGCGCGCCCGCAGGTGCCCGCCACTCCCGCAGGCACGGCCCGTACGCGTTGTGCGCGAAAAAAAAAATAAAAAAAATGAATGGGAATAAAAATAATAATAAAGATGCAAATTTTTGGATTGAAATTTTTAGCAGAACAAAGGAGATTTTCGACAAGGATGACATCATTTTTGACACATTTACTTGTGGCAAGTATCATTTTCATCATCGAGTAATTTCGATCTTGGACTGCCTCAGGACCCGGTGTCTACAGTTGCCCCCAATTTTAGGGAACTTAGAGCCTAGGTGCCTAAGTGAGTCAAAATTTAGAAAAGGAGGGGAGAGACGATACCTCAGACGGTCGCTTCCCCAGAAAGGATGGTGCTGTTGGAGCGGTTGTCGCCATGTTGTCGGCGTATTATCTTTTGTTGAAGCGGTAGTGCCGTGATCGTGCAAACCCTCCGCGAAACGGTAGTGCCGTCATCGTGCTAACCCTTGTGAAGAGGTAGTGCCATGGTCGTGCTAACCTTCTGCAGAATGGTAGTACCGCCATCGTGCTAACCCTGGTGAAGTGGTAGTGCCGTGGTCGTGCTAACCTTCTGTTAAATGGTAGTGCCGCCATCGTGCTAACCCTGGTGAAGTGCTAGTGTCGTGGTCGTGCTAACCTTCTGTAGAATGGTAGTGCCGCCATCGTGCTAACCCTGGTGAAGTGGTAGTGCCGTGGTCATGCTAACCTTCTGTGAATGGTAGTGCCGCCATCGTGCTAACCCTGGTGAAGTGGTAGTGCCGTGGTCGTGCTAACCTTCTGTAGAATGGTAGTGCTGTCATCGTGCTAACCCTGGTGAAGTGGTAGTGCCGTGGTCATGCTAACCTTTTGTAGAATGGTAGTGCCACCATCGTGCTAACCCCGATGAAGTAGTAGTGCCGTGGTCATGCTAACTTTTGTTGAATGGTAGTGCCGCCATGGTGCTAACCCTAGTGAAGTGGTAGTGGCGTGGTCGTGCTAACCTTCTGTAGATTGGTAGTGCCGCCATCGTGCTAACCCTGGTGAAGTGGTAGTGCTGTGGTCGTGCTAACCTTCTGTCTTATGGTAGTGCTGCCATAATGCTAACCTGGTGAAGTGGTAGTGCCGTTGTCATGCTAACGTTCTGTAGAATGGTAGTGCCAACATCGTGCTAACCCTTGTGATGTTGTGCCCCCTGAGAGGTGTTTGGTTGGTTGTTATTTGGTATTTTTCTGATATCGTCACTCGACTTTTGTCGGTGTCCGCATCAAATCTCTCTTGCTGGAAAACTGGAAAGCTAAATATGCTGGAAAATTGGTGAGCATGCACGTGAAATGTATGTGTCATGCAGGAATGCATGATAAAAATTCATCTGAGTGGATTTGGAGGCGACAGCTGGTTTGGTCACAATTTGCAGTAGGATCGGTGCCCTCTCGAATTGCTTTTGTATTTCATGCCTTTGGGGATTACGAGGTTCTCCTCTGATACCTGTAGTCATTCTTTTAAGGTAGTGCATCCCTTGTGGATTTTCACACCAACTTTTCTTAGCGGGAAATGCGTCCTTTTCGGATTTTCACATAACCCTGTGCCTTATTTTTTTGCCTGGAATGGACCCAACCCAATCCAGTGGCTCTTATTCATTTTATTTTTTGTAGGACAGACTGCCTATTTCCAGGTTTTCACCCTGCCCTTTGGCCTAACTTTTGCTTAGAGTGCTAATTACGGTTTCCATCTCTAACGGCCTTCTTTTTTTTTTAGATATTAAAGAAGGCTGGAACTTTCGTCAAAGACCTTTCAGGTATAATCGGCATGTATTTACGTCTTAGACCACGGTTGCTTGAACTTGGTTCTTATTATGAAGATGCTACAGATTTGGCTTCACAGTGGATAGCAAGGTGAGTTGACTGAAGCACTTGAGTAGCGAGAATAATAGAGGGTAGGCAGTAACAATGCGCTGGCCTTATACCGGGACTAGACAACTTTGAGTGCACAAAATGAACTGCTCTGGTCACATCAATATATTATTGCATATATTTCAACTTGATTTCATAACACATGATCACTATTTGGCATTAACTCAAAAAATATGAGACCTCATCTAATCTCGGAATTGATCCTGAAAGTATCAAACTCCTGTTATCAATCGGCTCTCTCGGGTTTTCATAATTGAATATTTTCTCTCCTTTTTGTTATTATTATTACTATTTTTAGCCTTTGCCATGAACCCTTCTTCAGTCCGTCGGCATTGATTGGATTTTCTTTCATCTTCATTAGCCAAGAAGGCTGCTTCCTCTGATGGTGTTCCTTCTTTAGCCTCAATGCCCTTTCCTTGGCCGTTGTACAAACTGGCTGAGGTAGTGAGTTTCTTTGCTTAAATCTTGACGATGGAAGTTTGCATACTCCTGTTGCTGGCTTTAGTGGCTCAATTTTTAAAGTACCCTATAGTGGTTGAGAATGGGTTGAGATTGGCTTTGATTGGGTCACAAGTTAAGCTTTGGTGGTTGTGATTGGGTTATAGGTTAGGCTCAGATGGTCTAGTGCAAAATTGTGAGTTTTTTTTTTTTTTTTTGCTTCTTTTTCTATCTTTGTTTTTTTTTATTTTTTATTTTTTTGCTCTTTTTTTTTTGTTTTTTGTTTTACAGATTATAAAGGTAATGAGCTACCCTTCTAAGTATGGCTATAAGGGTCCCGGATGGTTAAAGGTCAATCTTAATTGGTTTTGGGGTACACATTTCAAATGGTTGGGAGGAAAGGGGTCATATGGTTTGGTTCTAATGAGTTATATGTTTCTCGTGAAGGTCCTAAGTTTTATCCATCCAATTTTTGATGTAGCTCTCGGAGTTTGATTTTATTTGGCGGCACCATATGCAACCCAGATGTTGTGGATGCAAAGGAATGGCTTTCAAAATTCTGTTTGTCGTCATGTTGGCACGTGGAAGTTGCATGGTCTCAAGAATATCCTTGTCAATTTTCAGCATGTCATCCCAGGTCCAGGCAAAGGTTCTCTTTTTTTTTTTTTAACACTGTCTCTCAAAATTATCCTCTCTTCAGAAGTTATATCAGATGCCATCAAGATTTTGTTTGGATTCCCCAAAGTTCTGAAGTTAGATGAAGTTGTATCAATTAGGTTAATGTCAAAAATGAATGGATGCATCGTGATCATAAATAATGAAATCATTAGAAATACCACACCAATAAGAAAAATTGTTCGTAATATTAAAATAACCAAACTGGCATAAAGAGTTCTTGAAATAAAAAGTAACAAAGTATCTAAAAATATAATATTGTCTTCTTCTCCACTCTCCTGATGAGTCATAGCGATGTATTCATCTCCATGTAGCTCTTGCCAATTATGCCGCTCAGGTGGACCGGACCCGATCATATATTCGGTGAAGGGACTGCATTATAACCTGCCTTCTTCTTCTCTCTGTTCTCAAGATCGCTGATCTCCTTGGAGTCAATGAGATCCTGGACCTTGCTCCTCAAAGTTCGGCAGTAATCTGTCAGGTGCCCAGTGTGCTGATGGTAGGCACAGTACTGATAATCTCTATGCCCTAACTGTCCCTGATTCATAGCTGGCCTAGGTGGCAGCGGTCTCAGCTTACCCTCCTTCATTAGTCTCTCTAACACCAAGGATAGGGACCGACCCAAATTGGAAAAGTGTCTCTGGCTTTGTCCTACCACGGTAGCTGAATCCTCGACTGTCTTACCATTTCTACCATTACTGCTTCTAGCTCCGCCTAATCTGTACCTTGACTGGTTCCCAAAGCTCCTCCAGCAAAGTTATTTTGGCTTACTATCTTCACTAGGTAAGCTGCCTCAGCCTCTACAACAATGTCTTTGAGCGACTCCCAATCTCTGAGTCCTTTAAAGCTGAGTAAGTCCCTCAAGTAAGGGTAGGAGTTCCTGATGAATAGCCTGATCTGATAAGCAGTGTCAGGTTTTCGCTTTATCTCCATGACCCTGTTTCTCAATCTATTGAGGTATTCGTGGAATCACTCATCACTCCTTTGCTGTAAAAGCTCGAGCTCTTTTAGGGTGACCTCTATTCTAGTGTTGCAGTCGTACTGCTTCATGAATTCGTCAGTCAGAAGGTCCCAGTCCTCTTTGGATCTCCTATCCAGCCCATGATACCAGTCTACTGTCGAACCCACCAGACTGAGGTAGAAATATTCCACCTTTTGCTTCTTAGTCAGCCTTGTGCCCTTTATCACTAGGGTGTACTGCTTGATGTGTGTGGATGGGTCTGAAGTACCATCAAACTTTGGTAGCTCAAGCATCTTGAACCTCTGGGGCAGTAGCTTTTCATCCCTTAAATCTCTGTCCTCAGCGTTGATTCCCTTACCAGCTGATAATAGGTGAGTGATCACCTCAATTTGCTGCCTCATTCCTCTCATGGCCTCATCTTCTACCCTGGGTGCTCTACCCCTCACAGCTTGATGGGCTGCTATTTCCTCAACTTCCTCTTCCATCACGAAATCCTCATAATGGTATGGTACCCTTGCCCTTCTTGGCTTAGCAAGCACAGCAGCAGCTATAGGCTCATTGGTAGGTTGGTGAGCAGCATTACCTATAATTAGGGCCCCTTTGCTGACGAGAAGCTCAACTTGCCCCTAAATAGGGATCATTGGGGGTTGTGGAGCAACAGGTGGTTATATAGCAGGAGGAGGAGCGATCCTTTTAGCCATTGCTCCCATCATTTCTACCATCCTCCGCTTAAAATCCTTTAATCTCCTGGCCAGGTCTTGAGTGGTTAGAGCTCCGGTCTCTTTTGCCATCGAAGATGATTCACTAGTTATTGAGAGTGACTCAGAATCCCAAACAGGCACTAATTATAGCAATCCAAAGGGCAAGTTTGTCCTTACTAGTCGATCGTCAGAACCTCTAGTCCACTTGGGTGAATCTATGGTGGCTGAAAGATTCAAATTGTTAGAATGATGCATGGATGATATGTACAATGCATGATCATGAGTTGTGCAGCATTTCGCAACCACATATGATTAAGTGGATCCTTCCAATCTTTTAACTCCCGCACATGAGGTCAAATAGTCTCTTTCTATGTGGGCTTTGCCCATGGGTCAACAGGGTACCCTATAAATACGCATAGTGCACGGTAAAAAATCGGCAGCATAACACACTTAATTTAAAGCACAAGCGTATGGGTTTTGGCCATTACATATTTGGACACTTTAATTAAATTAAGGTGAACCTATCGGGGCTTGAAAGCCTTTGATAAAAGATCACTTAATTTGCTTGACTTTGTTTAATATGCAACGGCCCACATCACAAGCATTGTATTAAGGAGCTTGTCACCTAATGGAAGTTTCTATTTGCCATTACATGAGCTTTGTTCAAAGGTGGTGTTACTTTAGGTCTACCCAAGCGTGGTCCTTGCTAATGGGTCTAACTCATCATGAGCATAGCGACCAATCGAGTCTCCATTTGATATACCTTTAACAGTATGAGGCTTGGGCTAGTGATTATCCCTAACACTTCCCTACAATGACTGAAAGTAGGGTCGTGCTTCGGGAATGCACCGGGGTAAGATAGGGGACCAACTAACATAGTTCTAAGGCTCTAATGTATGCAATGCAAATTTTGAAAGGTGATATAATTTTAAGGTTTAAAAACCCAATTATATATTTTAACCAAAACACTTTCAGAGCAAATTCACAAACAGTCCCCAGTGGAGTCTTCACCGTGACGCGTGCCGAACCTAGCAAAGGCCCTCGTTGAACCCGCTTTTAGGGCTTAAGGGATTGGTTCGCGTCTTTTTGATCTTGGATGCCATGAGACATCTTAGATGCCTCCTTCCTAATAGAACATTGGTAAGGATCATCTAAGACGCCTTTAGGCACCTTTGAGGTATTTTGGAGTCGCCACCTAATTTACAAGAAATTGGGAAAGGTCTCTAACCTCTATTGGTCTAAAACCAGAGATGGTGTCCGGAACTTCACTCTTATTTATGTTTTAGTTAATTATAAATGAGTCTTTAAATTCGTAAAATTCTATTTCTCGTCTCACACGATTAATGCATTTAAATTAACAGGCGCATTGCAAGCATCGAGAAAGCGATAAGTAAAAGACTGTAAAGAAAGTAGTAAAATAAAGTAATAAAGGAAAGCGGTAAACACGCCAAGCACACAATTAGAAGAGAAATTGAGGCAGAATACAACCCCAAATAAAAGATAAATAATATTGCCCCAAAAATAATTAATTACAAGGGCCCAAAATGTATGAACAAAAATTAAAAACAAGCAAACAAAATCAAACATAAAATAGACATACATAAATCGGGGTATTCGTTTAGTTTAGGAACATTGATTCCTTCACGCTTATTTTTGAAAGGGATCGAAGAGTTATTTGATTGCTAGTTTGAAAAATTGGGATGAGTGATCCCATTTTTTGAAAAAATGTACTTTTCATTTTATTGTGATATTTTACATTCATTGGCTAAAATGAGGGACATTGGTCCCAATTTTATTAGTAAAAAATCCAATTTAATTATCAAAGTATTTTCATGATTTTTTACCGCACATGTGTACAAGATAAAGACATTTTATTTTACAAGCAAACATAAACACATAAAGGGATAGGAAAGATGTCACCCAAGCGGTACGGGTTTCCTATGCATCATGACGCATCCGTGTGGTCACGGGGACACTCATGCAAGGCAAACCACATTTAAATCCCACATAAAAAATAACATTAAAAATATTAGTAACAATTCTAAAAACTGACCAAATAAAGATAAAATAAGCCTAGGCATGTTAATTTAATATATAAATGATTTACATGCAAAAGAAATAAAATAAATTAAGCAAAAACCCAAGGTTAATGACAAAACAATAATAAAATTATAATAAAAATAATAACAATAAAATTATTATAACAATAATAATAATAATAATAATTATTATGGCAAAAGAATAGTAATAATAATAATAATAATAATAATAATAATAATAATAATAATAATAATAATAATAATAATAATAATAATAATAATAAATGAACATGCAAACATCAACAGTGAACACAAATAGCAATAATAATAGTAGTAACATTGATGATGATGATAATAATAATAATAATAATAATAATAATAATAATAATAATAATAATAATAATAATAGTAGTAGTAGTAGTAGTAGTAGTAGTAGTAGTAGTAGTAGTAGTAGATGGATGATAGTAATAATAATAGTGATGAGGAGAATAATGGTGGTGGTAGTAGTGGATGCATGATAGTAATAATAATAGTGATGAGGAGAATAATGGCAACAGTATGATAATAGGACAAGCAAAATATTGGCAATGGTGATAATAACAACAACAGCAACAGGAATAAAAGAAAAAAAATCAAATTAAAGCCACAGAAAAATCAAGTTAAAGCCACAAATAGTATACCAACATTAATAATCATATTAGAAATGATAAGAACAAATGATAAATATGGTAATAATAACAGAAAATAATAATATTAACAATAATAAATGATATACAAAAAATAAATGAGGAAGGATCCAAAAATATTTACCCTCAGAATTTATAAATCGAAAAATAGGATGCCTTGATCCTTCCTCCTTCTCGATTTTTGTGGTGATAAACACAAGAATATTTGAAGAAAAAATTCAAGTTTTAAACAAATAAAACCCGAGAAACTATCTTTTGGAGGGATAATACAAAACATATGAAATTGATTTTCCTTGACTGACATAAATCCCCGGATGGAAAATATTTTGAAGAGAAAAGAAGAAGAAAAGGCTAGACTTTAAAAGAAAATCTAAATATATTTTTTTGCTTTTCAAAAACCTTCAGCTACTCCACAAAAGTTGAGAGAAAACTCAACCTTTTTTTTTGGAAAAATATGCAGCTCTCTTTGAAATGAAGACCAAGCCTCCATTTGATCCTCTGGATTGTCCCAAAAATGGGAAAATACAAAATGTTCTTTCATTTTTGGTTACTCGAAAATTACACAAAATCGTGAAAGAAACGAAAAAATGGATTGTAATTTGACCAGGAAACGCAGACGAAAGCGACCGTGCAAAGGGGCAAAAATGCCCGTGTGAACCATAACGCGCGCCCCAGGGGGGCCTCCGTCCCCAGCAAGGGGCACCCCAAGAGGGGGCGTGAATCACCCAGCGAGGCATGACCCAGGAGGGAGCACGTCGCCCAGGGAGCCGTGCCCCAAGAGGGGGCGTGGGTCACACAGCGAGGCGTGCCCCAGGAGGGCTCGCGTCGCCCAATGAGGCGCGCCGTATGAGGGCTCACATCGCCCAGCATGGCGTGCCCTAGGAGGGCGCGCATCCCCTCGGCAGCTCGCGCCATCATGGTAGCACGCGCCTGAGCTGGCGCGCGTTCTCTTGGTAGCGCGCGTGCTCCTCTTGGGCGCGCCGCCCATAGGTGCATGCAACTCCTGCAGCGCGCAGGCCCCTCCTGCGCGGGCACGGCCCGTACGAGTGGTTCGCAAAAAAAAAAAAACTAAAAATAAAAAATGAATACGAATAAAAATAATAGTAAAGATGAGAATTTTTGGATTGAAATTTTTAGCGGAACAAAGGAGATTTTCGACAAGGATGACATCATTTTTGACATCTTTACTTGTGGCAAGTATCATTTTCATCATCGGGTAATTCCGATCTTGGACCGCCTTGGGGCCCAGTGTCTATAGATAGTTATCGTCAGCTTGTCGACGAGTTGACCCCTTATCTATGGTGGTTTTGCCATGATTGTGTGAACCCTTATTGAAGTGGTATTGCTATCATCGTGCAAACCTTTGTGGAAGCAGTATTGCAGTGATCATGCTAACCCTCTGTGGAGTGGTAGTGCCATCATCATGCTAACCCTTGTTGAAGTGGTAGTGTCGTGATCGTGTTAACCCTCCGTGGAGTGGTAATGCCATTATCGTGCTAACCCTTGTTGAAGTGGTAGTGTCGTGATCGTGCTAACCCTCCGTGGAGTGGTAGTGCCATCATCGTGCTAACCCTTATTGAAGTGGTAGTGTCATGATTGTGCTAACCCTCTATGAAGCGGTAGTGTCATCATCATGCTAACCCTTGTTGAAGTGGTAGTGCTGTAATCTTGCTAACCCTATGTGAAGTGGTAGTGCTGTCATCGTGCTAACCGTTGTTAAAGTGGTTGTTAGGCGATTTGACTGTTTTTCTGATCAATCAAAATATTTGTTTTAATTGGCTACATTGATTTATTTTGATGATGTATGAATTATTTGGTTTGTTTTCGTCATTCATTTTTTTCTTTTTTAGTAAATGTTAATCATCAAATTCGTCATACTCGAATGGACTAGGGATATAATAAAAATATAATAAACATAAAAAATAAATAAAATACAACAAAATAATCCAAAAATTACACAACACATAGTCATGATATTGAAAAGGAGGTAAAACGGGACAAAAAAGGGGAAAAAACGAGAGCAGATGTGAGAGGCGGCCTTGAAGGATGGCCGGCCCTCACCTTCTTCCCGTCCCTCGCTAATTGCACTCACCAAAAATACATTTTGACATTTCTCCTTCAAATTTCATCCAAAAATAATGTTATTTTATATACTTTTTATATGTTTTCATGTATTATTCACACAAAATACAAAAAATTAAAAATTTAAATCCAATGCAAGAGATGCAGGAAATCAACAAATAATTACATGATATCACAAATCATATGTTAAATGGTGAAATACAGATAAATAAGATGCAATGAGAAAGGTGTGCTTTTACCCCAAAAATTTACCCTTATAATTAATTATTCAAGAAAGGGAAGAGAAGTGATTAAATATCCTCGTCAGTAATTCATAAGAACAAAAATTAAAGTAATCAATAAATACAAGCTTTCTCTCTAGAATGAAGCTTTCAAGAATTTGTTCAAAGAAAATAATAACAAAGAATTAAATCTCAAGAATAAAGAATCAATTTCTTTACCTCAAGAATGATTCTCGAGTTTTAGAAAAGAAAACTTTCCAGTTCAGAAGATTTTTCTTTTAAAAGAAGAAATAGAAAATGCAGGAAAAATGTCTCTCCCCCTTCCCCCTCTCTTTAGCTTTCTATTTATATCCTTAAGGAATAAATCCTAGGTTTTTTAGGAGAGAAGATTGAATTTTTATCAGAAACTACCTTATCTAACTTTCAAAATCCAAAATTATCCTTGAAAATCGTAAAAAATATGCATTAGAATCCATTCCAAACTCAAATTCTCATTTTTAGGAAGAATAAACCATGAAGGATGAAGGTTGCAGGTGCCCCTAGTGAGGTGATGTATGCCCTCGCACTGCTTACGCATGAGGGGCGCACGCGTTGTGTTGCTCGCCCTTGCGAGGGGCAGGCAGCACGCGTGAGGGGCGGGCACTAGCGGCAACTGCCACTCTTTTTTCTTTATGAAATCTTGATAAAGAAACCATCACTTCCAGCCTTTTTTCTTGTGAACAAGCATTAATATCATCAATGGGTAACCCTGGTCCGGGTTGCCTTGGGACTTGGTGTCTACAACACATGTCTTAAATCCGTATATTGCTGGCAAAATTTGCACTGCTTCACATATTTTGAACAGTCTGTATCCATTGTGAGCTACTAGAACCCTTGTCTCATGATCTTCTTTGCTAAAGTTAGGCCATTCATGTGAGCCCCACAAATGCTGGCATGAACTTCCTAGATAACTTTCTTAGCTTCCTTCTCATCCAAACACCTTAGCTAAATACTGTTAGGTTGTCATTTGTATAGCATACCGTTTCTGCTGATAAATTTAGTAGACAGCTTATAGATCATCCTTCAGTCCTTTTCAGTGTCTTCATCCGGAATACCAACCTCTCTAGGTAATTTTGAATATCATAGTACCAAGGCTTCTCATCAGTAACCTCTACATTCATCACCTGCTCGATTTTAAAGTAAGGTTTTTTTGAACTTGTGATTAATACCGGCTTCATGACGACTCCTTTTGGGTTATCCCACATAGATACTAAGATTGCGAGTGCATCCGCCAATAGGTTCTCGTCTCTAGGACTGAAGTGAAAGGTGCATGTCTCAAATTGGCTGCCTAACACCTTCAAATGCTTTACTTGTGTCATTAATCGTTCTTCCTTAACCGAACATTCACCTTGAATTTGATGGATTACCAGCGATGAATCCCCAAAAACCTCTGTAGTCTTAGCCATAAGGCTAATAATGCTTCGAACCCGAAGATGCAAGCTTCATACTCAGCTTTATTATTGGTAGCCTTATATCTTAACTTCTTGGCTAACAGAAGTTTTTCACCATATAGGGTTGTCAGATTGATTCATGCTCCCACTCCCTTGTTGTTAACTGCCCCATCAAACTACATCTACCACCTTTGTACTGCAATGGTCATAACATCCTCATCTAAGAATTTATACTCAACCTGGTCTCCTTTTATAAGATGTTCAGCTAGGAACTCAACTATGGCCCGTCCTGTAACATCCCAAAAATGGCCTAGTCAGAAATTATATGTTTAGTTGTACATTTAAAGGGTAATTGGTTAATTGTATAAGTGAATTGAGGACAAAAAGAAAAGAAAGAAAGCTAAGGAAACTATCTAAGGGGTCCAATAAGAGATGGACATGTGGATGGGTAGGTGAGTGTATTAAATGAGATTTGAAAGGGAGAAGAGAGAGGGAGAGTAGAAAGTAGTTTGCTTCCCATCGAAGCCACTAGCTGCTCCTATTTCTTGCTTTTGCCGTTCTCTCACTCCCTCATCTCTCTCATTTTTCTGCTCTCTATTCTTTCCTACATTGTTCTTCACGTTTGAGCTAGGATTTTGTGATCAAGAGTTGCTCTAAGAGGTAAGTAGCTGGAATTTTATATGAGGTTGCTTCATCTTCTTCTTCCTCTTATTCCTTTGGGTTGATTATGGTTTTATGGTTTTGATTGCATGGGTTAATTGGGTTTCATTTTGGTTGGATTGTGCAAGAATCTAAAGAGAGGAGGAAAGACAAAGGAAAAGGAAAAGTGGTATCTTAAAGATACTTGATTGAGCTCCATTTTCAGGTTTGGGAGCTTTGTATTTGGCGGTATACATTTGAGAATGTTTGTCCATTTCTCTTCAGATCATTGTGTGATATGTATAGATCTGTCATTTGTGTGTTTTGGTACATGTAAATGCATATGTATGATAGATTTGTGTATATGATCTGAAATGTTAGAGTTATAATGGTTTGCGTGTCAATTTTAAAGTGCATGTACATGAATATGAGATGGATTTCTGAGTTTTGAAACCTCTGCATATGTTGTTTTGATGTGTGTTAAAATTGAGTAAATGAGTTGTTATTGTTATAAACATGTTTTGGAGGCACTGGAGGTAAGTTTTTGAATGATATTTGGTTGTGGGTAAAGATTGGTCATTGGTTTCTACAAGCTCTATTTTTGGCATTTTCCCTGAGAATAGGAAAACACGATTCTGTTGCGAGCACTATAGAACCAGGTGTTCCATTCTATCATAGAAGAATCCGATCGGCCTGTAATTCTTCACGACACATGAAGTTCTTCACGAGTTGTGAAGAATAGCCTGTTCAGTAAGAGTCGCTTTGCAGGGAAATCTTCACAACACGTGAAGTTCTTCACGAGTCATGAAGATTATCCCGTTCGGATGACTCTTCACGACACGTGAAGCTCTTCACGAGTCGTGAAGAGTAGTCGCTCGGCATGAGATTCTTCACGAGTTGTGAAGATAGCCCACTCAGAATGAGAGCCGCTCGGTGTGGGAGCCTATTTGGCAGGAAGGCTCCGCTCGACATGGTGTGCATGACTCGGAGGGAGGTATCCGACTCGTGACATTGAATGCTTGGTCGAGCACGAGTCGTGATGTTATGCATGACTTGTGCTGGTCTGTTTCTCCCTCAGTGCTTTCTTGGTTACTATCGCGAGCATGACTTATTGCCGCGAGCACGACAGTAACCCTTCTGCTTGCCTACCCTATTTTTCAAAAATGGTTTTCAAGTCTCTTTTTACATGGATTTTTACTACTGCATGGTACATGATTTGCTTTAGACTTGTCTTATATTATGATGCCTTTAATTATAAGTTATATGCTCATTATTAATAATAATGTATGCAATTTAAATGTTCATGATTTATAAATATATGGATAATTTAATTACGAGTTATATATCCATAATGAAGCCTGTATATGATTTATGTGCCTCTGAAATTGGTCAATATATATGTATACATGAAATGATGTGATTATACTTGAATTATTCCCTATTATGTGATAATAATACTAGAGCATAGCTGAGTTGTTATTTGAGCATGATAGTCATAGTAGTGGATAGATAAGCGCTTATCAAGGGTGAGAGTGTGAGTGCAACTGCTATATGTTACACGTTACATGTTGACCCCATTTGGGTTTATATGATTTGAGACTTCGGTCTCCGGTATACCTTTGAGTATACATGTTTACACATGATTTGAGACTCATGCTATATGCTTGGATACTGTGTCTTATCAGTATCATTAGTACCTGTATCCACTAGGTAGTGAATAATCAGGCTATTACATGAAACTTTTACAAGAGGCTTTTATATGTGGCTATTATGTATGGCTATTACATGTGTTCCCAGTGATATGGATATGGATATATGTTACATGATTATGGATATGTATTTGAATATGATAAGATATGCTGTGATCCTTGTAGATGCATATGAATAGTTTATATGAGTATGAGTGGCAAATTGTTTACATGTTTGATTGCTTTTGATTAGTTTACAAGTTGACATTGTGGTTATTTGTATATGCATATCTATGTTTTTTTATTCCTCCACACTAAGCATTATCGCTTAGCACGGGTTGTTTTCCCATGTAGGTGGCAGGTACAGTTGGAGTCGGACATCTGCTGGTCGGCTACTAGAAGTGTATAGCTGGAGTTCTTTTTGTCTTCCGCTATTTTTTTTGTATTGATATAAGTTTTGTATATGGACTTTGATTTTGGAATTGTAATTTTGTAAAGGAACGATTTTGTATATGCTAAATGTTTACAAATCCCTTTTGTAAAATGATATAATTATTTATATATGGATTTGGCATCTTTTCGATTATATGTATTTGCTTTTAGCATGATTAAGTATATGTACATGTATTTGTGCATGTAGCGCTCTAGTATCCTTCCAAGGTGGATATCGGGGTGTTACATTTTGTGGTATCAGAGCACCGGTTTAGTCGGTTCTGGTCTATGTGATGTTTTAGTCGGTTCTGGTCTATGTGATGTTTAAGTATAGAGTACTTGCATGAGAGTCTGTCTAGAGTCATAGCCTAATGCAGATGTTGTTCTGTGTAGTGTCTAGATGGAGTCGGATCCGAGTGAGTATATGGGCAATACAATGGAAAGTGTTAATCCGGTCGAACATGATAGACCTGCATGTGAGCATGCACCAGCAAAAGGTTTGGGTCTTAGGTTTGAGAATCCGGCATTCGTACAAGGGCTATTGCAACTAATGGATAGACTGACTACTGCCAAGGCTAGTTCTAAGCTTATGAGGAAAAGTGGAGCGGAAGAGTTCCATGGAACCTCCTTGGACCAATCGAATGTGGCGAAATTTTGGTTAGAGAGGATTGATCACATTCTACAAGAGATAGCTTGCCCTCCGCATCAACAAGTTATTTGTACCGTATCGCTTTTGCAAGGATCGGCATATGATTGGTGGAAGCTTGTGCTTCTCAATCCATAGAGACCAGCTGAGTTGACATGGGAGTTTTTCGTGCAAGAATTTGAGCAAAATTATGTTACTAAGGCCTATCGAGAGGCAAAGTGGAAGGAATTTATAAGTCTGAAGCAAAGGAACATATCAGTCAGCGACTATGAGAAAGAGTTCTATCGCTTGAGTAAGTATGTACCTACTGCATTATTGACTGAGAACTTTAAGTGTCAGCATTTTTAAGACGGGTTAAGAGAAGTGATTAGTAGTTCGTTGTCGGCCTTGGCGGCAATGCAACCAGTTGGGTATTATCAATTAGTGGCAGTGGCAATTATGTTAGAAGAATCTGAGATGGTGAAACAAAGAATAGAACAGAAGAGGAGAGCTCCGAATTGTGGAGTTGTTGGTAATAAGAAGGCTAAAGGTATTCTGATCGGACCAGTGTCAAAAGGGACTGCTCAAGTGCCTTCGAAAGTGGGAAGTGTGGCACCGCTTGCTAATACGGGAAGTCGAGCCACGGAGTGTGAACATTGCCAAAGACAGCATTGGGGTACATGCCGTAAGATCACAGGAGCGTGCTTCAAGTACGAAAGTATGGAGCACCGGTTTGCTAATTGTCCCGATCGATAAGAGAATAAGAGCCAGCAAGGGAGTAGAGAGGGTGGAGGTAAATTGAATGCAACAAGAAGCAATCGGGATAGAAGTAGAGCTCCTTAGGCGCCATCAAAAATCATGTATTGGATCCCGACTGAAGGAGATTATGTTCGGCCGCGGGTGTACGCGATGATCAGAGAGGATACTCAAGAGTCCGCAGGTCCTTCTGGTAAGTGTTAATTTGTTAAGTTTTCATATGAGTTTTGTTTTGGTAATTGGGATGTAAATGGTTAGCGGGGAAATTTCGAGTACGAAATTTCTTAAGGAGGAGAGAATTGTAACATCCCAAAAATGGCCTAGTCGAAAATTACATGTTTAGTTGGACATTTGAAGGGTAATTGGTTAATTGTGTAAGTGAAATGAGGATAAAAAGAAAAGAAAGAAAGTCAAGGAAACTATCTAAGGGGTCCAATAAGAGATGGACATGTGGATGGGTAGGTGCGTGCATTGAATGAGATTTGAAAGGGAGAAGAGAGAGGGAGAGTAGAAAGTGGTTTGCTTCCCGTTGAAGCCACCAGCTGCTCCTCTTTTATGCTTTTCCTGTTCTCTCACTCCCACATATCTCTCATTTTTCTACTCTGTATTCTTTCCTACATTGTTCTTCACGTTTGAGCTAGGGTTTTGTGATCAAGAGTTGTTTCAAGAGGTAGGTAGCTGGAATTTTATATGAGGTTGCTTTATCTTCTTCTTCCTCTTCTTCCTTTGGGTTGATTATGGTTTTATGGTTTTAATTGCATGGGTTAATTGGGTTTCATTTTGGTTGGATTGTGCAAGAATCTGAAGAGAGGAGGAAAGACAAAGGAAAAGGAAAAGTGGTGTCTAGAAGATACTGGATTGAGCTCCATTTTCAGGTTTGGGAGCTTTGTGTTTAGCGGTGTACATTTGAGAATGTTTGTCCATTTCTCTTCAGATCATTGTGTGATATGTAAAGATCTATTATTTGTGTGTTTCGGTACATGTAAATGCATATGTATGATAGATTTGTGTATATGATCTGAAATATTAGAGTTATAACGGTTTGCTTGTCAATTTTGAAGTGCATGTACATGAATGGATTTCTGGGTTTTGAAACCTCTGTATGTGTTGTTTTGATACTTGTTGAAATTGAGTAAATGAGTTGTTATTGTTATAAACATGTTTTGGAGGCACGGGAGGTAAGTTTTTACATGATTTTGCATGATATTTGGTTGTGGGTAAAGATTGGTCATTGGTTTCTACAAGCTCTATTTTCTGCATTTTCCCTAAGAATAGGAAAACACGATTCTGTCATGAGCGCGATAGAACCAGGTCTTGCATTCTCTCGTAGAGGAATTCGATCGGCCTGCAATTCTTCACGACACGTGAAGTTCTTCACGAGTTGCGAAGAATAGCCCATTCAACAAGAGCCGCTTGGTAGGGTACTCTTCACGACACGTGAAGTTATTCACGAGTCGTGAAGATTATTGATATGAGCCTAAATAGCTCATATTTAGTCCAGGTTTTATAATTAAAATAATGTTTATTGGTAGTTAAATATTCTAGAATTAGGTGTGTTTTATGTTTTTGTGTTAAGTTTTATGTTTGTAGGAGAAAAGGGAGAAAATGTGAAGAAGGAGCAGAAATGAACAAGAAAAGAAGCTAGTGTCGCGAGCGCGACAGTCAACGCGAGCGCAACAGAAAACGCTAAAGTAGGAAGGAAGAGAGGAAGAGAAGAAAACCAAGAAGGAGAAGAAAACCAACAGAAGCGCCTGTCGCGAGCATGGAGAGTGTCGTGAGGTCGCGACAAGACATGGAGGAAAGCAAGGCGCTAGCGTGCTCTGTCGCGAGCACGACAATCATTGCGATTGCGACAGTGAGAGCTGTTGGGCATTTATATTCAAACATTACCTTGAAGAGTTGTGTTTTCCCACCAAGAATTGCAACCGTTTTGAAGAGACATCTCAAGGGACATATCTTTTAGAACAATATAAGTATTAATTTAAATTGTAAATTAGAACGATGGGATTTTAACTATTTTATTTTTTCCGTAAGTTGAAGAACAATTTTCTGTAGTTAGAGTTCTTTAGTTTGTTTTCATGTTTTAAAGAAGAAGATTAAGGGGAAGAAAAATTTATTACAAGGGTTTGAGAAAAGGGCTGAGAGATTTCTTTCTTACTACTCTTATCCGTTATTTTCTTCTCTGCTAATTAAATGAAAGTTGTTTAATCAAATTTGAATAATACTAATGTTATCTTCATTTCCATCTATGTTAGTAAACTTTTATTATAGAATTTCTATTAGTACTTTTGCATGATCTTTATAAGTTAAAGTAAGTATCGAGAGACCGCTTTAACTGAAATCTAATATGAATTCATTATCAATGCATACTAGAGAGATCAGTATGTTGAGATAGTTACTATAGGTTGGTGATTATTCTTAGAATATGTAATTGGAACCCTCTAATTCATTAAGGAGAATTGTGAGTTAGAATTTTAATTGCATGTTTTAGGCATTCTAATTCATGGTCGAGAGAGTGGATTAGAACTATATTCCAACTTGGCTTGCTTAAGAGATTAAATTTATATTATAATGATTGAATCGAGTTTCAAAATTATTAATTCTTCATTATATGTTTTGTCTTCTTTGTTTAACATGAACTAGGTTTAATTAGTTTATGTGATAGAGTAGTTTAGATTTAACTCACAATTTATTGATCATTGTAAGCAAGATTAAAATTGAGTAATAATAGTGTGTAATATTTATCACATTCCTCGTGGGATTGACATCTTTTGTACTATAATCGGTACACCGTATACTTGCGGAATTAGCATGTAGAAATAAGCTAACAAGTTTTTGGCGCCGTTGCCGGGGAATGAATGATTATTTATTGCCATTATAAATCTTGATTTATGATTTTGGATTACAATATTTAATTAGTTTTGTTTTGTGTTGTTTTTACAGGATTTGGTAGATCAAGTCTATGCCGAGTACAAGAAGTTCTCAAGAAGAACTTGGACCATTGAATCCTAAAATAGAGCGTTTTCTTTCAAGTAACCAAAAATCCAACAAAAAGAAGAATAAGAATAAGAGACCTATTATGGCTGAAGAGGAGAATCCACCAAGGTTGATGGATTTTGCTACACCTGCATTGAGCGGGGCTCAACAAGGGGTGGTAAGACCTACGGTAAATGCTAACCAATTTGAAATAAAACCATCTCTTTTGGAAATGATTCAAAATAGCATTCAATTTTATGGTTTGGCAAATGAGGATCCTAATGCTCATTTGGCAAATTTCTTGGAAATTTGTGATACTTTTAAAATAAATGGAGTTTCGGCGGATGCAATAAAGTTAAGGCTTTTTCCTTCAACTTTGAAAGATAAGGCTAAAGCTTGGTTGAACTCCCTAACTAGAAGATCTATAACCACTTGGGACCAATTGGCCCAAGCATTTTTATCTAAATACTTTCCTCTAGCCAAAACTGTAAAAATTATAAAAGTTATCACGACTTTTGTTCAACATAATATTGAATTTTTGTATGAAGCTTGGGAGAGGTTTAAAGAATTGCAGAGAAGCTGTCCTCACCACAACCTTCCAAGGGAATTGTTAATTCAAACTTTTTACAATGGAGTGAATCCTGCAACTAGAGGGACTGTCGTATAAGGAAAACGACAGATGCTGCATTTGAGTTGTTGGAAGAGATGTCCACGAACAATTGTATGTGGCCCACCGAGAGAGTAAGGGAATCTCATTCTTCTAATGCTCTGGGGGTACATGCAATAGATTCTGTAGTAGTTTTGCAAGCCCAAGTGGAGGCATTAACACATAAGATAAATAGCCTAGGAATGGGGGGAAGTTCACAAAATGCATGCACCATTTGTGGCCAACAAGGTCATACAAGTGAGGTATGTAATTTGGGGATAGCTAGTACGGAAGAACAAGTTAGCTTTATCCAAGGGCAAGGGCGTGGTAACCCATACTCAAATACATATAACCATGGTTGGAGAAGCCATCCTAATTTTTCATGGGGGAATAGTAGTAACCAAAATAGGGGTGTAGGATTTCAACCACCTCAAGATAGGTTTGGAGCTTTAGAGGTTAAAATGGATAGGTTCTTAGAGGGGATTAACTTAAAGATTAGTTCACAAGAAGAGAACCAAAAGAGGCTAGAAACTAAGTTTGATCAAATTACTAAAAATCAAGCCTCTTTTATCCATAACTTGGAGGTGCAAATAGGGAAAATAGCTAAGGCTTTACCTTCACGTTTACAAGGAAATCTACCAAGTAATACGGAGGAGAATCCAAGGGAACATCTTAAAGCTATTAAATTGAGGGCAGGTAAATCCTATACCAATGAATTTATTTCAACTAATGTGGAAAAAGATGTGCAGGAAAAGAGTAATAAGAAGAATGAATCTTCTGTCGTGAGCGCGACAGAAGAGAGGCATGCCAATATCACGAGTACGCTACCTTTCATGAGCGCGAGGAAGGAGAATCTACCTGCTGTCGCGAGTGTGATAGAAGGGGCTTCAAAGGTAGATTCTTCAAAAGTCTTCCAACCTCGTCCACCATTTCCACAACGCTTGAAGCAGCAACCCAAGATAAGCAATTCCAATCTTTTATTGATAAATAGAAGCATTTACACATCAATTTGAATTTTATTGAGGCCATTACACAAATTCCTAATTATGCAAAGTTTCTTAAAGACTTAATTTCTAAGAAAAGATGTTGGGAAGACATATCCACTGTTGAGTTAACCGAGGCATGTAGTTCAATAATTACTAACAATTTGCCTACTAAGCTTAAGGATAATGGTAGTTTCACTATTCCTTGCACTTTGGCTGATGTTGATTTTCTTAAGTGTTTATGTGATTTGGGGGCAAGTATTAATCTTATGCCTTTGACTATTTTTAAAAAGTTAGGGTTGGACTATGTTAAACCTACTTCTATAGTTTTGCAATTAGTTGATCAATCTATTAAAAAATCATATGGCATAGTGGAAGATGTGCTTGTGAAAGTTGATAAGTTCATTCTACCCGCTGACTTTGTTATTCTAGATTTTGCATATGATGTAAAATGCCCATTGATATTAGGAAGACCTTTCATGAGAACTGATAGGGCTTTAGTTGATGTCTATGAGGGCACATTAATTTTAAGAGTGGGGAAAGACAGTGTAGAATATCATATGGATAAGGCACTAAAATATCGCATGGATGAGAATGTGTGCATGAAAATAGATGTCATTGATACTTATGTTTTGGAAGTGTTAGACAATACATATCAAGAGGAGGTTCATTTTGAAGAAGAAGTGCATGAAGAGGTGGAGCAAGAGAGCTCAAGACCAGAACTTCTGTAAAGATATGAAGCACCATTGCCACCTTCCATTGTAAGTCCTCCTAATGTAGAGTTGAAAAAGCTACCAAGTCATTTAAGGTATGCATTTCTTGGTTCAAATAGTACTTTGCCTATTATTATTTCTAACAAACTTACTAGTAAGCAAGAGTCTTTATTATTAGAAGTTGTTAGAAAGAGGATCAAGAGTATAGGTTGGAAATTTTCTAATTTAAACGGAATTAGTCCAAACCCTGTCATGCATAGAATCAATATGGTAGATGAATGTCAACCTAAGGCCGATAGATAAAGAAGGCTTAATCCTAATATGAAGGAAGTAGTTAAAAAAGAAGTCATTAAGTTATTAGATGCTGGGGTTATCTATCCGATTTCGGATAGTGCATGGGTAAGTCCAAGTCATTGTGTACCAAAGAAAGGGGGTATGACGGTAGTTAGAAATGAGAATGGGGATTTGATTCCTACTAGAACCACCATCGGTTGAAGGGTGTGTATTGACTATAGGAAGTTGAATTCGGCCACTAGGAAGGATCATTTTCCTTTACCATTCATTTATCAATTGTTAGAAAGGATAGCTAGCCATTCTCATTATTGCTTTCTAGATGGTTATTTGGGATATTTCTAAATATTTATTTACACTAGTGACCAAGAAGAAACAACCTTTACTTTTCCATATGGGACTTTTGCCTATAAAAGAATGCCTTTTGGGCTATGTAATGCACTCGCAACTTTTCAAAGGTGCATGACTTCTATTTTTGGAGATATGATAGAAGACATCATGGAAGTTTTTATGGATGATTTTTCTGTGTATGGTGACTCATTTGAGTTATGTTTGCGTAATTTGGGTAAGGTATTGGCTAGATGTGACGAGACCAATTTGGTGCTCAATTGTAAAAAATGTCATTTTATGGTAGAGGAAGGAATAGTGCTAGGCCATAAAATTTGAAGTAGAGGGATAGAAGTAGATAGAGCTAAAACTGAATTGATAGAGAATTACCTCCACCCACTACACTTAAGGGTGTAAGGTCTTTCCTAGGACATCCTGGTTTTTATAAAAGATTTATAAAGGACTTTTCATTAATTGCTAAGCCTTTAACTAATTTGTTGGTTAAGGATGTACCTTTTGAATTTTCTAATGCATGTATGCAAGCTTTTGATACCTTAAAGAAAGCTCTTGTAAGTGCACCCATAATTACTTCTCCTAATTGGGAATTACCTTTTGAAACTATGTGTGATGCAAGTGACTTTGCTGTTGGATGTGTGTTAGGACAAAGACAAGGTAAACATTTGCATGTGATTTATTATGCTAGCCATACATTGTCACCACCTCAAGTAAATTACACAACAACTGAAAAAGAAATGGTAGCAATTGTCAATGCGTGTGACAAGTTTAGATCTTACATGTTAGGATCTAAAGTCATCATCTATACGGATCATACAACACTAAGGTCTTTATTTGTTAAAAAAAATGCTAAACCTAGGTTGATTCGTTGAGTTCTTTTGTTACAAGAGTTTGACCTTGAGATTCAAGTTAAGAAGGCGTCTGAAAACTTAGTGGCTGACCACTTATCAAGGTTAGAAAATGATGAAGGACCTATAGGGGATAGCAATGACATTAATGAGTCCTTTCCGAATGAGTCTCTAATGTCTATTGAGCAAGTAAATATTCCTTGCTTTGTATATTTTGCTAACTTTCTTGCTGCAGGGATTATACCTAATGGTTTGACATGGCAACAAAAGAAAAAGTTCTTTAGTGATGTCAAAAATTATCTTTGGGAGGAACCCTATTTATTCAAGATAAATGGGGATGGTATTATCCGTAGGTGTGTAAGTGAGGATGAGTATGAAAGCATTTTGACACATTGCCATTCGTCTTTGTATTCGAGTCATAATGGCAGCACAAAGACTACCTCTCGTGTGCTTGAATGTGCTTTTTATTGGCCTACCCTATTTCATGATGCTAGGACTCTCGTAGCTCAATGTGATAGGTGTTAAAGGGCTGGTAACATTGGAAAGAGAGATGAGATGCCTTTGAATAATATTTTAGAGGTAGAGATCTTTGATGTGTGGGGGATAGACTTCATAGGTCCTTTTCTTACATCTTTTGGGCAAAATTATATATTGGTTGCGGTAGACTATGTCTCCAAATGGGTTGAAGCTCAAGCCTTGCCAACCAATGATTCAAAGGTGGTTATCAAATTTTTAAAGAAACTCTTTTCAAGATTTGGAGTGCCAAGGGCTATCATAAGTGATGGAGGTACGCATTTTATTAATCGATCTTTTGAATCCTTATTGCATAAATATGGTGTGCATCATAGGGTAGCTACTCCATATCATCGACAAACTAGTGGTCAAGTAGAGGTATCCAATAGAGAGCTTAAATGGACAATAGAAAAAACAGTTTCTAACTCTAGGAAAGATTGGGTACATAAACTTGATGATGCACTATGGGCATACCGCACTGCATTTAAAGTACATATTGGGATGATACCATATAGGTTAGTGTATGGAAAAGCATGCCATTTGCCTGTTGAGTTAGAGCATAAAGCATATTGGGCCATTAGGACTTTGAATTATGACATCAAAGAAGCAAGTGTTAAAAGATGTTTGCAATTGAATGAACTTGATGAATTATGCCTTATTTCTTATGAAAATGAAAAAATATATAAAGAAAGATCAAAGAAATGGCATGATGCTCATATTAAAAATAAAAGCTTTAAAGTTGGGGATAAAGTTCTTCTCTACAATTCTAGGTTAAAACTATTTCCTGGAAAATTAAGGTCAAGATGGGGAGGACCTTTTGAGGTGACACAAGTATTTGATCATGGCTATTTAGAACTTAAGAATGATAAAGGAGAGTTATTTAAAGCTAATGGTCAACGATGCAAAGTGTATTTGGAGGGAACTTTTCATGGGCGAGATGTCTCTAGTATATTTTTGAAGTTGGATTGAAGGTTGTGTACACATTATTGTTCTTTTTATTTTATTTCTTATCTTATTTTTAAGTTGATTTTATATACTAACATAGTTAATTTTTGGTTTTACAGGGTATATTAGTTAGTATGTCATCTTTGTTATTTAAATTTATAGTGTCTTCTTGAAAAGTAAAAATTGTTCTTTAAATTTTCCTTACTGTTGCGAGCGCGACGTGTGTCGCAAGCGCGACAGTGTAAGAAGGACGTTTTGTAGGTTGCTATCGCAAGGGCACCAGGCGTGGTGCTTATGACTGTAAAATTTTCAAGTTGGGCAATTTGTTTCTGTCGTGAGCGCGACAGACAAGTGTGAAAATATTTTATCGTGATTGCACTAGGTCTCATGAGCAGAAATTTTTGAGAATTCGCTTGTGTCGCGAGTGCGACAATGTCGTGAGGTCGCGACATAATGCGAAATTTGAAAAATTTTGAAATTTTGTCCGTTGGGACCCTATTTTGATTGTCCTATAAATTGGTTTTTAGCCCTACCACTGCATTTCTCTTCCCTTTTTGAGTTGTTTTTGAATTTTCCTTAGTTGTTCTCTCAAATTCTCTCAACTTTCTTCTTCCTCTCTCATTTTTCTTACGTTTCCTGTTTTTTGTTCTTTATCCAACCTTCTTTTTGAGTGTATTTCGTAAAGTTTCTCTTGAATTCACACACTCTACACAATGGTACGCATAAAGACTTTGGGACACAAAGATAAGAGGGCTGCAGGGAGTTCTAGTTCTCCAAGCCATGACTCGATTCGTCTTCAAAACAGGTTTGAGTGTCCTTTTCCCATATACTCGAAAGAAGAAGGTGAGAAATTTGTATGTTTTGCAAAGAAAACTTACGTAGGTATGTGGCATGTTCACTTTCCTTTGTTAAATGATCTTGGTTTGACTGAACAATTTGAGAGATATTTAAAATATATGCATTGGGGTCAGTTTGTGCATTTGAATTTGCCAATTAGAAAGGATTGGGCTATAGAGTTTTTTGTTACTCTGGATTATGTGGATAAAAAGAAAATTAATTTCAAGTTTAGGCACCAAGGAAAAGAGTGTATTTTTGGTTTTGAAGAAATGCATGATTGGTTTGATTTTCCTTTAAATGGCAAATGTTTTGATCCACATCTTTTTGATCCTACCCCTGTTTGGAAGAAATTAACTGGTTTGAATGTTTTTAATACTAAGAATTCCACCAATCGTCATTTTAAAGATGATGTCCTATTATTATTTCATAAATACATTTGCCATGCTTTATTTGGGCGAGTGGAGAGCACCAAAGTTCAAACCAAGGATTTGTTTGTTTTAGGCCTTCTCCAATCTAGGAAAACACCCTATTCCATTGATTTTATTTTTGATGGTCTATATCATGCGTCTATTGCCAAAACTATAACTATTGGTATGTGCCATATGGTGACTGGGATTATCTTAGGATGTTTAGGGGTGTTGCATAATTTTATCATGGATAAGCATGAGTCTATGGCCTTACTTGATGCTAAATATTTGCGCAACGCTAACGTGTTAACAAGAGGTGGATGGCCTCTAAGGTTTGTTGACCGTGGTGTGCAGGTTCAAGGCCCTAGAGTGGACAAAGGCAAAGCCCCTAAATCCTTCGCAGCTGCTGCTGAAGCGGAGGAGTCTGAAGAAGATGGATTTGATGAAGAAGGCAGTGGGGTGCCTCATAATAGTGGGGGCGCTTCTATGTTGGCAGCAGGTTATGACACGATTGGATGGTGTCGAGGCCGTCAACCAAACCATATCAGCTAGATTGGATTCAATAGAGGCCATAATGAAGGACATGCATAAGAACCACAAGAGCATGAGTCGCAAACTGCTTTCTTTCTTTCGCAAGAAGAGTATTGAATTCACACCTTCTCCACCAAGTTCCCCTAGTGGGAATTAAGATCAGTTTTTCTCCTACCCTTTTATTTTTTATTGTTATTTTTATTTTTCTTTAATTTGTGCTTTGTATTTTGCCTGTTTTTATTGTATGTTTTGTTTGTGTTTGATTTTCTTAGACAATGATGACATTATGTCCTTTAAGTGTGGGGGCATGCATGTTATGTTCATTTGTATATGTGTTTATTTAGTTTTAGGTTGTGTATATGCATGCGCTGCTAGTTTTAGGTTTTTATATATAGGTTGTTAGTATTAGGTATGTTGAGTTTGATTTGTACATATGTGTATGTGGTTTATGTATGATTGTTTATAGGTTTATATGCTAGGTTATTTTGTGAGTTTGATTTTGGAGCTTGTATAGTTGATATATATTTGGAAATATATGCATGCTATAGCTTGTATTTCTTTTAATTGAGTCTAGTTAGGTAATATCTTGAGCAATATCAATTTTATTTTACTTTAACAATTAAATGTACATAGTAAAGGTCATGACTTGGCAAAGCACTTTAGTGTAGGTTCCTTTTAAGTTTAGTATCTTTTCACATGTATAAAAGGATTATTTTGCCAATGCATTGCTTAGGGCAGTTTGACCTATAGCTTAAGTGAGCTTTTGAGCCTTGTACATTGAAAATTTTCTTGTATGAGAGCCTCTTTATGTCATATCCTCTAGAACTTATTTTTAGTAAATTTTGAGATTACATTTAGTATGGGATGTGCATGAGAAATGAAAAGGGCATTTGGATTAACCCATTTTGGCTTGCTTTAAAAACTAATCTTTTGACTTTAGGTAGCCAATTTTGAGCCTTAACCTATTATTTATTGTTGTTAAGCACTTAATTAGCCAAAATTCTTTGCTAAACAATAACTATTTCTTTTGTTACCCTTTTCATGGAGAGAATTAGGATTGTTATAGAATACACATTTTGTTTAGTATAAGCATGAGTTTAGTAAAAGAACAAGTTGAATTCCCTCATTTTCAAAAGTCCAATATTAGAAAAGTCTAGTTTCTATAAAGGAAAGAAAAGAAAAAGAAACAACATAAGTGGGATGGAGCATAAAATGCACCCACAATATTAAAAAAAAAGAGAAAAAGAAAAAGAAAAGAAAATGTGAAAAAAGAAACTAGCCAAAATATGGACATTAAGAAGGGAGTTAGACAAGTAAATTAGAATGTCATAATATCATGCTATACTTTGTTTTTAAATCTCTTATGATATAGTGATAATTTTTCTATACACAAATATGAGCTACTGAAACCAAAATTATCCTACCTTAACCTAAGCCAAGTTACAACCCTTATAAGACCCTTTGATTTCATGTACTACTTTATACTAGTAGTGGAGATTTTTACTAATTACAAGCTTATGGTATGCAATGGCATATTAACGGAATGAGAGAAACACTAACCTTTAAACACATTGAGTGATTGAGTACTTGAGAAATATAGTGTTTGAGTGAGAATCACTTTAGGCAATGCTTTGTGTGAAATAATCTTTACATGTTTTAAGATATTCAAATTCTTGGGATCAAACATTATAGTGTTTTGCAACTTTATTATTTTCCAAAATGTGCATGATTGTTTAAGTTGAATAGATAATGATATTGTTTAAGATTTTGCGTAGTTGGACTAATTTGTTGAGAGATAAACGCTTATGTATGTTATTTTTAAATGTTTATCAAATAAAGAAGTGAGCTCAAAAATTGTGTGCATACTAGTTTGTGTTATGTGCTTGTTCATTTGTTGTTATGTTTGGTTGGGGACAAGAAAAAGTTTAAATGTGGGGGTTAGTCAAAGTTTTGTAATTAATATAATGTTTATTGGTAGTTAAATATGCTAGAATTAGGTGTGTTTTATGTTTTTGTGTTAAGTTTTTTGTTTGTAGGAGAAAAGGGAGAAAATTTGAAGATGGAGCAAAAATGAACAAGAAAAGAGGCTACTGTCGTGACCGCTACAGGAAGTGCCAAAGAAGGAAGGAAGAGAAGAAAACCAAGGAGAAGAAGCTCCTGTCGCAAGCATAGAGAGTGTCGCGAGGTTGCGACAGCATGCGGAGGAAAGCAAGGCGCTAGCGTGCTCTGTCGTGAGCGCGACAAGCATCGCGATCGTGACAGAGAGAGCCATTGGGCATTTATATTCAAACTTTACCTTGAAGAAGTAACACCCCTTAACCACCTGTAGAGATTCACTACGGTGACTATGGAGTGTTACAACACAAACACATGCGCATCAAATAGTTTTACAATCAAAGTTCAGGTTAAGCAAATTTCTTACAAAAGATATATATATATAGGTCTGAAATTCCATGCATAATATTACAAAATACATAATGTTTTACAATAGTTTCGCTTTATAAATACAACTCTTACATTTATTACAAAATGACCTATAAACTATAACGATTCCTATATGTTGGCAGTTGGCACGCAGAACCATCTTCAAATATACTATCTTCAGATACCATGGACAAAACATCCATGCTAAGCAATAATCGCTTAGTGGGGAACAACAAAAGATGGATAAACACTCATAGTGATTACTAATATTAATCACATACCCAAGCAATATACACATATACATATAGTTCATTTTAACATCATCAATAGTACACTCATTAGGAATTACTCATAAGTAACCATCCAAATTCTCACACAAATATTTATTTGCTTAATATGGTATTTACTCAGTTATTCATTTGGATTCTATAAGTCTTAATATTACTAGAATCGCACACCTATATACAGCTTTATAATTACCTATGAGTATAAATATAAATATAAACATATGTACATCAAATAGCCATTAGCACCCACCAATGTAAAAACACCTTCAGCATGTTACAAATACAAACCCAAACAATGCATACCTTTATTCAATTTCCAATAGTACCACATACACATTAATTAATGTAAAGCTTGCCGTTATTTACTTGTGATCCGAACATAGCATTCAATATACAACATATTATACTCATAATGTATTAACTTACATTATACAATATCAATTATCAACACCAAGACCCATATAATACAAATCCCCATCAATTACAATCACAAACCATATAGTAGATGACATTTATAGCAGGTTAAGGTACATAACAACTTGCATGCTTTTTATGCAGATTATTCATATACTCTTATGTCAATAAGCATATTGCATTGCTTAAATCAATGGATATGCACTTAATCATATTTCGGCATTCTCTTAATGTTATTTCAGCAATTTATAGCTTGATTTATACAAATATTCATGCACATACACATGTATTCTTCCTAATGAGTCATACCCATATAACTGTATTGCATGACAATTATAACATATCACATTCACATTCTCACTAGCATAATACTCAGCTCATGGTCACAATATCATTATTATTGTTATTATTACAAGCTTCGCCTGCAACTCAAGACGCGGATAACGGGTATCGCATCGGTACCCCATGGGTACATTAATCACATTGGTATCCGTAAATACATCACATTCGCATTAGTACCCTAAGGTACAGAATCCACATTGGTACCAACATGGTACATTTTCCACATATATAGAAATCCAGCAAGGATTATACACATTGTTTTCGCATTATGATTCCCAAGGAATCAGACACATTGAACGCATTATGCTGCAGCACTTTGACCCTATAGGCATGCCTAACTATCCACTACTTGACTCGCAGGCTTAAATTGTTAAACATTTTATCCATTTCACATTGGTCACTTTTCACATCACATATGTCGTTAGCCAACATCACTTTCATTTTACACATTTACATTAGCACATAGCTATTCACTTCACTTGCATACTCATTGTGTTTCCAAACTCGTTCTTTCATAGTTGATAATCACATTCGAAAATCATCATGTTTGTATGCGAATATACATCACTTAATACACACATAATACTTACCCATATTGTCTTTCAATACAGCTTAAAGCCTTGCCATTGGGAAGTCCAAACACATTAGGGTTATATTGCCAAAACAGGGTAGGTCCCTTCATAATTCACTATCATGGTTAACGTATTCGCATGGTATAACTCATTCATATAGTCATATGAAATAGCTCATAACGCATAATAGCTCACACATGTTTGTAAGCATACAATCATGTTCACATTCCTCTCCAAAGTACACATTCATATAATTGATAATCACCTCACAAGCTAAAAGAATTTAATCACATTTATCATTATCATAATATACAATCACTCATTTATCCGCATGAACCAATATAACATCCTTAAATATCTTGCATAATAATTGATTCTAATGGCATTGTACATTCTCATGACAAGGCTCCTTCTCATGTTAAAATCCAAGCACATAGGTTATTTATCGCATATGTAATTATTTTACTTTATGATGCAATCAAGCTTAGTTAGGCTAATCATGCATCTCTAATTCACATAGTCACATGTTCGCATGATGATGCATTCAAGCTTAGTTAGGCTATCATGCATCTCTATTTTGCATAGTAACATATTCGCATAATGATGCATTCAAGCTTAGTTAGGCTAATCATGCATCTCTAATTCACATAGTCACATGTTCGCATGATGATGCATTCAAGCTTAGTTAGGCTATCATGCATCTCTATTTCGCATAGTAACATATTCGCATGATCACCTCAATTATATGCTTATATACTTCATTTATCATATTCACATCCATGGTTTTTCATCCTTAATTATACACTTTCACATACTTAATTCATCACCCTTAGAACAATAAAAGCTCATACATATTTATATACATTAGCATGCATAGCTCATCATGCTTAAGATACTCATTTTATAATGATAAACATGGATTGGAAAAGCTATGGGAACTCGTAGTGAAGTTCGGGTGCATTTCAGGAAGAAAAACACTCTAAATAGAAAAAATAGGGAGGGGTCGTGGTGGCAATTAATTGGTTGTGACCGTGACATACTAAATTAAGCAAAACAGAAGCTAACTTTCAACACTGGTTCACACCACAATTTTGTACAGTGCAAACGGATGTCTTACACTCAATTTTAGGCAAAGGTCTCTCATAACATTTCTTCCTATATATCTTATCTTTCCAATGGGACAAGTTTAAGGTCAATTGGACTTTTAAATCAATAGATATACATTAATCAATATAGACTGTTCCAGTGAGCCCGTCCAGGTAGATTCACGTCTGTTTTTGCAATTGTTCAGGCTCTTAAAGTTAGAATTGGTTCATGGTCATTATTAGACTATTATACGTATGGAAGTCATGGTTCAAATTGACCAACAATAACTCAATTTGGAGTTCTCAAACTCTAGTTATCACCAAAACACTATACGGAGGTCTGGTGACATATAAACAGAATTTTTCCCTAACTAGGGTTTATTCTTTAATTAAGCTCATAACAATTCCATCATCAGTTTCAACACAAATCAACTATATATTTCAACTATATCATCTTTTAATTGTCACATGATAAACTAATTTACACATATATAAAAATGGTTAGTTCCCAAACCTTCTCTCCTTAGCTCCTTAGAAGTCACTTAGTCCCTTGATCAATTACCTTCTCCTTTCCTTTGGTTCCCTTCACTTTCTCAACTGTAGCTTTTACCAAATCCAGGGTTGGAACATAGATTAATTACCTACTCATCACAATCCAATAATAAGAAAAAGAGTAGAAGAAAATGAGAATCCACTTACTAGATCACTCACCTTCAAGTTTTAGCTCTTAACTCTTGTGCACTTAATTACTTGATCTTCTTAACAGTTAACATGCAACTCAGTTTAGTATTCTCTCTCAAAACCACTCTCACGCCAGAAAGAAGAAAAGAAAAGCACAGAAATTGGCTGAATGACTCTCCAACTGATCTTTTCGCTTTCTCAAGGAACACATGCATGCAAACTAGTGAGGTGGCAACCTCTCAAGGAGCCACACAGAACCCACTTCAAACTTCTGCCCCCACTCACTTTTGGTTAGCCTTAATTGAACATATATTTAATCCTTATTTACTTAATTAATCAGCCATCATCTTAGACATGCACAATTCTCAATTTAACCACTAAACTTCCCTTTATCCTTTCAATTAAGTCCCTCTATCACTTTCAGTCAAAACCAACATTACATTTAGTCACACATACACCCACAATTAGGCCAATTACAACTAGGTTACATTTTTGGGCATTACAACTCTTCCCTTCTAAAAAGAATTTCATCCGCGAAATTCAAACCCGATCCAATAATAGAGGATACTTAACTTTCCTCTATCGAGGCACTTCCAGAAAACTGTATCACCATTCAGAAACTCAGATGCATATACTTCATATTAGACACTAATGCATTTACTATCTTACAGCACAATTCCTGAATGCATTACTTTCATGGAATACGCATGTTACCTCCTTCACTCATGCTATTCATTCTTCATTCTGAAATCCTATTAGCGTTCACTTATATAAACTTCACCAATAACCCCTCCCTTTAATTTTAATTACTCATACTTTATACTTTCGTTGACAAACACTTATCTCTTTTTCAATAATTCCCTTTCCAACACCAAACTTTATATGTACATCCTGTCAACTTTTCTCTTTGAATGAGTCACATACACAATGTTTTTCACACATGATCAAGGGATACGAATGATTATATGATGTTATATGTATGCGAGATAATGCAATAATGCAGTTAATGCAATATTAATGCACTTTTCTCATCCCCATGTTTTTACATGCTCATGTTCAGATGATTTCATTGAGATAGCTGACAGGCGTACAAAATATCACCAGTTTATCTTATTCTCCACATCATTCTAGATTCCAAAATTATCCATACCCAGAATTAATTCAAATTCATGGGATAGCACTTCAATCAAATTATCAGATAACTCTTTACATTACATCGCTTAGTAACTGTTCCCAGGTGCATACTGACATCTACACATACTCACATCTACACTATGTCCCAAAGGACCAATCACATACGCATCACAATTAAGATAATCGATACACACTTTAACACATGAATCTCGAGAACTATCTATTCCAGAAATTTCTTTCATCGCTTCAGGAGAAGAATCTTTTGACATTCGAAAGAAATAATGACATTCGCATCCAGCCAACACAAACTATACGCATTTCTATACTACTCTAGCCCAGAAAAGACTAAACCTATGCTTTGATACCACTAACTGTAACACCCCTTAACCACCTGTAGAGATTCACTACGGTGACTATGGAGTGTTACAACACAAACACATGTGCATCAAATAGTTTTACAATTAAAGTTCAAGTTAAGCAAATTTCATACAAAAGCTATATATATATAGGTCTGAAATTCCATGCATAATATTACAAAATACATAATGTTTTATAATAGTTTCGCTTTACAAATACAACTCTAACATTTATTACAAAATGACCTATAAACTATAACGATTCCTATATGTTGGCAGTTGGCGATGCAGAACCATCTTCAAATATACTATCTTCAGATACCTGCATGGACCAAACATCCATGCTAAACGATAATCGCTTAGTGAGGAACAACAAAAGATGGATAAACACTCATAGTGATTACTAATATTAATCACATACCCAAGCAATATACACATATACATATAGTTCATTTTAACATCATCAATAGTACACTCATCAGGAATTACTCATAAGTAACCATCCAAATTCTCACACAAATATTTGTTTGCTTAATATGGTATTTATTCAGTTATTCATTTGGATTCTATAAGTCTTAAGATTACTAGAATCGCACACCTATATACAACTTTATAATTACCTATGAGTATACATATAAATATAAACATATGTGCATCAAATAGCCATTAGCACTCACCAATGTAAAAACACCTTCATCATGTTACAAATACAAACCCAAACAATGCATACCTTTATTCAAGTTCCAATAGTACCACATACACATTACTTAATGTAAAGCTTACCGTTATTTACTTGTGATCCGAACATAGCATTCAAGATACAACATATTATACTCATAATGTATTAACTTACATTATACAATATCAATTATCAACACCAAGACCCATATAATACAAATCCCCATCAATTACAATCACAAACCATATAGTAGATGACATTTATAGCAGGTTAAGGTACATAACAACTTGCATGCTTTTTATGCAGATTATTCATATACTCTTATGTCAATAAGCATATTGCATTGCTTAAATCAATGGATATGCACTTAATCATATTTCGGCATTCTCTTAATGTTATTTCAGCAATTTATAGCTTGATTTATACAAATATTCATGCACATACACATGTATTCTTCCTAATGCGTCATACCCATATAACTGTATTGCATGACAATTATAACATATCACATTCACATTCTCACTAGCATAATACTCAGCTCATGGTCACAATATCATTATTATTGTTATTATTACAAGCTTCGCCTGCAACTCAAGACGCGGATAACGGGTATCGCATCGGTACCCCATGGGTACATTAATCACATTGGTATCCGTAGATACATCACATTCGCATTGGTACCCTAAGGTACAAAATCCACATTGGTACCATCATGGTACATTATCCACATATATAGCAATCCAGCAAGGATTATACACATTGTTTTCACATTATAATTCCCAAGGAATCAGACACATTGAACGCATTGGGCTGCAGCACTTTGACCCTATAGGCATGCCTAACTATCCACTACTTGACTCGCAGGCTTAAGTTGTTAAACATTTTATCCATTTCACATTGATCACTTTTCACATCACATATGTCGTTGACCAACATCATATTCACTTTACACATTCGCATTAGTACATAGCTATTCACTTCACTTGCATACTCATTGTGTTTCCAAACTCGTTCTTTCATAGTTGATAATCACATATCTAATCACATTCGAAAATCATCATGTTTATATGCTAATATACATCACTTAATACACACATAATACTTACCCATAATGTCTTTCAATACAGCTTAAAGCCTTGCCATTGGGAAGTCCAAACGCATTAGGGTTATATTGCCAAAACATGGTAGGTCACTTCATAATTCACTATCATAGTTAACATATTCGTATGGTATAACTCATTCATATGGTCATATGAAATAGCTCATAACGCATAATAGCTCACACATGTTTGTAAGCATAAAATCATGTTCACATTCCTCTCCAAAGTACACATTCATATAATTCATAATCACCTCACAAGCTAAAAGCATTTAATCACATTTATCATTATCATAATATACAATCACTCATTTATCCGCATGAACCAATATAATATCCTTAAATATCTTGCATAATAATTCATTCTAATGGCATTGTACATTCTCATGACAAGGCTCCTTCTCATGTTAAAATCCAGGCACATAGGTTATTTATCGCATATGTAATTATTTTACTTTATGATGCAATCAAGCTTAGTTAGGCTAATCATGCATCTCTAATTCACATAGTCACATGTTCGCATGATGATGCATTCAAGCTTAGTTAGGCTATCATGCATCTCTATTTCGCATAGTAACATATTCGCATGATGATGCATTCAAGCTTAGTTAGGCTAATCATGCATCTCTAATTCACATAGTCACATGTTCGCATGATGATGCATTCAAGCTTAGTTAGGCTATCATACATCTCAATTTCGCATAGTAACATATTCGCATGATCACCTCAATTATATGCTTATATACTTCATTTATCATATTCGCATCCATGGTTTTTCATCCTTAATTATACACTTTCAAATACTTAATTCATCACCCTTAGAATACTAAAAGCTCATACATATTTATATACATTAGCATGCATAGCTCATTATGCTTAAGATACTCATTTTATAATGATAAACATGGATTGGACAAGCTATGGGAACTCGTAGTGAAGTTCGGGTGCATTTCGGGAAGAAAAACACTCTAAATAGACAAAACAGGGAGGGGTCACGGTGGCAATGAATTTGTTGTGACCGTGACATACTAAATTAAGCAAAACAGAAGCTAACTTTCGACACTGGTTCACACCACAATTGTGTACAGCGCAAACGGATGTCTTACACTCAAATTTAGGCAAAGATCCCTCATAACATTTCTTCCTATATATCTTATATTTCCAATGGGACAAGTTTCAGGTCAATTGGACTTTTAAATCAATAGATATGAATTAATAAATATAGACTGTTCCAGTGAGCCCGTCCAGGTAGATTCACGTCTGTTTTTTCAATTTTATGGGCTCTTAAAGTCAGAATTGGTTCATGGTCATTCTTAGACTTTTATACGTATGGAAGTCATGGTTCAAATGGATTAATAATAACTCAATTTGGAGTTCTCAAACTCTAGTTATCACCAAAACACTACACGGAGGTCTGGTGACATATAAACAGAATTTTTCCCTAACTAGGGTTTATTCTTTAATTAAGCTCATAACAATTCCATCATCAGTTTCAACACAAATCAACTATATATTTCAACTATATCATCTTTTAATTGTCACATGATAAACTAATTTACACATATATAACAATGGTTAGTTCCCAAACCTTCTCTCCTTAGCTCCTTAGAAGTCACTTAGTCCCTTGATCAATTACCTTCTCCTTTCCTTTGGTTCCCTTCACTTTCTCAATTGTGGCTTTTACCAAATCTAGGGTTGGAACATGGATTAATTACCAACTCATCACAATCCAATAATAAGAAAAGGAGTAGAAGAAAATGAGAATCCACTTACTAGATCACTTACCTTCAAGTTTTAGCTCTTAACTCTTGTGCACTTAATTACTTGATCTTCTTAACAGTTAACATGCTACTCAGTTTAGTATTCTCTCTCAAAACCACTCTCACGCCAGAAAGAAGAAAAGAAAAGCACAGAAATTGGCTGAATGACTCTCCAACTGATCTTTTCCCTTTCTCAAGGAACACATGCATGCAAACTAGTGAGGTGGCAACCTCTCAAGGAGCCACACGGAACCCACTTCAGACTTCTGCCCCCCACTCATTTTTGGTTAGCCTAATTGAACATATATTTAATCCCTATTTACTTAATTAATCAGCCATCATCTTCGAGATGCACAATTCTTAATTTAACCACTAAACTTCCCTTTATCCTTTCAATTAAGTCCCTCTATCACTTTCAGTTAAAACCAAAATTACATTTAGTCACACATACACCCACAATTAGGCCAATTACAACTAGGATACATTTTTGGCCATTACAGAAGAGTTGTGTTTTCCCACTAAGAATTGCAACCTTTTTGAAGAGACATCTCAAGGGACATATCTTTTAGAACAATATAAGTATTAATTTCAATTGTAAATTAGAATGATGGGATTTTAACTAATATTTTTTTTTGTAAGGTGAAGAATAGTTTTCTGTAGTTAGAGTTCTTTAGTTTGTTTTCATGTTTTCAAAAAGAAGATTAAGGGAAAGAAAAATTTATTACAAGGGTTTGAGCAAAGTGTTGAGAGATTTCTTTCTTACTACTGTTATCTTTTATTTTCTTCTCTGTTAATTAAATGAGAGTTGTTTATTGAAATTTGAATAATACTAATGTTATCTTCATTTCCATAAACTTTTATTGCAGAATTTCTATTAGCACTTTTGCATGATATTTATAACTTAAAGTAAGTACCAAGAGACCGCTTTAACTGAAATCTAATATAAATTCATTATCAATGCACGCTAGAGAGATCAGTAAGTTGAGATAGTTGCTATAGGTTGGTGATTATTCTTAGAATATGTAATTGGAACCCTCTAATTCATTAATGAGAATTGTGAGTTAGAATTTTAATTACATGTTTTAGGCATTCTAATTCATGGTCAAGAGAGTGGATTAGAACTATATTCTAACTTGGCTTGCTTAAGAGATTAAATTTATATTATAATGATGAAAACAAGTTTCATAATTGTTAATTCTCCATTATATATTTTATCTTTTTTGTTTAACATGAACTAGGTTTAATTAGTTTATGTGATAGAGTAGTTTAGATTTAACTCACAATTTATTGATCATTATAAACAAGATTAAAATTGAGTAGTAATAATGTGTAATATTTATCACATTCCTTGTGGGATCGACATTTTTTGTACTATAATCGGTACACCATATACTTGCGGAATTAGCATGTAGAAATAAGCTAACAATTACCCCGTTCGGATGAGACCCTTCACGATACGTGAAGCTCTTCATGAGTCATGAAGAGTAGTCGCTCGGCGTGAGAGTCTTCATGACACGTGAAGTTCTTCACGAGTCGTGAAGATAGCCCGTTCGGAATGAGAGCCGTTCGGCAGGAAGGCTCCACTAGGCGTGGTGTGCATGACTCGGAGGGAGGCATCCAACTCGTGACATTGGATGCTCGGCCGAGCATGAGTCATGATGTTATGCACGACTTGTGCTGGTCTGTTTCTCCCTCAATGCTTTCTTAGTGACTGTCGCGAGCGCGACAATAACCCATCTGCCTGCCTACCATATTTTTCAAAAATGGTTTTCGAGTCTCTTTTTACATGGATTTTTACTACTACATGGTACATGATTTTTTTTAGAATTGTCTTATATTATGATGCCTCTAATTATAAGTTATATGTTCATGATTAATAATATTGTATGCGATTTAAATGATCATGATTTATATGTATATGGATAATTTAATTATGAGTTATATGTCCATAATAAAGCTAGTATATGATTTATGTGTCTCCGAAATTGACCAATATACAAGTATACATTAAATGATGTGATTATACTTGAATTATTCTCTATTATGTGATAATAATACTAGAGCATAGTTGAGTTGTTATTTGAGCCTGATAGTCATAGTAGTGGATAGATAAGTGCTTATCAAGGGTTAGAGTGTGAGTGCAGCTGCTATATGTTACACGTTAGATGATATGCTTGGATACTGTGTCCTATCAGTATCATTAGTACCAATATCCACTAGGTAGTGAATAATCAGTCTATTACATGAAACTTTTACAAGAGGCTTTTATATGTGGCTATTATGTACGGCTATTACATGTGTTCTGTAACACCCCCAGCTCCCACATGTAGCATATCACAAGACAGAGAGCTACGATGAGTGAAGGGATGCTATCAGACAAAGACACACATGGCAAAACAAAAATCAGAATGATAAAAATTATTTAAAACAACCCTCAAGACATGCACATCCTAGATCTATGACATCCACACACTAATATGCGCATTATAAGATATTACAACTTATTATAAAAACAAATAAACTAAAACTTAACTACAATCCGAATTCCAAATAACAATTTCTAGAATTCTACCGACTTGTTGGCCAACTCAGCAGACCGTTGCGCTACTCTGATCTCCTAACCTGCACGGACAAACAACCGTGCTAAGCGATAACGCTTAGTTGGGCTAAATAAATAATTGGGCAGCCACCCACAGTGGTTGCCGAGGCAAACACAAGCACATCAACATATATATATATATATACATACACATAAAGGAATGTAGATGAAAGTTACTACAAACGAATATCATTGTTTGTTTCGGAAACTCAAGCAATTACCCTTACCCTAACGTCTTATAGAACATAAACAGTAACACTTATTTACTTTTTAATCAAAATATATTTAAACAAAAAACTTATTGTATACTTTAAATCACTTAATAACTCTATAAATAGTTATACTTCATCATTTTCGAAAATACGTTTTAAGGCTCAAAATATAAGGTCCAGAAACTCCCATTATCACAAATAGTCCAAAAATCATAAAAATTACATTATCAATACTTAAATCAAACATTTAATTTTATTCAACCCGTTACTTATTCAAAACTAACAAAACATTTAAATTTTCATATTTGGTTCGGGCTTGAAACAATTATTCCAACTTCCTACATATCCCTATGGTTGGGGAATCAGAACCACATAGTTCTACAGAAAACTTTACATACATACATGTCCCAGGCTTTATCCTAACTCACTTCCTAAGTCCATTTTTTTATCATGCATACCACCTTATTTCCCTTTCACTATTAATCAATATACAATTAATGCGTTCATCGAGAACCAACAAATAATACACCAGAATTCCTTACCGATATACTTACATTGGTCATCCTAGATAAGGTTCAGAAAACAAGCAAATACATAACATACCTGTGTTCTCAATTCAAACATGTAATAATATACGCATACATAGAATTTATTCATTGATTATTCAACTATAGAAAAGATGCATATCACTTATCTCAGTGATTCTTTACAAAGACTTCATACAGATAAGCATACTCTTAACTCTTGAACAGGTTAATAACATGCATTATCCCCATTTGATCTCTTATGCAATTAGGACTTATGCATACACGCTTATCAGAACAAACAGTACTTGTTACTTCTCTTCTCATTTAACAGATATTGCCTTATTACACAAAACACATAGGTACACGAAGGTGCCACTCTTTTCCACATAAGTGTCCATACAGGATCCAGAACAGAGGGGTGCATAAAGCACCAATCAAAAGGCATTTATCAAAAATGCATCAAATGTTTATTCACATAATCATTTTTGCATATCGTCACAAAACATATCAATTAGTTTACATTAATTTTACTCTTTTAGTTGCCTGCTAAGTCATAGGGGTGGATAAGCGAGTGAACACATGGCGGTGCCTTACGGGTACGAATCGAACGCATGGTGATACCTTACGGGTACGAATTGAAAAGCAACATCACATTTTCCTATTCAAAAACATTTTATAGGGGGGATCTTAAACAAGATCCATACACATTGAGGTTCGCGAGGAACCAAACGGGGACCTTATCAGGGTCCAAACATAACAGAGGGCTACAGCTAATAGAACTCTATAGGCATGCCTATTAATTCACGACTCGACTAACGCAGGCTAAATCCCCATATCATTATTAGATTCTTTCTCACTTTACACATACATATAAGTGTTCATTAAATAATTGTAACCTTCCTTTATAATCACCTAAGCACATGCATTCGTATATTGGCATATCATCTGCACTAATTATACTCAAGAAATTGAACTTAATATATTAACATAGCCATATTATTGGGCATCACACAATCCTTAAGTCTTAACAATCAAATCACATTTCACCTCTTACCATGTGTAAGAACATTTGAATAAATCATATTTTACTTATATCATTTATGATATTCTTCTTTATAATATGAATCATTAAATTTAATCGTACACCCATGTACTCAATAGCCAAGCCCACGTATCATGATTCTCACATTCACAATAAAAAGTACCAAACATATACCTTTTTATAATTCTATGTTGTCATATGAGCACATCAAAATCTTCATAGTATTCAATAACTTGTTCATATTTAAACTTATCGACCAGTTCATTTTCCTTCATATACATATATTCATACATAAAATAGCCATAGCAATCTAATTTCTTAATTCAAGTATTAATCCTATAGCAAAACATATTATACACTATGTTAATGTTGTATATGCGTATTACACGAAACAATCCATAAATGGAACTACAATTTGATGCTTAACTAAGGAAGACAAGAGAAGAAGAATCCCAGAGTTCAAAAATCGATGACAAAAGGATGTTACACGGCGGTATGTTAAACCCTTACTGCTGTGTAAGAAGTTCCACGTGGTGGTATGGAAGGCTTCGTCATCGCACAGCAAAGCAGAGTTCAACCATGCACATCAGTAAGCATTTACATGGCGGTATGGAAATTCCTTACTGCCGTGTAGATGTTACACGGTGGTATGGAGTTTGCTTACTGCCGTGTGGCCTGACGAACAGTCAATCTAGAATGCGATCACACGGCGGTATGAACTATCCTTACTGCCGTGTGAACCGAAGAAAACCCAAATTTTCTAGAAAAACAAAGGTTTCTCTCCACAAATTAATCCCCAAATTTCCATACACACAATCAATACAAATTTCATATGCTTTAAAACTCGTCTAATCAAACCAACTTTACACATTCATCAACTCAAACATCAATTTAATCAAAAACTCACAATTTAAAACAAAACACAAATTAACACAAACTACCAAACCTCAATTCCTTTGCTCCTAAAAGCTTCTTGGCTGATCTTTCTTGTTCCAAAGCCCATCCAAAGATCTTTCTCCTCCCAAAATCCTCATCAAACATACATATACACAAAATATAAATTTACGGTTCCAAAACCATTCAAAAAAAATGGATAGAGGAATCAAATTTAAACTCACCTCTTCAAACCTAGCTCAAACCTCAACCAAAACACCCATAACCTTGCAACAATTCCAGCCAAAAGAATAAAGGAGGCAAAGCATGAAAATGAAAGAAGAAAGAGGAGGGGAGGCCGAGAGAGAGGAAGAGAAACGGGAAGCAAAATTTTTTTCCCTGTTTTCTCTCTCTTTTCCCTTTTTCTTTCTTTCCCTTTATTTCCCACACCAACTCCTTGTCACATGTCAAGCCCCTATTGGTCCCAATTAAAATATCTTGTCTTATTTCACTTTAATCCTTGGCAAAACTCTTCTTAGTCCTTGATAATTACCACTTGGTCACTAAACAAAATTATTTCCTTTTTCCAACTTTAATTATCTTTCAATTAGTCCCCAATCAAATCCCAATTTTATACCCCACAATTTACCTTTAGACATACTTATCGGAACCTTTACATTAACTCTTAAATTGTCCAATTGGCATAACAAACACTTCAACGTGCACAACCTTGGTCACTACTCATACTCAATACGCCCAATCCTTCTAGGGTACATTTCGAGGTGTGACAACTCTTCCCTCCTAAAAGAATTTCGTCCTAGAAATTCACTTACATCTAAAAAAAATTCAGAACTATACTCCAATTCGCTATCACTTACGCTGATCATTTCCGCATCGTCATATAACACTTACGTTCTACACTTATAATACATACATTTCACTTGTTCCAATACACCTTACTTTTGATATACATACTTGCTATAGCTTATTCTCATCACTACACTCTCAAATCACTTCTTTAAAACCCGAATAGCCATACAAATCATAACTTTCTCTTATCCATAACTAAACCCAAACTCATAAAATTGATTTAAAGAAAACCCATAATTCTCTTTTCATTATCTTACGCTCAAACCAATCACATTCATCGGAATAATCATTACTTAATCGCCATTCAGCAGATCCAAGCACATACACCTCACATATAAAGCATTTAATTCACAACATTTACTACACAATTCCTTAATACTTCAAAACATCTGTCACCAGTGCCAATCTCCTTGCTAACGATACTCGTATCTTACTTCCAAAAATCCTTTCACATTCATTTATGTGACATTCCAAAATACTCTCTCTAATTAACTCAACTATACAGTTAATAGATCCTCCTTAACAATTGCTATGCTCATAAATCACATACTTAGTCTTAATATCAAATACTCAATGTACACCCTGTCAGCTTGTTCTCCGATAAAACGCATATGCAAATGTTTATCACATATGATCAAAGGGATGATGATGGGATGAGGATGCAATGGTTCATGTATGCAGAATAATGCAGAAATGTGATTGATGCTATAATAATGAACTTTTCCCATCCCCATGGTTCAATGTGCTTTTATTCAAACACCTTTCTGGAGATAGGTGACAGGCATACAGAGCATTACCATAACCTTACAAAATCCAGATACTCCACCATCTCAAAATACCAAAACATCTATTCTCCCAAGGCAACCACATATCAATAAACTTCAAAACTTCTGCAAACCTTCTCTTTAAACACCTTGTATCAAACAAAATTCCTAACATAATCTCGGATAACTCATCTAATAAATAGGATCCAAATACACTCATACACGTATAACAATATAGGACAGGTAGATCATGATTTACCGAGCCAACACTTAACTAAACACTTCGTCTAATCCGAAAAAGCTCATTCCCAACTCAAACCTGAAAAACAAAACCATCCACTTTGGCCGATGCTAAACTATACAGACACACTTTGAAACTCCGAGTAAACCAAAATCGACTAAACCTGGGCTCTAATACCAAATTGTAACACCCCCAACTCCCACATATAGCATATCACAGGATGGAGAGCTACGGCGAGCGAAGGGATGCTACCAGACAAAGACAAACATAGCAAAACAAAAATCAGAATGATAAAAAAATTTCAAAACAACCCTCAAGACATGCACATCCTAGATCTATGACATCCACACACTAATATGCGCATTATAATATATTAAAACTTATTACAAAAACAAATAAACTAAAACTTAATTACAATTCAAATTCCAAATAACACTTTCTAGAATTCTACCGACTTGTTGGCCAACTCAGCAGACCGCTGTGCTACTCTAATCTCCTAACCTGCACGGATAAACAACCGTGCTGAGCGATAATGCTTAGTTGGGCTAAATAAATAATTGTGCAGCCAGCCACAGTGGTTGCCGAGGCAAACAAAAGCACATCAACATATATATATATATATATACATATACATAAAGGAATGCAGATGAAAGTTACTACAAACGAATATCATTGTTTGTTTCGAAAACTCGAGCAATTACCCTTACCCTAGCATCTTATAGAACATAAACAGCAACACTTATATTTAAACAAAAAACTTATTGTATACTTTAAATCACTTAATAACTCTATAAATAGTTATAATTCATCATTTTCCAAAATACATTTTAAGGCTCAAAATATAAGGTCTAGAATCTCCCATTATCACAAATATTCCAAAAATCATAAAAATTACATTATCATTACTTAAATCAAACATTTCATTTTATTCAACGCGTTACTTATTCAAAACTAACAAAACATTTAGATTTTTAGATTTGGTTCGGGCTTGAAACAGTTATTACAAGCTTCCTACGTATCCCTAGAGTTGGGGAATCAGAACCACGTAGTTGGGGAATCAGAACCACATAGTTCTACAGAAAACTTTACATACATATATGTCCCATACTTTATCCTAACTCACTTCCTATGTCCAGTTATTTATCATGCATACCACCTTATTTCCCTTTTACTATTAATCAATATACAATTAATGCGTTCATCGAGAACCAGCAAATAACACACCAGAATTCCTTACCGATATACTTACATTGGTCATCCCATCTAAGTTTCAGAAGACAAGCAAATACATAACATACCTGTGTTCTCAATTCAAACATGTAAATGAATATATGTATACATAGAATTCATTAATTGATTATTCAACTATAGAAAACATGCATATCACTTATCTCAATTATTCCTTACAAAGACTTTATACAGATAAGTATACTCTTAACTCTTGAACAGGTTAATAACATGCATTATGCCCATATGATCTCTTATGCAATTAGGACATATGCGTACACGCTTATTATAACAAACAATACTTGTTACTTCTCTTCTTATTTAATAGATATTGCCTTATTACACAAAACACATATGTACACGAAGCTACCCCTCTTTTCCACATAAGTGTCCACAAAGTGTCACACCCCATTTGCCCCCTAGCAGAATGAGCCTGTCTGTCTGTCTGTATGTGTAAGCATTCACATGTGTTCGGCATTTCACAAGGGTATTTTAGTAACATATATGCTTTTGGGGTTTTGTTAGTATGTGGGTACATACTTGGCATTAGTGTGTTAATTAAGTGAGAAATATTTGTGTGCATGTGTTCATCCCATTGTATGGTATGCATAAGTTAAGAGGGTTTTAGGTGTGAGTAGTGTAGGTTATTTTGGTGGGAGTGATTAGTTTCACCAATAAGAAATGGATACATATTTAGGATAAAGAAAAGAAAAAGAAAAGGGAATGAAAGAAAAGGAACTTAGAGATTTACGTTTCTTTTCTCGCTCTTTTTCTTCTTCTTCATTTTCTTTATTTCAAGTACTGTATTGTTGATTCAAGGTCTTATTGGTGAAATTGATTCTCTATTTGCACCCTCTCTAGTAAGTAATTGAATTCTCTCATCTAGTTATTTCAATTACTTCATCTTTTTCTTCCTTAAGTTTAGATTTAACTTAGGGTTTTCTTTGTTAATATTCTTGTTGTGTTTGTGTTTAGCTGAAGCTCCTCGTGATCCAAAGGGTAAAGAGGTTGCTGGACCTAGTGGAGCTAAGTGATAGAGGCTTAGAATCCAGGTTTGGGAATGTTTATTTGTGAAATTGTGTGATTTTGAATTTACTGTAGAATTCTAGGGTTTATGTTCTTGCAAGTTTGAATGCATATGTTCTTGATTTGATTTGGTTGATTATTGGATGAATTGAATTGTATAATTGTTGCCTATGTTGTTTGAGATGATTTCTGGAAGGTAAAAACAGGTTTGTATTGTTTTTAAATCCAATTGGGATTGAATTCTTTGTTCTGGAAATTCTGGAAATTCTGGAAAATCGAAGTACTGTTGAAATTCTTCTTGTCGCGTGACTCGCTACGAAAGAAGGCAAGTCACGAGACATGACCCTTGGTCACGTCGTGACCTGCCTGCTGAGAAGCCAGTCGCGTGACCAGCTGAAGAACAAGCAGGTCACGGGACGTGACCCTCGGTCACGTCGTGCGACCTGCGAAGGCGAGGCGTGATCTGTGAGATCACGCAACGTGATCTGTGAGGGAGTAGCACGTCACGTGACGTGACGTCCAGTCACGCCGTGACCTGCGAGGGCGTTGCGTGATTTGCGAAGATCACGCAACGTGACCGGCGCGTGACCCTCGGTCACATCGCGTGACCTGCCTGCTGGAAAGGCCAGTCACGCCTTGTGACCAGCCAATCTCGCCCGTTTCTCCGTTCAGCTCGTTTTTCCGAAATTTCCTAGTTTTTAACTCAGAAATGAATTTGGTATTTCTTCTGAATGGACTTTACTGTTGTATGACGCATGTCTTACTGTTTGATGCTTCGATATGCGTGATACCATGATTTTCTGATGAATTATATTCCGTACTCTGAAATGCGATTTAAATGTCGCATTACCTGCTAGAGTTGAGTAAGTGGATAGTTAGGCATGCCTAATAGAGTCTTTAGCTGCAGCCCTCAGTTCAGTTTGGACCCCGATCAGGTCCCCGTTTGGTTCCTCGCGAACCCTTCAGTATTAGGATCTTGTTTAAGATCCCCTCAGTATAAAAATATTGTGATTTGATAAAATGAATTTACTTTTGATTTGTACCTGTGAGGTACCCTCAGTATTCGATTCGTACCCGTAAGGTACCCTCAGTACACTCGTTATCCACTGTCTAGAGTCAGCAGGTGTTCTTTAAATGTTAATGGAATTGTTCTGATCTGATCTGGCTATGAATGGAATATCTGAATGAGTTTAATGATGAGATACATGTTGGATTATTCTGTAATGGATATGATTATGAGATACTGAATGTATGGCTTTTAAATATGAGCATATTTATATGGATTATGATATAACCTTTGCATGTTGCCATTGTGAATGTGTTATGCCTTGACGATCATTGTGAATGGCCGTCCATAATTTATGTGTGTTTCCCCACTAAGTGTTTATCGCTTAGCACGGTGTCTTTACCCGTGCAGGTGCGGAAGGCATTTTGCTTTGGGAGAGTTGCAGTCATCAAGCCAACACAGAAGGGATTAGTGTAGGGCTCAGTTTTGTACTAGTGATGATTCTTTTTTTATAGAACTCTCTGTATCAGTTATGTATTAGCTTCCGCTTTTGTATCTATATTTTGTATATGTAATATTATTTTGTATCAGCTAGTTGATCAGATCATTATTGTAATAGTTTATTATAGTAATGCATGATCAGCTTTTGCTTTCTGCATGTATAGTTTTTAATTATTCTGTGTTTCTGAATGTATATTTGAATGAATGTATGTTTTGCTTTGCTATTGTTTGGTGACACCTTTACTCATACGGCATCTCACTCCTTCTCGGATGGGATCGCCTACGTATGGGAAGGGGGTGTTACAGTTAGTGGTATCAGAGCATAGGTTTAGGCGTTTCTGGGTGTTATTGTGATTATTCTGAGTTTCTTAGATGTGTATGTGTCTAGATCTGTGTTGGCTGATACGGTTGTTTCTTGTTTGTTTAGATGGCTTCTAATTCTGCTCATGGTGCGCGTGAGGAATCCGCCGAGAGTGTGACTCCTCCAGCTGTAGATCAGTCTGTTTCTGTTACTGTGTCGGCTCAGCATGCTAGGGTCCAGCCCGAGGCCGCAGCCATGCCCTTTGAGGCTATGTTTAGACTGCATCAGGACATGGCTAGGGTTTTGGAGAGAGTGACTGCTCCTAGAGCACCTATGGAAAATTTGAGAAGGGCAGGAGTTGAGGATTTTGATAGCACTGGTTTGAATGAGTCTGAGATGGCAGATAAATGGTTAGATAAAGTAAAGCGTGCCTTGAGAGAGATTGGGTGTCCTCCCGACCAGCAGGCAGAGTGTGCATTAGCTCTTCTATAGGGGTCTGCTTTTGAATGGTGGGAATTGGTTTGCAGGCATCCTCAGCTACCAGACCCGATTACTTGGGAGTTCTTTGAGGGTGAGTTCATAAAGAAGTACATCACTCAGACTTATAGAGATTCGAGATGGGCACAGTTTTTGAGTTTGAGACAGAGGGCCATGTCTGTAGCGGATTATGAGAAAGAGTTCAACAGGTTATCTCGCTATGCCCCACGAGGAGTTATGACTGATGACTTTAGATGCAAGCATTTCGAGGCTGGGTTAAATGAGTCTTTGAAGATTGCTTTGATTTCTCTGATGTGCATACCTGGGGTCAGTTATTACCAGATTGTAGAGGCTGCTGTGAGAGCTGAGTTATCTGACACTGTGATGAGAGAGAGAGCTCAGAGGAGGAGTTCTTCTCGTGGAGGATCTTCTCGGGAAAGAGATCTAGGAACCCACAGGATGAGTCATCTTCTGGCCCGACTTCTAGAGGTAGACGACAGGGTTCTACAGCTGTGTCAGGTTCTGGTAGGGGTAGTAGAGCTGAGACTACATCAATTTGTCCTCATTGTAGTAAGTCACATCGGGGTGAGTGTAGGTGGCTCTCCGGTGCATGCTTCAGATGTGGGAGTTCGGAGCATCAGTTGGCCAGTTGTCCGAGGTTGCATGAGGATTCAGGTTCCCAGAGAGAGGGCAGTAGGGTCGGTTCGAATGCTTCTCAGGCTACCCGTGGCAGAGGCCGAGGTAGAGGTAGAGGTGGTCGGCATAGAGAGGGAGCTGCTTCTGAGACTGTTGAGCATCCTCCTCAGGGTGCCATTAGAGCTTATGCTATGAGAGCCAGAGATGAGCAGGATGCGCCTGACGTTATTGCTGGTAAGTTCCTACTCCATGACACTGAGTTGTATGCTCTAATTGATCCTGGTTCCACACACTCATATTTGTGCACAAACAAAATTGTTGATAAATTGCATTCAGTTGATCAGTTAGATTATGAGATTTGTGTGACCAGTCCATTAGGGCATAGTGTCAGTGTGAGTAGAGTTTTTAGGAGTTGTCCTCTGATTGTTGAGGGAGCTGTGCTTCCAGCGGATCTGATTGAGTTACCTTTCAGAGAGTTTGATCTGATTCTGGGTATGGACTGGTTGGGGAAGCATCAGGCTGTAGTTGATTGCCATAGGAAGACAGTTGTGCTTCGAGATAGATGTCAGTCTCTTGTGTTTTTGAAAGGTTTGGGTGCCAGTTCGTTGAATAATGTTATTTCTGCGATGCAAGCCAAGAGATTTATCAGGAAAGGTTGTGAGGCTTTTCTAGCAGTTGTGTTAGATTCCAGGAGGGATCAGGTTCAGATTGAGGATATTCCTGTAGTGCGGGAGTTTAGTGATGTGTTCCCGAGTGAGTTGCCTGGTTTGCCTCCTGAGAGAGAAGTTGAGTTGTCCATTGAGATCATGCCAGGTACTACACCTATTTCGAGAGCACCTTATCGGATGGCTCCTGTAGAGTTGAGGGAACTTAAATCTCAGCTACAAGAGTTATTGGATAAGAGGTTTATTAGACCGAGCATATCTCCTTGGGGAGCTCCAGTTCTGTTTGTCAAGAAGAAAGATGGATCACTGTGGATGTGTATTGACTACCGCCAGATTAATAAAGTTACAGTGAAGAATAAGTATCCATTGCCTAGGATTGAAGACTTATTTGATCAGTTTCGAGGTGCGGGTGTTTTCTCCAAGATTGATCTTCGATCAGGGTACTACCAGCTTCGTGTTCAGGATGTAGATGTGGTTAAGACTGCATTTCGGACTAGGTATGGCCACTATGAGTTTCTTGTGATGCCGTTCGATTTGACTAATGCTCCAGCGGCTTTTATGGATCTGATGAATCGTGTGTTTAGGCCATACTTAGATCGATTTGTAGTAGTGTTCATTGATGACATCTTGGTGTATTCCAAGGATGAGAGTGAGCATGAGGAGCATCTCAGATTGGTGTTGCAGATGTTGAGAGAGCATCAGTTGTTTGCTAAGCTTAGCAAGTGTGACTTCTGGCTTCGAGAAGTATCATTCTTGGGTCACATTGTTTCAGCTAGAGGTATTCAGGTTGATCCAGCCAGGATTGAGGCGATAGTTGATTGGAAAGCGCCTCGAAATGTTCAGGAAGTGAGAAGTTTCCTCGGTTTAGCAGGTTACTACCGTCGGTTCGTTAAGGGATTTTCTGTGATTTCTGCTCCGATGACTAAATTGTTGAGGAAAGGAGTCAGATTTGAGTGGTCAGACAGGTGTCAGTCTTGTTTTGATCGGTTAAAGCAGTTGCTTGTTGAGGCTCCTATCCTTACTCAACCCATCTCGGGTAAGGAGTTTGTCATTTATAGTGATGCTTCTTGAGTTGGTCTTGGATGTGTGCTGATGCAGGAAGGTAAGGTTGTGGCTTATGCTTCTCGACAGTTGAAGCCACATGAGAAGAACTATCCGACGCATGATTTAGAGTTGGCAGCTGTGATCTTTGCTTTGAAGATTTGGCGTCACTACTTGTATGGGGAAAAGTGTAGGATCTTCTCGGACCACAAGAGCTTGAAGTATTTCCTTTCACAGAAAGAGTTGAACATGAGACAGCAGCGTTGGCTTGAGTTATTTAAGGACTACGACTGCATTGTGGATTACCATCCTGGTAAGGCTAATGTAGTCGCCGATGCTTTGAGTCGGAAATCGGTTTCAGCTTTATTCTTGAGGCGATTCAGATGGCGATTTGGTTCAGATGGGGCTTTGCTTGCCCAGTTGCGTGTGAAGCCTACATTGAGACAGAGGATAGTGGATGCTCAGAGAGATGACCAGAGGCTTCAGCAGATTGTGCATGAGGTTAGATCGGGTAAGCAGTCAAAGTTCTCAGTTCAGGATGGGGTACTTATGTTCAGAGATCGTTTGTGTGTGCCAGAATCTGAGGATTTGAGGAGACAGCTCATGAGTGAGGCGCATAGTTCAGTCTTTACTATGCATCCGGGCAGTGAGACAATGTATAGAGACATGAAGCAATTCTATTGGTGGTCCGGTATGAAGCGTGATATAGTGGATTTTGTTTCCAAGTGCTTGACTTGTCAGCAGGTAAAGGCCGAGCATCAGGTTCCTTCGGGTTTGCTTATGCCTTTATCCATTCCTGAGTGGAAATGGAATGATATCGCCATGGACTTTGTTTCTGGTTTGCCTTTGACTCAGAGGAAACATGACTCAGTTTGGGTTATTGTGGATCGGCTTACGAAATCAGCTCACTTTCTGCCGGTTAGAGTGGACTACTCTATGGACAGATTGGCCAGTATTTATGTGGATGAGATAGTTCGGTTGCATTGTGTGCCTTTGTCCATAGTGTCAGATCGGGATCCGAGGTTTACTTCCAAGTTTTGGAAGGAGTTACAGAGAGCTTTGGGCACTAGGTTGAACTTCAGTACAGCATTTCATCCTCAGACCGATGGTCAGTCAGAGCGAGTTATTCAGATTCTGGAGGATATGATGAGAGCTTGTGCTTTGGATTTTTTGGGTAGTTGGGACAGATATGTATCGTTGATGGAGTTTGCCTACAACAACAGTTTTCAGTCGAGTATCGGTATGGCACCATATGAGGCTTTGTATGGTCGTCAGTGTAGGACTCCGATTTGTTGGACCGAGCTATCCGAGAGAGCTATGATTCGACCAGACTTGGTTAGAGATACTGAATAGAAAATCAGAGTAGTGCAGCGGAATTTGAAAGCAACCAAGGATCGACAGAAGTCTTACGCCAATTTGAAAAGGAAAGATGTGCATTTTGAGATCGGGGACAAGTTTTTCCTTAAGGTTTCACCTTGGAGGAAAGTACTTCGGTTTGGCAAGAAAGGCAAGCTTAGTCCTCGTTTCATTGGACCATATGAGATTTTGGCTAAGGTAGGACCTGTAGCCTATAGATTGGCGTTACCGATGGAGTTAGCAAAGTTGCACGATGTGTTTCATGTTTCGATGCTTCGTCGGTACAGATCAGATCCTTCACATGTTCTGTCAGTTCAGGATATCCAGGTTTAGCCAGACTTCTCTTATGATAAGGAACCGCGAGCTATTCTAGCCCGAGAGGTGAGGCAGTTGAGAAGTAAATAGATTCCTTTGGTTAAAGTGTTGTGGATCCATCATGGAGTCGAAGAAGCGACTTGGGAACCAGAGGAGTCGATGAGAGCTCAGTATCCACAGTTATTCAGTTCAGGTGAGAATTTCGAGGGCGAAATTCTTATTAGTAGGGGAGAGTTGTCACACCCCATTTGCCCCCTAGCAGAATGAGCCTGTCTGTCTGTCTGTATGTGTAAGCATTCACATGTGTTCGGCACTTCACAAGGGTATTTTAGTAACATATATGCTTTTGGGGTTTTGTTAGTATGTGGGTATATACTTGGCATTAGTGTGTTAATTAAGTGAGAAATATTTGTGTGCATGTGTTCATCCCATTGTATGGTATGCATAAGTTAAGAGGGTTTTAGGTGTGAGTAGTGTAGGTTATTTTGGTGGGAGTGATTAGTTTCACCAATAGGAAATGGATACATATTTAGGATAAAGAAAAGAAAAAGAAAAGGGAATGAAAGAAAAGGAACTTAGAGATTTACGTTTCTTTTCTCGCTCTTTTTCTTCTTCTTCATTTTCTTTATTTCAAGTACTGTATTGTTGATTCAAGGTCTTATTGGTGAAATTGATTCTCTCTTTGCACCCTCTCTAGTAAGTAATTGAATTCTCTCATCTAGTTGTTTCATTTACTTCATCTTTTTCTTCCTTAAGTTTAGATTTAACTTAGGGTTTTCTTTGTGAATATTCTTGCTGTGTTTGTGTTTAGCTGAAGCTCCTCGTGATCCAAAGGGTAAAGAGGTTTCTGGACCTAGTGGAGCTAAGTGATAGAGGCTTAGAATCTAGGTTTGGGAATGTTTATTTGTGAAATTGTGTGATTTTGAATTTACTGTAGAATTCTAGGGTTTATGTTCTTGCAAGTTTGAATGCATATGTTCTTGATTTGATTTGGTTAATTATTGGATGAATTGAATTGTATAATTGTTGCCTATGTTGTTTGAGATGATTTCTGGAAGGTAAAAACAGGTTTGTATGGTTTTTAAATCAAATTGGGATTGAATTCTTTTTTCTGGAAATTCTGGAAATTCTGGAAAATCGAAGTACTGTTGAAATTCTTCTTGTCGCGTGACTCGCTACGAAAGAAGGCAAGTCACGAGACGTGACCCTCGGTCACGTCGTGACCTGCCTGCTGAGAAGCCAGTCACGTGACCAGCTGAAGAACAAGCAGGTCACGGGACGTGACCCTCGGTCACGTCGTGCGACCTGCGAAGGCGAGGCGTGATCTGTGAGATCACGCAACGTGATCTGTGAGGGAGTAGCACGTCACGTGACGTGACGTCCAGTCACGCCGTGACCTGCGAGGGCGTTGCGTGATTTGCGAAGAAGAGTTAATTTTCTTAAAATGAGATCACTCATCCCGATTTTCCTATTAATGCCTAAAATAACTCCTCGATTTTTTAACTGATCATGAAAGAACCAATGTTCCTATCCTAGATAAATATCCCGATTTATGAACGTTTATTTATTCATTTGATTTTGCTATTTATTTATGTTTGGTTTGATTTTATTTCGGTGGCTGTATTTTTTCCCAGATTTTAACACCTTTTTATTTTGGGGGATTGTATTTTTTCCCAATTTTATTTTTGTAGTTTACTTTATTATTTTATCACTTTCCTTACCGCTTTCTTATGGTGCTTGATTTGCACTTTATTTTTAATGTATGACCGCGTGAGAAGAGAGGTAGAATTTTAAAATTAAAAATCCATTTATAATTAACCGAGGCATTAATAAGAGAAAAGTTCCAAATCCTTCTCTGGTTTAGACCCCGAGGTTAGACGAACTTTCCCAGTTTCTTGTAAATTGGGTGGCGACTCCAAAATACCTCAAAGGTGCCAAAAGGCTTCGTGGGATTAGATGAACTTCCCCAATGTTCTATTGGGTAGGGATTCAAAAATATCTCATGTTCCCTAAGATCAATAGACACAAACCCTCTCGGACCTTAGAAGCGGACGCCCCAGGAAGCGATTGGGTTGGGCGCACATCACAGTGGCGACTCCACTAGGGACTTTGAAACTTTGCTCCAAAACTATCTTGGTTAATAATATAATTGGGTTTTTTTGTTAATTAAAATTCTATCTCTTTCCAAAAATTGCATTTACATACATGCCAGAGCCTTAGAATTATGCTAGTTTGCACCCTTTCTTAACCTCGGTGCATTCCCAAAGCACGACCCTATGTTCACTCAATGTAGGGAAGTGTTAAGGATAATCACCAGCCCAAGCCTCGTACCTTATGGTATATTAAATGGAGATCCAATCGGTCGTTATGCTCGTGATGAGATAGAGCTGTTGGCAGGGACCATGCTGGGGTAGGCCTAAAGTATCATCACCTTAGACCAAAGCTCATATAATGGCAATAAATACTTCCACTAGATGAAATGTACCGTAATACCATGCTTGCTATGTGGGCTGTCATATATTAGACAAAATCAGTTAAATTAAATGGTCTTTCATTAAAGGCTTTCATACCCCGATAAGCCCACCTTAATTTAATTAAAGTATTTGCATACATAATGGCCAAAACCCATATGTATGTACATTAAGTAAGAGGGGTTATGTTGTCATTTTTTCATCGTGCACCATACGCGTCCAATGGGTTCCCTGTTAACCCTTGGATAAAGCCCACTTAAGAAAGAGACTGCACTAGCTCGTGTGTGGGAGGGATAAGGTTGGAAGGATCAATATGCTTGCATGTGTTTGTCTATGCTGCATCAGCACGTCCATGCATTGCATTTTGATCATGCATCATCCTAATAAGGTGTGTTCTGCAGCCATCATAGATTCGTCTAGGTGGTTTAAAAGTCCAAAAAATCGGCTAAGAAGGATTCCACTCTTTGGAGTATCGGAACTAGTGTCAGATCAGGGTTCGAATTCGCTCTCAAAAGATGCTGAGATATTTTCTTCAGAATCATTAGCAAAGATAATTATGGCTAACCCATCAAGTGGGTCTGATGCAACCCCGTGCAATGATTGTCGAAGAGGTGGGTAGGAGGATGGAAGAGTTTGAGGCTAGAATGATGGCAATGATGGGCAACCTTGCTACTACTCTAGCGTCACTTGATGGGCAACAACTGGCTGCTCCAATTAGGGGCAAGATGAACAAGGGCCTATTAGAGAGGATTCGCCCACAGTAGTTGACACACCTGTAGTTGAGCCTAGAGCGCCAGCACTTGTAGAGCGTAGAGAAGCTCCTAAATCTGAGATTGACTTATGGGAAGAGGAGCAAGAGGAGTCGGCGATAACAAAGGGGAAGTCGCCCAAATTGGAGGAAGCGATCTGGAGAAAGATGGAGGAGAAGTTTGAGGTTATGATGAGGATATTGACTGTGGGAAGGGGAATAGACCCTGAAGATTGGGAGTTGGACGGTGACAATCTAATCTCTAACACCCCAATACCCCCTGGCAGAATATCGGAGTGCCACATACTCAAACGAAACAATACACATTACAGTGAAAAAGAAATAACAATAAACCAATTAAACTTGCACATATATATATATATATATATATATTGAAACTACACATATTACAAAACATCGTGTTCATATATACATTATCATACTTCTATACATGTACACTACACTTTAAAATACAAAATCCATATATTAATCATTACAAAAATAGATCCAACTATATAAATAAAACAAAAGACTTCATAAAGCTCCTAGTGGCTGACAAATGAGCACTCTCTAATCCAATCATGCAAACCTACACGGGAAAACACCTGTGCTAAGCGATAACGCTTAGTGGGTATAAATAAAGCCATAGAATTCTATCAAAGTCACAAGAAAAGCACACACTATATATCAATAGTCATGCATATCTCACGCCAATATGAATTCTTTCATGCATGTCATCTCTTGCTCTGATCACTTCTAACCATATCACACTCATTCAATGGCAACATGTATGCGGACAATTGATTAACTCTAACTTGTATTATTGTGCGGATACATATATCATCTGGCTTGCATTTCATGTAAGACAAAAACGTATAACAATTTCCACTACATCTCATAATCACTACTGAACAGTTAATAGCCTAAAATGTAACAACCCAATTTTCACCCTAGTAGAATTAATGGTGTTAATTTCTGTATTTGTATAATATTGAGTGGAGTTAAGGATGTAATTGAAAGGAGCTATAAGTTGGTTGTAAGAGAAGTGGTTTAGACGGATTTAGAGAGACATTTGCCATGGACTTATGAGGAAACTTTGAATGTAGTGGGACAAGTGGCTGTGTGTGACATGTGGCTTATTGTAGTAATGTCACATGGACTTGGACATGCAATATTAGCTTGGATAGTGGGATTTTTTATCCTTAATTGATTTGCATGCAGATTTCTTCTTTCTTTCCCTCTACCTCACGGTTTTTTTCTCTTTGGTTGTTTGGCTTGATTGATTTCTGCTATTTAAAATGGATTGATTGAATAGTATTGATAAGGATTAAGTGTTGAAGCTGAGGCTAGAAGAAAGGAAAAGGGCAAGGACAAGGTCTGATTTTGGTGGTGTTTTGCCTGCTCCAAGAGGTTGGGATCTGTGCCCTTTTAGTTTGTGCATGTGTATTTGATTTGTGTATATTTGATGCATATTGTGTTATAAGTTAGAATTGTGTATATACATGTGTTATTAGTTTGAACATTGGTAATCTTAGACCCTATTTTAGAGCATGGTTGTTATGTGCATGCTTAGTTGTGCAATTGAGAGGCATGTGTTCATGATTGGTTGTTCATGTCTCTTGCTTGGATTTGGTACATGATTATGTGTTATTTATTGATTTAGAGCCTTAAAGTGTTATTGGCATATTGTATTATAAGTCTCAGGAAGTATGTTTGTGAGTGTTATTGTTAGAAGAGTAAGTTGGTCAGAAATGACTTTTGAGATGAGTTGTGGTGCAGTTAGCACAACTGTGTTTGTAATGCCAATTCCCGATTACCCTGTTAGCCCAGCTAATGGAGTCGAGAATGGTCGTTACATGGCAATCACTTCCTCATACACATACATAGTCCAAACGCATAAAAAAAATTTGCATAATTAAATTTTTGTTTTCATCGCATTCACATGCAGCCAATTATTGATACTCATCATACGCTTGCTCATGCATTCATGCATACACACACTTATACAAGTTAAGTATTGCAGGCCTGGTTACTTCATATATTACATACTTTATGCTATCCAAAATAGTAATTATATAACACAAAACACAAATCTACCCCAAAACCTATGCTATCAGCAACCCTAGTGTGTTGACCCTTGCCAATGCGGAACTGTCCTTCGAATCACCTCGCTTTAGAACCTGCACGGATTAGGAAAAACCCGTGCTAAGTGATAACGCTTAGTGGGGGAAAAATACAATACACATATACATATATTACAAAGCATATAACTAGTTTGAGTTACATATTAATTTCCAAGCTTCTAGTTCAGTATATACATATATTCATGTGTTTATATGCATCATTGTTTCGCTGTATTTAATAGATATACACTTAAATCGAGCTTCTACAGTCATGCCTTGTTATCATACATCAGCATCCACATAATTTGTTAGAACATCTACACATCTTGATTTTTACTCATACTAAAGAATCACATTTGCATAATCGCATCACACGACAAATCTTAACACATCTCATTCACATTCGCATTTTATAACAGTCTTTATATGATCAGATTATTAAAATTAGCATTGCTTGCAACTCAAAGACGCGGATAACAGGTATCGTAATCAGTACTCGAAAGTACCAAAATCATTTTGTATCCGAAGATACACACTCGTAATCAGTACCCATAGGTACAGGAATATTCAGTATAATACAATGAACCCGATAAGGATTCAGACAATTCAAAAATTTCCCGAAGGAAACAAACGCTATCGGCCGCACTTTTAGACCTTATAGGCATGCCTGCCTATCCACTATTTGACCCGCAGGCTAATTATTATTCCAGTTATCTGTAATTCAATTACTGTTCACATTATTCACATAGTCGTGTGTGGTTCAACATGCACATGATAGATCACATACGCTTGCATGTATGCAATTGTCTTCACATTCTCTTCATATGCAATCTCATTTAATCATACACATTAATATAACTCATAATCATATCATAGGTCTTAATAATGTTGATATACTAATATGAGTTCCATTCCATATCATTATATATTATTACACAATTTTCTGTAAAGAATTACTCATATACATAACTTAACAAGCAAACCCACATTCACTTGTCTCATACATTTCATCTCATTTAACCGTAATGTTTAACACATAATAATCATAATTAAATGATATTAAATTTGATTAGATTATTGATCATGCATGTATATAACATTTGGCCAAGTCTTATTGTTCAATATGCAAAACAGAGGTACCTCACGGTGACAATCAATTTGATTGTGACCATGACATACCAAGGTTTCAGAACATAATACAATCGCAAATACCTCACAGTGACAATCAATTTGGTTGTCACCGTGACATGCAAATATCATCCGGGTAGAATGCAACTTATTGTATCTCACGTTGACAATCAATTTGGTTGTCACTGTGACAAACAAAATGCACCCAAACAGAATGCAAAACTTGCATACCTCACGGTGACAATCAATTTGGTTGTCACCATAACCTATGCGAATTTGCCAAAACACAGCTATGTTTTACCAATGCACAGCTGTTCTTTTCTCACCCAAATCTCATAACAAACTTCAAGTCCTCATAACTCAATTCATATGTCATTATTAGCAAAATCATCCTTATAAGCATACGTTCTCTTACTTATTAACTTTCTAACAATGTCGATTTAAACACAATTAGATGACTACTCAAGGAGTTATGTTCAAATGATTATAGCATGCTCCAAATGATTCATATGCACATTTTGGTTAACCTAAGAAAACCATTTTAAAATCTTACACTTTTTCAAACTATTTATATTTCCATGTCAAGTTCACATACCAATTTCAATTCGAGAATTCACCTATCAAATAAACTTATATAATCCACTTCTCTCAATTTACATTCAAACACATATATCCAAATTTTAACAAACTGATAGCAATCAACACACTCCAATGCAATCATTCCTTCAATACAATCATATCATAGCATAACACAACAATTTCTCACACAATCAATAAAATAATACACATATATCGCAATTGGTTCCCAAACCTCTTCTCCTTAGCTCCCTAGAAGTTACTCAGCATCTTGATTAATCACCTTCCCCTTTCCTTTGATTCCCTTTACCCCCTCAACTTTAGCTATCATCAAATCTAGGATTGGAACAAGGATTAATTACCAACTCATCACAACCCAATAAGAAGAAAAGGAGTAGAAAAAGATGAGAAATCAATTACTAGATCATTTACCTTAATAAAATAGAACTTAGCAACCAATACATCATTTATGTTCAATAGAATTCTTATGGAGATCACTTAAGTAATAGCTTCTGAAATGAAGAGAAAAAGATGAGTGTGAAGAACGAAAGATAGTCCAAAATTGTACATACAAAGGAGTGGATTTCCTTTTTCCTCAATGAGATATTTATTGCATGAAATAGGTTAGGTTGGCAATGCCACAGCTGGACACATGGATTCCACTATAATCCTTCAAACTTAATTAACTTAATCAAGTTTAATTAACTCATAATTAATCCACCACTAATACTTTGACAATTAAGCCACTTATCTTATTTCATTCATTCAATTGAGTCCTTCTTTAAAGTTCAATTCTATCCCACAAATCAAATTAGGTCATGCATACTTCATCAATTAAACCAATTACTACCAAGGTACAATTCCAACCATTACAACTCTCCCCTCCAAAAAAGAATTTCGTCCGCGAAATTCATATTCGAACCAATATAGCTGAGGATACAACTCTCACATAGCTGGTTCGGGTTTTTGTATCACTTCTTTTCAATCTTGTGATGTTCCAAACTATATGGAATCTAACGTTTTGCCTCCACTTAGCAGCGATCAAACACTTTGGAACATGATACCCCTCCAGATCACCAATCGATCAGTTCTAAGTTCTCATACATCGTACTATGCCTGTACGCCTAAGGTATTACACTCTTCATGCATCGGTCTTTTCTAGTTTCCATAGCATTGGCAGAACATAACTGTTGTTAGGAGTATAGTATCGCATTTTCATTCAATGAATAATCAGTCTTGCCTCTACTTCCAATTGTTTACAAAATCGATTGGAGCTTGAATAGGTTTATTTATACCATTTAAAGTAGCATCAAAATTAATCTTTAATTACCGCTCAAAAGATATTCTCAAATACTTTGTTCACATTCACACTATTCCCTTACACACTAAATACACATACTGCATAATCTAAACATTCAGCAGCATATATTTCATCACATAACTTCTTATAATAACCATGTGAATGCATAAATCTAGAGTCAATTAATGTATACATTTCTATATCAATCAGTAGAAATATACCCGCCATGATCTCAAGCGCATCTTGCCACTCACGAGCCTTCTTTGCATGAGCTCCCGCTAGTACTGCAGTCGGTAGATTAACGAACTCTGACACTGTACCACCTCTAGACTGGCCACCCTAACCATGTCCTCTACCTCCTCCTCGATTAATAGGAGGTAAGTTAGATCCATCTCTACTCATATCCTATTGATTTCTTATCGCCTCATATGATGTAGGGCAGTTAGCAAGAAAGTGTTCTTTGCTGCCAGATCTAAGGCATGCTCCGATCAACCTCCAACATTCACTTCTATGGCACTTACCACAGTGGGGACACTCTGGCACTTCACTCTTGTTACCTGGTATACCCCTCCCAATTCTAGGAACATAAGAGCATTTTTATCTTCTGCTCTTGATAGCTTGACTATTAGCTAACTCTGCTGGAGAAGTCATATGAGAATCTCTTGATCTCTTACCTGGGTATGAACCTCCTTGGTCAAGATTCTTTCTTTGGATGCTCTCTTCCTGAATCTCTAATGATTTTTCCGCCCTCATAGCTGCCTGTACTATCTGATAGTAACTCACAGTTTGAGATGTAGTCATAGAGATCCATAGTACTTTGATTTACTTGTTCAGTCCCTCTCGAATTGTTGACATCTAAATTCCTCAGTTAGCATGCCAACCGGCGCATACTTACTCAGTCTACAGAATTCTTTTTCATGCTCAGCTACAGATGCACCTCTTTGCCTCAAATTCAGGAATTGGTTCCAATTTGCCTCTCGATATGCCTTAGTTACATACTTATTATGGAACTCTTGCTCGAAAAATCCCCACGTAATTGGAGTTGGCAGCATTGGATGCCTTAAGACTAGCTTCCACCAATCATAAGCAGCACCCTAAAGTAGCGATACCACACATTCTACTTGCTGATCAGGACGGTACCTTATTTCCCCAAGTACCCTCTGAACTTTCTCAATCAAATACTCAGCCTTATCCAACTCATCAAGTCTAGTTATGTGGAACTCCTCCTCTCCATGCTTTCTCACGAACTCTAGTGGAGCCTTTGGTGTTGTCATTCGATCTAACACCCTCATCATGTCTTGAGACATTTTGAGTAAGGCTTCCACCGGTACCATTCGCACATCATGATTCTCATTAGCTGGCCTCGGCTGATTGGACCCCGTTACCTCAGGTTCACGAGGATTAACACTTTCTGCAATCGCCTCTCTAGAATTAAAACATAAACAAGGACGTCCGCATTAGGTCAACACGACTATACACATCTTTTTCTACCCAATTCCCAGAAATGACTAAACCTTGGCCCTGATACTGTAACACCCCCTACGTCCCCATTGGAAGGATGCCGGAGGGCGCTACACGATGCTCACTCACATATCGGCTCACATACGCTATGCGGAGGCATACATTTATACAAAAACACGGGGAATTTAAAACTTTGGGAAGCAAAAGCATATACACATGCATACATATGATCATTCAGCGGAAGCATAAGGCAAATGATAAAATAAAGGAATAACTTAATACAAAAACATAATAACATTACAACCTCCAAAATATTACATCCAGAATTTTACCTATATAATTACATATAAAAAGGGCTATAGAAAAACATAATAAAAAAGGCTACAAAATTACAGAATTCCAAATACAAAAGCTGAAACAAAATCACAAAACACTTCTAACTCCTATGTGGCCAACCCTGCAGATGCTCGACACAAACAGAACCAAACCTGCCACCTGCACGGGAAAAGAACCCATGCTAAGCGATAACGCTTAGTGGGGAGAACACATAAGCATTATGGACGACCATTCACAATGATCGTCAAGGCATAACATAAGCAAATGGCATATGCGAAAATTCATAACACATATATATAATATACTTGCATATAAAAAAAAACATGCATTAAGAAGATCATAACCGCATTCATAAACTCGATCAAACGAGCCAAAGCAGGCAGAATACCAGGCAAGGTACAAATACTATCCTTCAGAAATACATACAATCTCACGTGCATATACTTACTGGGAATCAAATATCAGAACCGCCTCAAGCCTAGCTCAAGATCACATTCATGCACATACTAATTCACATACTTAACCATAACAGTTAGCAGTACCGAATCACATTAATGTACATACAAATTAACCATGGCATTTAGTAATTCTAGCACGCCTTCATAAACATATTAATTCAAATCCAAATGCAGTCACAACACAATATATGCAACTAACCACCCACAATATACATGCTTGAGCCACATTTAAAACACTCAGAAATTCATTATTGATTCACATATGCAAAATCGTGCTCATTCATATATCATATCTCTTGTCATATAAAAAAAAAATTGACTGCCTGCTGACTCAAAATAGCGGATAACGAGTATACAAACAGTACCTTACGGGTATAAATCGGCCAAAGGGTACCTTACCGGTATGAATAAAAAAACAACATCATTTTCCACATTCGAAAACATTTTAATGAAAGGGGGTCTTAAACAAGATCCATTCACACAAAAGGGTTCGCGAGGAACCAAACAGGGACCTGATCAGGGTCCAAACGTTCAAAGGGCTGCAGCTAAAGAAACTCTATTAGGCATGCCTAACTATCCACTAGACTGACTCTTGCAGGCTAAAATTTATACAGTTAACATCCACATTTAATTATAACAAATAAAGAATTCATATACTTTAAATAGATCAGTACATGCACAATTATGGCTCATATTAAGTGATATAGAATGCTAAAATAAATAACATAACATTTCAAAAACGTGGGAAGAAAACAGGATTTTATTGCAAAAATAGGGTAGGTCACGGTGGTAATCAGATTGGTTGCCACTGTGACATACCAAAGATCTTTGGCAGAAAGCAAGTCTGGGGTACCTCACGGTGGTAACTAAACTAGGTTGCCACCATGACATACCTAGACCCAAAAACAGAAAGCACCTTTGGGGTACCTCACGGTGGTAACTAAACTAGGTTGCCACCGTGACATACCCACTGCCCAGACAATAGCTAAAGTCTGGACACCTCACGGTGGTGACCAAATTGGTTGCCACCGTGACATGTTCAAACTCTGGGCAGAAAGCATCTGGTTCATGCCTCACGGTGGTAACTAAATAGGTTTCCACCGTGACCCACGCCCAGTTGCGATTCCTGAAGGCAAATTTCCAGATTTTCAAGCCAAAAATCCTACAACCCTCACCGGTCATGCATAAAAGAATTCACGTTTCGAATTACATAATGCATATATATATATAAATATAGAAATATTATCATGCATAAACCATAGTACAATAGAGATATAAATATGTTCATAAAATCAGTCATGCATCATAAAATTCATATTGCAAAGCGTCTAATAATTCAAGCCAACCCATTATACCCATATCTTTATTCTATAGCACCAGGGTCAAGTAGGGGAACACTAATATGCCAATACTTAACGATGTAAAGTCTTAATCATACAAGGATACAATTTACACTTAAGCACAGTATAATATTCTTAGAGGAGGATCGTAAGTACATATATGCATAATACATTCACATTATAATTTAACTTGCTCAAACAGCTTAAGGTATTAATCCTAAAATGTCACTTAACTTGACTATATTCTATTCATACAATTACACCTAATTATTTTATTAGTTTGAATTAATCTTAATCCTATTCGTGTTTATTTTCCAAGTGATAACTATTCTTATACTCATTTAATAGTCCTAAACATACCTCGGATAGATCCTAAAAAGTTCTGGTGCGAAAAGGATTCAATTTGTGAAGAAAAACACCTAAAATGGTCAAGACAGAAGGGGTCACGATGGTAATCAATTTGGTTACCACCGTGAGGTCCAAACTAAGCATTCTGCCTAGCATTTTCATATGTCACGGTGGTAATGATTTTGGTTACCACCGTGACCTACCAAAAATTTCCAAAACAGAAGCTTGGCTACAGGACTGCTTCACAACGCCATTTTGTTCAGGCTAAACGGACATCTAAATGACATTTTAAGGCAAACCTTCCTTCTTAACATTTGTTCCCTAGGATGTTAAATTTAAAATGAAATAAATTTCAGATTAATTGGACATTTAAAAATTCAGATATGATTTAAACAACCTATAGTATTCAAGTGACCTGACCCAAACAGGGACACCACGATTTTGGCAAATTTCAGGATCTTAGAGCAAGAATTAGTCCACGGCTATATCTGAGACATCTAAAGGCATGGAAATCACAGTTCTAGTAGCTTACGAATCACTCCATTTAGAGATCTAAAACTATACTTATGACAAAAACATTGCATAGAGGTCAAATGAAAACTTAACAGAGTTTACTAAATCATGCATTTTCACTTTCAATTCTCACATACCTTCAATTTAATCCTTATCATGCATTACTAGTACATTTAACCAAACAAATACATGCATAAGACTCATATCAAAACACCCAATTACTAGGAATCAAACATAAACACACACTCATGATCCAAGAAGAATTAGGGCAGACAACCCAAAACTGAAATGTAGAAAACAAGTTCCCAAACATCTTTTGAAGCACAACCCACAATCTCTTCAAGCTTCAATCTTCAATCCTTACTTTGCCCTTAAGGTTCTTCTTGCCACCACACACTTGCACAAACACAAACCCAGAAAATTACTCATCCAAACCTTAACTCAAAACTAGCAAAACCAGAAAAAGGAGAAGAGGAAAAACCCAAAAACGCAGGAGCCCTAAACCCAAACACATACCTCTTTAATCTTGCTCCAAAGCTCAATCAAAACCACCTCTAAGCAAGTTCAAATCCCAGCCAAACAAAGAAGAAGAGGAAAAAGCAGAAATGAAGAAGAGAATAGGAAGAGGAGGCGTGAGAGGGAAGGGAGAACGGGAACAAATCTGTGTTCTGTCACACCCCAAAGTGGCCCTAGAAGAATTACGGAGTTTTATTCAGAAAAAAGTAAGTGTTGTGTGTGCGAGAGTTCTGTCGCGACCGCGACAAGTGTCGCGAGCGCGATAGAATCCTCTCGCGAGATGGTCGCACAAGAGGGATTTAAGAGACCTTGAGATGTGTATTGGACACGTGGCACCATAGGAAAGTGACACGTGGCAGCATAGGAGCATGACAAGTGTCATCATCAAAGAGTGACAAGTGGCGACATATGAGAGTGACAAGTGGTGACATATGAGAGTGACAAGTGGCAGCTTAGGAGAGTGACAAGTGGCATTGTAAGAGGGTGCCAAGTGTCATTATAGGAGAGTGACACATGGTGGCACAAGAGTTTGACAAGTGGTGTCGTAGGGAAGAGACACTTGGCTTAGTTTGGCTTGGCTTGGTTTTGGCTTGGCTTAGCTTGGCTTAGGATATGGATGGATTAAATGAGATGGTTGGCATTTATATGGTTTGGTGAGCATTATGTGAGAAGGTTTGGATTTAGTTGATCGGCCATTTCCTACTCCCATTTCATTTTCTTCATTTGGTTTTTATTTCCCTTTTTGTTTCTTTTGCTCTTAGTTGCCGTGCTCCACCTTCCTCTCTTTTCTTCTCTTTTTCATTTGCTCCTAAAGAGAAAGTTGAGAAAGCTAGAGTTGATCATCGAAAAGGGTAAGTTTAGTTAGTTTCCGATATGACTTCCTTTTTCTTTCTGTTTTTAATTTAAAGTGAGAAAAAGGTCTAACTCAAAATGTTTTCTATGTGATTTGTGTAAGCTATGAACAAGAAATGGGATTAAGTAAAGGAAAGGGGTTGGAGCTTAGTAGAGAGCACAAGATTAAGCTATTCAGAGGTAGGGATCGAGTGCGATTTTATTTTCCTGGCATGTGATTGAATGATATGTTTTACTATGATATGATGCAAATGTATATGGTGAGCTTTAATTAGCTCCATCGTTCTTTTAGTGTATATTGGTTTATTGTTCATTTTTATTGCTTGCAGTGCTCATGACATGTGTATATATGTTCATAAGTATGTAACCTAATCATTTGAGTGTTTGTGTTGATAAAAGAATTTGATGTTGCGAAATTCTGCTTATTTGTCATTAGACCCCTGTGTATTGTATTTGTCATAAGTAGAGTTATAGGACTCCAATTGTATTGCTTCCAATTGCATATGCAAGATAAGATTCGTGTCTAAAAATGTCTAAGAGGGTGCTTGATTTAATTCTGGCCCTAAGTATCCCAAAAAGTTATTAAAATGTAGGTGACCCTGTTCTGGCGGGTTCACTGGAACAGTATATCTTGTATAGACCATATTTTTCGTTATAGATGTCCAAACGACCTGAATCTTGTCCCATTTGAAAGTCAACATCCTAGAGAACAATTGTTAAGAAGAACGTTTTGCCCAAAAATGACGTTTATAGGTTCATTTAGACGATACAAGTTTAGGGTAAAAAGCAGTGTTGTGAGGCACCAAAGCGGAGCTTCTGTCGCGAGCGCGACACATGTCGCGACCTCGCGACAGAACACCTCATTTTAGGCTTTTTCTTCTCCTTTTTGAGCTCCTAGTTGCCACGGGTCAACCCCTGACCCTTTCCCTTGACTAAATTGTATATTTTGTTGATGTTTTACTCCCCGGAATGAACCCGTATAACCTCGGAATGTTTCCATGATTTATACTCTACATGTTTAGGGTTATCAAATGATTATAGGATTAGTTATCTATGTAACCAATGCTACGGCATAAGAGTTAGCGTTGACCATGTGATGCCATGTGATATGAATTGTTATATAATGCATTTGGTATAGAGTCTAGAGCCTTTGTGTAATCTAGCTTCTGTCGCGAGCGCGACCTCTTGTCGCGATCGCGACAATGAACTTAGCTTCTGTCGCGAGCGCGACCTCTTGTCGCGATCGCGACAATGAACTTAGCTTCTGTCGCGATCGCGACAGTGAACCTCTTCGCATCCTGTTTTATTTGTTTTGAAGAGAGTGTTTTCTTCTATCTTGCTTTGCATGATTTATATGTTCAAGAAATGAATTTAAATGTTACATGCTTTTAATTGTTGAACAAGATTGTATATGAATTACATGCCTCTGAATTTGATAAATGCATTTGAAGTTTAGTTGATGTGTTGATGTCTGTGTATAGTGTGTGAGTTGGTATTGAGCCTGATTACCGTTATAGTGGATAGATAAGCATGCTTATAAAGGGATTAGAGAGTGCAGCTGCCTATGTTCCGCCCCGTTTGGGCGAAGCGGGTCGACCTCTGAGAACGGTTATTAATAGAGACAGATGAAAATGTTTTGTGACTTCGGTCCATCGAAAATATTTTTTTATAGAGCGTCCCGTATCCACCATGAGAGGAACTCAGGCTTGTTTTGTTGAATGTTGTGCAGAGAACTTGAGATGATTATAGTGTTGCTTCGAATGAAGCCATAGTACATGAAAGTAATGTTTAAGTACATTACAATTCTGTATACAAGTACATGATTACATGAGTGTAGTGACATGAATTTGGTTACATGATAGCGTATATTTGAATAAACGAAATGTACAAGTTGTAGTGTATATGAATAAGTAAAAGAGTAGATGTTATATGCATGTGAACTCATAGTATTTGATATTTGAACATGAAACCTATACAAGCATCAGAGCTATATGCATGAACTACTTGATTTTTGTTATATGACATATGTGTGATTTATTTGTGACTTCGTAAAGAAGTCCTTTGCATTGTTTTCATCCCCACTAAGCGTTATCGCTTAGCACGGATGTTTATTTCCGTGTAGGTTTACAGGTTCGGAACAGTGAGCGAGCATCTGCAGTTCAAGGCCACTAGGGAGTATTGTTCAGGTCTTTTGTATAGATTAGATACAGAGCTAGTGATGTTTTGAGTAACATCATTATGTAATAAAAGTTAAAGAATCACATGTAAATGTATATGTAAAGTTAAATGAAAATAGAGTGTAATATGAACATGTATAAAGAGAAAGAAGTACATATGTATAGTTGATATGAAATGCATGTTGGGCCCTAGTGTAGTATTATTTTATTATTCTTATACGAATGTGTATAGTGCTATCGCTTCCGCTAATGAATGTACAAGTATACGTAAGTGTCCGCGTGACGCCCCGATATTCCTCACCGGGGGTATGGGGGTGTTACATGTTCTCTCTCTCTCTCTCACTCTCTTTTCTTAATTTCTTCATTAATGCACACCAACCACAATCCACATGGCAAATTCTAAATTGACCACAAATCCCCCTTTGACTTCAAACACAAAGGCACTATACACTTACCTCATTAGATAACTCTTAGGTAGATATTTTCCAACCTTGGTACCAAACACACTAACCACTAGATAAATGCCATAATGAAACACTCTACAACCAAACACCACATGCACACCAATAATTTCTCACACTTGACTTATTTAATTAATTACTTTGCAATTTAAATCCTTGTTATCCAAAATCCCTCATGTACAAATTACTGAAATACCCGTCGCTTATCCGGGTTAGCTTGCCAAGTCCAACTATGCCCGATTTGGGGTGTGACAACTCTTCCCTCCTTAAAGAATTTCGTCCTCAAAATTCACTTACACCGGAAGGATTCTCAACACTACGTTCCAAGACCCCAACAAACTCATACACTTCACTTTCAAACTACTCACTTGCTTACACCCATCGCCATCGCTATGCTCTTAAATCACCTCCTTACATTCGAACCAAACACATTCAGCAAAATAATCCTTACTTAACTGCACATCAGAAACTCAAAGCACAAACACTTCACGTACAAACCACCCGACCTTCGCCGATAGCTACACAAATCCTTTTAATACTTCAAAGATGTTCATCATACATGTTGTTCCTCTTTACCAACAATACTTTATCAACTCCAAACCTTCTTACATTCACTTGTATGAGATCCCGAAATACTCCTTCTACTCACTCAAACCAAACACATATCACTTTCCTTAACAGCTGCTAGGCTAGCCATTCCTAACCTTAACCTTAATACCTAATACTCCATGTACACCCTGTCAGCTTTCTCTCAATCAAAAACATATGCAAATGAGTTTCGTGTATGGTTAAAAGGGACGATAATGCAATGAAAATGCGATGACTCATGTATGCAGAGTGATGCAATTGATGCTATAATGATGCACTTTGTCCCATCCCCATGATTTAATATGCTTTCATTCAAAAACTTTTTCTAGAGATAGCTGACAGGTATACAGAGTATTACCAAGACCTTACAGAATCTAAGTACCCTTCTTTCTCAAAGTACCAAAACAATCTTTACTTAAACATATCAAAACAGAACTTACCGGAAGGCTCGAAAGGCTCTGTCTCTTCACTACGGTGCGCAACAAATCCCGATGGCACTCGAGCAACTCGAAGCAATTCCTCTACATCCCTCCTAGCTTGCTGGGCTAGATCCTCGCTCATCTTCTTAGGACAATCGGCAATCCGGTGTCCCATGTTGCCACATCCATAACAAGCACCCGTGAGTTTTTGACACGGACCTCGATGTCGCTTCTGACAGTGCTGACATATCGGTGGTACCCACTTCTTCTTACACTTGTCCCCGTGTTGCTTCTGACATTGTTGACACATCGGAGGTTCTCGAATCCTTTTTCTCGTCGGCACTTCCCTACCCGATACCTTTCTCTTCTGAGGTACCTTTCGAATCAAATCTTGAGAAACCTGAGGAGCGGTCAACCTATCCAATATCCGTATCAACCCATGCACTAATGTCCTATCATTAGGAACAGGACTGGAATCTTCAACTGGAGGACGCTCGAAAACATTTTGATCAGCACAAACTGGGTTCACACTTTCTATTATCTCACCCACATTCTCACTAGGATTAGACTCCATCTAGACACGACATAAGACAAGACACATCTGCATTAGGCCACGACACAACCGACTCGCATGCAAAAACACGACACAAACCAACTAGCATACCAAGGCTTGACACTCAAACAAACAAAGGCGACCAGAACCGCCAAACCGCGCTCTAATACCACTAAATGTAACACCCACTACGTCCCCATTGGAAGGACGCCGGAGGGCGCTACACGACGCTCACTCACATACCGGCTCACATACGCTATGCGGAGGCATACATTTATACAAAAACATGGGGAATTTAAAACTTTGGGAAACAAAAGCATATACACTTGCACACATATGATCATTCAGCGGAAGCATAAGGCAAATGATAAAATAAAGGAATAACTTAATACAGAAACATAATAACATTACAACCTCAAAAATATTACATCCAGAATTTTACCGATATAATTACATATAAAAAGGGCTATAGAAAAACATAATAAAAAAGGCTACAAAATTACAGAATTCAAAATACAAAAGCTGAAACAAAATCACAAAACACTTCTAACTCCTATGTGGCCAACCCTGCAGATGCTCGACACGAACAAAACCAAACCTGCCACCTGCACGGGAAAAGAACCCATGCTAAGCGATAACGCTTAGTGGGGAGAACACATAGCATTATGGACGGCCATTCACAATGATCGTCAAGGCATAACATAAGCAAATGGCATATGCGAAAATTCATAACACATATATATAATATGCTTGTATATAAAAAAAACCATGCATTAAGAAGATCATAACAGCATTCATAAACTCGATCAAATGAGCCAAAGCAGGCAGAATACCAGGCAAGGTACAAATACTATCCTTCAGAAATACATACAATCTCACGTGCATATACTTACTGGGAATCAAATATCAGAACCGCCTCAAGCCTAGCTTAAGATCACATTCATGCACATACTAATTCACATACTTAACCATAACAGTTAGCAGTACCGAATCACATTAATGTACATACAAATTAACCATGGCATTTAGTAATTCTAGCACGCCTTCATATACATATTAATTCATATCCAAATGCAGTCACAACACGATATATGCAACTAACCACCCACAATATACATGCTTGAGCCACATTTAAAACACTTAGAAATTTATAATCGATTCACATATGCAAAATCGTGCTCATTCAAATATCATATCTCTTGTCATATCAAACAAAACCAATTGACTACCTGCTGACTCAAAATAGCGGATAACGAGTATACAAACAGTACCTTACAGGTACAAAACGGCCAAAGGGTACCTTACGGGTACGAATCAAAAATAACATCATTTTCCACATTCGAAAACATTTTAAGGAAAGGGGATCTTAAACAAGATCAATTCACACAAAAGGGTTCGCGAGGAACCAAACAGGGACCTGATTAGGGTCCAAACGTTCAAAGGGCTGCAGCTAAAGAAACTCTATTAGGCATGCCTAACTATCCACTAGATTGACTCTTGCAGGCTAAAATTGATATAGTTAACATCCACATTTAGTTATAACAAATAAAGAATTCATATACTTTAAATAGATCAGTACATGCACAATTATGGCTCATATTAAGTGACATAGAATGCTAAAATCAATAATATAACATTTCTAAAACGTGGGAAGAAAACAAGATTTTATTGCAAAAACAGGGTTGGTCACGGTGGTAATCAGATTGGTTGCCACCATGACATACCAAAGATCTTTGGCAGAAAGCAAGTCTGGGGTACCTCACGGTGGTAACTAAACTAGGTTGCTACCGTGACATACCTAGACCCCAAAACAGAAAGCACCTTTGGGGTACCTCACGGTGGTAAATAAACTAGGTTGCCACCGTGACATACCCACTGCCCAGAAAATAGCTAAAGTCTGGACACCTCACGGTGGTGACCAGATTGGTTGCCACCGTGACATGTTCAAACTCTGGGCAGAAAGCATCTGGTTCATGCCTCACGGTGGTAACTAAATAGGTTGCCACCGTGACCCACGCCCAGTTGCGATTCCTGAAGGCAAATTTCCAGATTTTCAAGCCAAAAATCCTACAACCCTCACCGGTCATGCGTAAAGGAATTCACGTTTCGAATCACATAATGCATATATATATATAAATATAGATATATTATCATGCATAAACCACAGTACAATAGACATATAAATATGTTCATAAAATCAGTCATGCATCATACAATTCATATTGTAAAGCGTATAATAATTCAAGCCAACCCACTATACCCATATCTTTATTCTACAGCACCAGGGTCAAGTAGGGGAACACTAATATGCCAATACTTAACGATGCAAAGTCTTAATCATACAATGATACAATTTACACTTAAGCATAGTATAATATTCTTAGAGGAGGATCGTAAGTACAGATATGCATAATACATTCACATTATAATATAACTTGCTCAAACAGCTTAAGGTATTAATCCTAAAATGTCACTTAACTTGACTATATTCTATTCATACAATTACACCTAATTATTTTATTAGTTTGAATTAATTTTAATCCTATTCGTGTTTATTTTCCAAGTGATAACTATTCTTATACTCATTTAATAGTCCTAAACATATCTCGAATAGATCCTAAAAAGTTATGGTGCGAAACGGGTTCAATTTGGGAAGAAAAACACCTAAAATGGTCAAGACAGAAGGGGTCACGGTGGTAATCAATTTGGTTACCACCATGAGGTCCAAACTAAGCATTTTGCCTAGCATTTTCATATGTCGCGGTGGTAATGAATTTGGTTACCACCGTGACCTACCAAAAATTTGCAAAACAAAAGCTTGGCTACAGGACTGCTTCACAACTCAATTTTGTTCAGGCTAAACGGATATCTAAAAGACATTTTAAGGCAAACCTTCCTTATTAACATTTGTTCCCTATGATGTTAAATTTCAAATGAAATAAATTTCAGATAAATTGGACATCTAAAAATTCAGATATGATCTAAACAACCTATAGTGTTCAAGTGACCTGACACAAACAGGGACACCACGGTTTTGGATATTTTCAGGATCTTAGAGAAAGAATTAGTCCAAGGCTATTTTTGAGACATTTAAAGGCATGGAAATCAAAGTTTCATAGCTTAAGAATCACTCCATTTAGTGATCAATAACTATACTTATGACAAAAAAATTGCAAAGAGGTCAAATGAAAACTTAACAGAGTTTACTAAATCATGCATTTTCACTTTCAATTCTCACATACCTTCAATTTAATCCTTATCATGCATTACTAGTGCATTTAACCAAATAAATACATGCATAAGACTCATATCAAAACACCCAATTATTGGGAATCAAACATAAACACACACTCATGATCCAAGAAGAATTAGGGCAGACAACCCAAAACTGAAATGTAGAAAACAAGTTCCCAAACCTCTTTTGAAGCACAACCCACAATCTCTTCAAGCTTCAATCTTCAATCCTTACTTTGCCCTTAAGGTTCTTCTTGCCACCACAAACTTGCACAAACACAAACCCAGAAAATTACTCATTCAAACCTTAACTCAAAACTAGCAAAACCAGAAAAAGGAGAAGAGGAAAAACCCAAAAATGCAGGAGCCCTAAACCCAAACACATACCTTTTTAATCTTGCTCCAAAACTCAATCAAAACCACCTCTAAGCTAGTTCAAATCCCAGCCAAACAAAGAAGAAGAGGAAAAAGCAGAAATGAAGAAGAGAAGAGGAAGAGGAGGCGTGAGAGGGAAGGGAGAACGGGAACAAATCTGTGTTCTCTCTCTCTCTCACTCTCTTTTCTTAATTTCTTCATTAATGCACACCAACCACAATCCATATGGCAAATTCTCATTGGACCACAAATTCCCCTTTGACTTCAAACACCAAGGCACTATACACTTACCTCATTAGATAACTCTTAGGTAGATATTTTCCAACCTTGGTACCAAACACATTAACCACTAGATAAATGCCACAATGAAACACCCTACAACCAAACACCACATGCACACCCAATAATTTCTCACACTTGACTTATTTAATTAATTACTTTGTAATTTAAATCCTTGTTATCCAAAATCCCTCATGTACAAATTACTGAAATACCCGTCGCTTATCCGGCTTAGCTTGCTAAGTCCGACTAGGCCCGATTTGGGGTGTGACGGATACCACTACTTGCATGATGTATAGTTTCGTGGATGGATATGCAGGGTACAATTAGATTCTCAACAAAATAGTCGATTGGATCAAAATAGCTTTTATTATTGAGTAGGGAACATTCGTCTACAGAGTTATGCCATTCGGGTTAAAGAATGGAGGCGCAACCTATCAGAGGATGGCTATAAGAAGGCAACTTTGAAGCTATAGAGAAGTTCTTTCAGAGGATCAATAAGTACAATTTATAGTTGAACCCCAAGAAGTGCATTTACGGCGTCACCTCGGGAAAGCTGTTAGGACACATGGTCAGTCAGAGAGGGATCGAGATCGACCTGGACAAGGTCAAGGCCATTAGGGAAATGCCAGTGCCTCAAAAGGAAAAGGACGTTAGAAGTTTTTTTGGCAAGTTGCAGTATGTTAGTTGATTCATTGCCAAACTCACTTCAATTTGCGAGCTAATCTTCAAACTGCTTAGAAAAGATCAGCCTGTGGTAAGGAATGAAGGCTGCTAGATGACCTTCGATACCATTAGGGAATACTTGCTGAATCCCCCAGTTTTGAGACCACCTCAACCGGTGAAACCGTTAATCTTATACCTAGCAATAGAGGACAGCTCAGTAGGTGCCATGATGGCCCAAGAGGATGAATTCGGTGTAGAGGTTGCAGTTTATTACCTTAGTAAGAAGTTCCTTTCTTATGAGGTTAAATATGCAGAAGTTGAAAAGATCTACCTTGTAGTGATTTGGGCTTCTAAGAAATTGAGACACTACTTTCACTCTTACAAACTACAAGCAGTCACAAAGCAAAACCCTCTCAAATACCTGTAGGAAGCTCCATCTTTGTTAGGAAAAATAGGGAGATGGCTGCTACGACTACAAGAATTTGATGTAGAATATATCACACGGAAGACCATTAAGGGATGTGCAGTGGCAGATTTTCTAGCAGAACAGCTCATCGAAAGAGTTTCGTTTGAGTTTAACTTCCCGGATGAGGATGTTACGGCCATTGCAGTACAAGGTTGGCAGTTACACTTTGACGGAGCGATTAATAGTAAGGGGGCAGGAGTAGTAATCATTCTCACCACCCCAGATGGCAAGAAACTCCCACTAGCTAAGAAAATGAGATATAAGGCTACTAACAATAAAGCTAAATATGAAGTTTACACCTTTGTGTTGGAAGCCTTAATAGCCTTGGGGGCAAAAAGTGTAGAAGTCTTTGGAGATTTATCACTAGTGATCAATCAGATTCCAAGGGAATGGGTTGTGAAGGAAGAGCGATTGATACCGTATGTGAAGCATCTGAAAGGTCTGAGTAGTCAATTGGAGATGTGCACTTTCCACTTTGTCCCAAGGGATGAAAATCAGTTAGCCGATGCACTTGCAACTCTAGTAGCAATATGGGATAATCCAGAGGGGATAGTCATGAAGCCTATTTTGATCTCTAGTTTTGAGAAGCCTAGTTTCGAGTCTAATCCTGTTATGGAGGTTGAAGCTGTAGTTGAAAAGCCTTGGTACACTGACATCCAGAACTACTTGGAATGTACAGTATTCCCAGAAGAGGCTACCGAAAAAGACCAAAGACTGATTCGTAAGCTATCCACTCAGTTTATCTGCATAGATGGCGTGCTGCACAAATGACAAGTCGTTGGAATTCATTGGAGATGTCTGGATGAGAGAGAAGCCGATAAGGTTATGGAGGAAACTCATACCGGAGTTTGTGGTACCCGCATGAACAGATTAAAACTAGCAAAGAAGACCATAAGATAAGGGTTCTACTAGCTTATAATGGATACAAACTGCTCTAAATACGTGAAGCAATGCCAGTTGTGCTAGCAGTATGCAGACTTAAGGCATTTACCAGTTTCAAAGCTACACAACTTAACATCACCTTGGCCGTTTGTAGTTTGGGGAATAGACATTGTCAGGGAGGTACACCCTACAACCTCTAATGGTCATAGGTTTATCATAGTTGCTATCAACTATTTTACTAAGTGGGTAAAACATAATCATTCAAGAAGGTTGATACCTGAGATATGGCCAAGTTCATAAAAAAGAATCTAATATGCAGATATGGTCTCCCCCATCATGTTGTGTCAGACAATGGAGTGCAATTTATGGCTGAAACTAAGAAATTGCTTTAGTTGTATGGCATAGAGCATTATAAATCCTTGCCATATCGCCCGCAAGCCAATGGGGTAGTAGAAACTGCTAACAAGAATGTTAGGAGGATCTTAGCCAAAATGGTTCAAAACTATAATGATTGGGCAGAGAAGTTGCCATTCGCGCTCTAGGGCTATAGAACCACTGTCAGAACCTCTATAGGGGCCACACCGTATTCCTTGGTGTATAGGACAGAAGCCATATCACCAGTCAAAGTAGAGCTCAGGTCCTTAAGGGTAGTCATGGAGGCTCAGTTTCTGGAAACTGATTAGGTGCAACAACGATTGCAGCAATTGAACATGCTGAATGAGAATAGATTGTGAGCCTATTATCACAATCAGATCTATCAGAAGAGACTTTCCTAGTCATTCGGAAAGAAAGTCAGAAGGTACTTACTGAACGAGGGAGATCTGGTCTTCAAGCAAATGAGACCAGGCGCGCCGGATATATGGGGAAAGTTCAGATCAACATGGGAAGGCCCATTTGTTCTCAGGAAGTTGTTGTCCAAGGGAGTAGCAATTTTTTCAGATAGCGATGGGAATGAGTTCAAGGAACCGGTAAACATCGACAAACTCAAGAGGTTCCATGGCTAAAGACATGAAAATAAAAAAATAAGAGAATAAATGGCCTGCGGGTCGAAAACCGAAAAAAGGCGGCCCTGCTAAAATTGGGCACCTCATCAGGGTGAAAATCGAAAAAAGGTACCCTAGGCAAAAATTAGAGGCTCGAGAGAAAATGTCCAATCAAGAAAACCCGAGAGGGCTAATTTGTAACAGGAGTTTGATGCTGTTAAGATATACCCGAAGATTAGATGTAGTTTTACATTGTAAATCTATATTAAATGCTGGTCATGTATGATGTAATCATATCGAAATATACTCAATTTTTGCAAAAAGGAATAAAATAGAAATCATTCAGATCACATGTTCATTATTTTCTAGTTCTTTTATAAAAAGAAAGACATCGTTCATTACAAAAAGCATGTCAATCTAAACTAAACTATACTACTGCTCTCGCTAGCCAGGTGCCTAAGCCGGTGGGTCCTATTGTCGACTGAAGGGCTAAGCAGCCATCTCTTGTAGGCACTAGTAGAAGTGGTGGAGCAATCCCCGATGGAGGGTATGATGGTCTTCACTGGCAGCCTTGCCAAAGACTATGATATCTAGAAGTAAGGGCCAAAGATAATACACCGCCCTGAAAAGAAAAAAGGAGCCTTACAACATCCTAAATCATCCCGAACTGTGGAGCACAATGGGTCGTGATGTAAATGGTAGCCTCATGAAGCCCGCACAACGGAGCACACCCCGAAGAGCCATCAGTCGTCACAGTAGAAAGAGGAAGCCAGGGGCTCATAAAACTAATATCCTCATCGACCACCTCACTAAATGGAGTGACACCCTGGCTAGGAGAGGTAAAAGAGTACAACCGCTGTGGAAGAAGGAAATGCCTCAATGAATACTGGCCAATCACCCTAGGAGGGGGCTCTGATAATAGCTTCAGTTTCTCTTATAGCCACACCTGCAAGACAAGAAAGTCAGGAAAAGATAATAATGAAATGAAAAAAATAAAATAAGAAAAAAGGGAATTATGGAAAAGAGTTGCTGGAATGGGTAAGGTCCACTCCAGACAAAAATAAGGCATAGGGTTATGTGAAAATCCGAAAGGACGCATTTTCCACCAAGAAAAGCTAGTGTGAAAATCCATAAGGGATGCACTACCTTTTAAAATAATGATGTACCTGGAATAATAAGGGACTGCTGGTAAAAGTAGAAGAGGAGTCGGCACAAACAGAATCCAAACCCATAATCGTCTCAGCCAGAATCAAGGGGAATGGGGTCAGCCCGTGGTGGATCTCGTTTACTATCCCGAATAGCCTAAAATCACCTGTCAACTCGTCAGAAGTCACTGTCAGATACCTAGAAAGGAAAAACAGAAGAACAACACTGGCCCAATAAGTTGACATAGTAGAGAAGCCCTCTAATGCCTCGGTTAAAGGCTCTAGAGCAAAGGTGGACCCCCGAGGAGCCAGGCTAGTGGCAACTGAAGAAGAAATACCTAGGGCTAGTGTAATGTCCCTCGCACGGTCAAAATCACAGATCAGGATACAGGGTAGTGTGCCAAGTTGAAGCCTCACTCCGATAATAGTAGCAAACCCTTCAGGCAGGTGGCACAACTCTTGGTAGGTGAACCAGAAGGCGTGAAAACAGGGTCCCAGAAGCGGCCAGCAGCTAATAGAAGGTTTTGGTCTATCCTAATTCTCCTCAGAAATCGCAGGACAAATAAGAGGATAAAGTGGTGTTTTCCCATGTTCAAGGGTCATCTAGAATTCGGTGCATCTTACTAAGAATAGGGGATGACATCTCCAGAAAGTTTTAGTGCGAAAATTAAATATAAATGGAAAAGGAGAAGAGAAAAAGAAGGAAAACTGGGAAAAGAAGCTCGGGGAGAAGTTTAGAGAGATGAATGCATGAAATTCAAGGTAAAAATGAGGTATTTAAAGAAAAGCACGACAAATGGGCTGCCCGACAGTCGATCTTCAGACGGGAAGCTCGTCAGTAAATGGGTTGACCACCTGGGACATCTTTCTCCTACATATTTCATGCATTTTATGTGCATAAATTTTTCACGTGTATTTTTGCCAATTTTCAATTTTACAGGAAAGTAATTAGATGGAGAAGTGTGCCGCACATGGAAATCGGGGGCAAAATTTTCAGGAAGTATTCTCTTTTCAAAAAAATTTGAAAAATGAAGGGAAAAAGAAAAAAGGAAAAGGAAAAATGTGGGAATTTTAAACGACCGACGGGATACTCATCGCTCGATCTTTCGACGGGGCACCAAAATGATCCTCGCACCATCGTGCACATGTAGGACCAATTTTTTTGCAGTTTTTTTCAGTCCACTTCATCAACTACCAGGTTGGTTTTACTATATTTTTCCTCTTCTTTTTACTTCTTTTTACTTAATTTTTGTTATAAATGCATGGTAAATGTATATGCTTCAAATTATAGAATGAATTTTGCCTTTTTATTTTCTGCATTTTGGGACCCTATACAATGACAACCAAGATGCAAATGGATAATAGAATAATGAAATAATAAAAGGCACATAAATATACAACTTAGAAAAATGTCCTAGAAATATGTCCTGTATGATTGATGATTAGGAAACCAAACTAGACTAAAATATCAAATAATTGGTCATCATATAATGTAATTACACTCATAAAATTGTTGCTTGGGGCCTGAGGCCTATCCCTTTATTTGTGTTTTCATGCAGGAAGTTAGGCACATAATTGCCGGGATACTGCCAAAATATTTAGAATTTTCTGGGTAGGCACATCCTTGCCGGGATGCTGCCAAAAGTTTTTTTGGTAGGCACATTTTAGCCGAAATGCTGCCGAAATTTCAACAAATTTTAAAACTGTGCTTAGTATGCTATGATTATTATACAAAGATAAGTTTTATTCTTTTTCAGGATACCTCTATGACGCAACATCCCTCAGGATCAGCCCGAGCCTCAGGCTCCCGAGTGGATGAGTGACGATAGTAGGGGAGGTTCCAGGCCTTGGCACGTGTACAGTTCCGTGCTAGCCGCTTCATTTCTAGGCCTTTTCTACAGAGCATGGGGATGCTAGAGGAGGTCAATGCACTCATAGGGGTAGCAGGATGGATAGAGTTCCTATAACCCTCCTTTCAGACACATCCAAAGGTTATTAGAGAGTTCCAGGCCACCCTCCACTATGGGGGATTTCAGAGGTCAAACTCGAAGGAGGGAGTCATCCAGTTTTTGGTCAGGGGATGCCAATACAACATCACGCACTGGGTTTTTGCATAGGCCATAGTGCTTCCTCAAGGGGATGATTTGATGATAACCTAGAGAGCCATCCAAAGGCAGTATTGGGAGGCTATCGCCATGTTTGGGGTACCTTATGGCTACGACACGACAAAGAGTATAGTACTCTCATCTTAGGCATTACGATACATACATAGGGTCCTCTCCAATTCATGCTTGGGTTAGGCAGGCAACCCTAGGTCAGTGAACAGGACTGAGATATGGAGCTTATGGGAGATAATGGCAGGCCGGCACCTTAATATTGGCCATGAGATAGTGGCTAATCTGGTAAGAGTCGTACGGGGGACAACCCCTACTATATGGGTTGGGGTAGTGATTACCAGGCTACTTTTACACTTGAGAGTTGATCTAGGGAGCTATAGGCCTCCACTCGATGAGGGTATTTATGTGGACACCGCAGCGGCTCAGACAATGGGCATGGTTGTACAGATACTAGTTGCCCAGAGGAGTATCGGCTACTCACTATGGTAGAGACTCGAGGGCTGTTCAATGTACCGCCACTTTAGCCAGATGAGGATGATCAGGGAGAGCCTCCAAAGGAGGAGCAGCCCCAGCCTCAAGAGCAGCTGCCTCCATAGTAGCCTTGCCCAGAGGAGAGTCAGCCCCACATACCTTTTGATATGGACATTGAGTTTAGTGTGGATAATCTACTGAGCACCCCACTATCACAGAGAGCACAGAGCCTTACTCCATCACCACTACAGGTCCAGCACTCCGAGCTTTGGGAGACTGGGAGATACCATCCATACGGCAGGCCAGGGGACCCAAGAGCGTCTATGTCCACAGCTCCTTCACCATCACAGCCTCACGTGCAATCGGTAAAGCCTAGCCTATCGCAGCCTCCTCAACCAGCATAGCCAGAGATCCTTGCTGCCATGACCACTGCTCTTGCAGTTATGGAGTGACAGCAGGAGAAGAGGGATCAAGTTATCCTTGATCATCTAAACCGGCAGGAGAGGGCCATAGAGGGGCAGGGGAGACAGATAAAGGAACTGAGTTAGACTCTGAGTGCTTCTCAGGTAGCGGCAACCCAGAGGGTAGATGAGGCCATCCAGATGATGGATGAGTCAATTACTGCCCTTAGATTCGAGGTGGAGGCTTTAGAGGGTTCCATACCGACTATATCTGGATCCATCATGGACCTGAGAGAGCAAACTGAGACTACCCTTTCAGGTATCAAAGATACATCTAAGTGCCATATTTCGGAGCAGACTCAGGCTATTAGAGGATTAGGTGGAGTGATTAACAAGACTTTAGGGTTCTTCAGGACTTGTGCACAACCATTCCTGGATAGATATGCTTAGGTCCAATTCCAGCAGACTGCCCGAGCTGTGTAGTAGGTAGCACCAGTAGCACCATCACCGATCATCATCCCTTTTCAGCTAGTTGTAGGAGCTGGGCTGTCAGCCCATACCAATTAGCCTCCAGCCTCTAGAGCTGGACCATCCACCTCCACAGCAGGGCCATCCTCCTTCTCCACTCAACCCATTCCCATATCAGATGATGACAAGGACAAAGAGGAGCCTACAGATTATTCACCCCTATGGCTTATATTCAAGGAGTTTTATATTTTTTGTCTATTGATGTACAAAATTTGCATTTTTTTTAGTGGAATATTTACTTTGTTAAAATCTAAATTTATTATAGCATTTTTGCATATTTTGTTAATATTTTATGTTTCGTTGCAAAAAGGGCCGATGTATTGAAATAACATAACAACAAAAAACAAACAAAATAAAGAACAGAAAAGATGAACAAAACAAATAACAATAAACAAAGATAAGGACATAAACTCCACACCTTAAAAAGATCCAGCCAACGTAATAAGATAACGAATTCTTTTAAAATTATAGGCAGAACATGCCAATAACTCAGGACATGTGAAATGAGTACATCATCAGAAAATAATTTTTTGCTAGTTGAGTTGTAATAGAATTCGCTTATGACTAAATAGCAAATTAGAAATCATGCCGACCGAATGGTGGTCAGCCAATCAGAAATCATGCCGACCGAAAGGTGGTCAACCAATCAAAAATCATGATGGCCGGATGGTGGTCAACAACAACAATCAGATGCCTTGCAGATCAGATGAGGATTAGCAAGGGTTATGTCATGCAGGCCGGCTAGTGGCCCGCAAGATAAATGCGGTTTATCGAGTTATGGTAGAATGCACTGCAATTCAACAACAACAATCAGATACCTTGCATATCAAATCGGGATTAGCAAAGCAAGATAAATGCAATATGTTGATCGAGTTATGGTAGAATACACTGTAGCTCAACAGTAGCGATTAGATGCTTGGGGATTAGCAAAGGACATGCCGTGTAGGCCGGATGATCGTCAGCAAAATGATTTCGAATGAGTCATAGTAGAATACACTGTAGCTCAATGGCAGCGATCAGATGCCTTGCAAACTGAATGGGGGTTAGCAAGGGCATGGCGTATAGGCCGGATGGTGGTTAACAAAATGATTGCAAATGCGTCATACTAGAATACACTACAACTCAACGGTAGTGATCAGATGCCTTGAAGATCGGATGGGGGTCAGGATGGACATACCGTGCAGGGCGGATGGTGGTCAACAAAATGATTGCAAATAAGTTGTAGTAGAATACACTACGCAGCAGCAGCAACAAGCCACAAGCTTCGACAACAGAAAAAAGGTAAGGACAGAATCAGGTATGTACTTCCTTCCTTCTTCTCTGAATTTTTGATCAACTAGACACTGATGCACTAGTTTTCCCAAAATTTGGGGCAATAGTAGACACCGAATCCTGAGACAGTCCATATCAGAGTTACCATATGAAGATATCTGTAACACCCCCTTCCCATACGTAGGCGATCCCATCCGAGCAGGAGTGAGATGCCGTATGAGTAAAGGTGACACCAAGCACGTACAAAATAAAACATACATTCATTCATAACATACATTCAAAAATACAGAATAATTAAAAACTTTACATAAAGAAAGCAAAGACTGATCATGCATTACTATAATGAACTATTACAATAATGTTCTGATCAGTAAGCTGATACAAAAATAATATTACATAACCCAAAATATAGATACAAAAGCGGAAGCTGATACAAAACTGATACATGAGAGTTCTATACAAAAAGAATCATCACTGATACAAAAATAGCCCTACACTAAAAACTCTTCTGTGTTGGCTTGATGATGGCGACTCTCACAAGGCAAAACTCCTTCCGCACCTGCACGGGTAAACACACCGTGCTAAGCGATATACGCTTAGTGGGGAAACACACATAAATTATGGACGGCCATTCACAATGGTCGTCAAAGCAGATCACATTCACAATGGCATTATGCAAAGGTTATAACATAGTTGCTATAAGCATGTTCATATTTTAAAACCAAACATTCAGTATCTCAATAACCATATCCATTACAGAATAATCCAACATGCATTTCATCATTAAACTCATTCAGATAATCCATTTCATAGCCAGATCAGATCAGAACAATTCCATTAACATTTAAAGAACACCTGCTGACTCTAGACAGTGGATAACGAGTGTACTGAGGGTACCTTACGGGTACAAATCGAATACTGAGGGTACCTCACAGGTACAAGTCAAATATTATATCATTTATCAAAACATGTTATTTATATACTGAGGGAATCTTAAACAAGATTCTAAACTGAAGGGTTCGCGAGGAACCAAACGGGGACCTGATCGGGGTCCAAACTGAACTGAGGGCTGCAGCTAAAAGACTCTATTAGGCATGCCTAACTATCCACTTACTTGACTCTAGCAGGTTATGCGTCATTCAAATTATGATTTCAAGAGTAATCTCATAATAATACTCACATTCATATCAATGAATCATAAATAGAACATGCATAACACAAATTCTGTTTCAAATCACATTATATAATTTAATCATCCGTAATAAATACAATAGTAGTCATATACACAAGTTCGAATAATATACGGTACGGAAAAACCATGAAAAATACCTTTAAAATACATTTTTGGAAAACAGGAGACAAAGGAGTGACAAACTCCTCCTAGTCGTGCTAAGGAGCACGAGATGCTGAAGGGGCTTCAGCACAGCACGAGTCGTGCTGAGGAGCACGAGTCGTGTCGTGCTAAGCTCCTTCTCACTCTCCTCCGTCTCGCACTCCACCATCCGACTCACACACTGAAGGAGCACGAGTCGAACGATGGAGCACGAGTCGGACAAGGCAAAAAGCTCAGCTCAATTCCATCCGTCTCGCACGCCACCATCCGACTCACATCATGAAGGAGCACGAGTCGGATGTTGGAGCACAAGTCGGACAGCCACTAGGAAGAACAAAAAACACGATTTTCTTGAAGAACACCTACTGTCACTTAATTTTAAAACCCAGAATTCAAAAACACAGCAATCCAACCTCAAATCTTAATTCAAACTCAGTTATCATGCATTAAAAACCATTACAAATCAAAACCCATAACTATAACATCAAAATAATACCAAGAAAGCATGCATAAACATATCCAATTTTCTCAAGAACACAAAACCTAAAATAATTACAGTAAGTTCAACTTCAATCAAATTCTCAAATAAAATTCCCAAACCTGAAATTCTAAGCTTCAATCACTTAGTTCCACTGCTCCCAGCAATCTCCTTGCCTTTGGGATCGCGTGGAGCCTCAACTAAACACAGATATTCAACATACAAAACCCTAAGTTAAACCTAAGCTCAAGGAAGAAGAAGAAGATGAAGTAAATGGGAAGAAAGCTAAAGAAATGCAGTGACTTACCAACAAAAGATGCAAGGAGAGGTTAATTCCACCAATTCAAGCTTGAATCCTCACCACAATGCTTAGAGTAAGGAAAGTGAAGAAAAGGAAGAGAAGAACATGAAGAGATGAAGAATACGTGAATCTGTATCTTCCTTTCTTTCTTTCCTTTTTCTTTTTCTTTTCCTTGCCCTAAGCATATGTCCAATTCTAATTGGTGAAACTAACCCAACACACCCAACCAACATACATTACACACATCTAATGCAACCTCAATTAAATGTACCCTACAATGGTATATGTAAGTGCACACAAATGCAACTCAATTAATTCTCACCTTAATACCATGTATGCACCCACATAATAATAAAACCCCAAAATCATACATTTTATTAAAATACCCTTATGAAATGCCGAACACATGCGAATGCCTACACATACAGACAGACAGTCAGACAGACAGACAGACAGACTGACAGGCTCATTCTACTAGGGGGCAAATGGGGTGTGACAATATCGGTTCCCATCTTCAGGCAAATGGACAAAGGATGTAGATTTTTACCCTTTGAATTCAAAAGGATTAAGGATTTCTGGCGACGGGAGGTGGTTATGCATCGAAGAGAGATTGTTTTAGTTAAAAATGTGGTTTTGGGTTGACAGACAGGCTACCTGTCGGTCAAAAAGTGACCCATCACTCACTTTGAGAGATGGCTATCTCCCGTACGAGTGACGTCTATCACTGATGCTTGAGGGATGCCTGTCCCTGGAGCGAGCGATGCCCATCGCTGGCCAATGGGACACCCATCCCTCGCGGCAACGATGGCAGTTGCTCACGTGGGATGCCCCGTCCCTCACACGAGCGATGGCCGTCGCTTGCGCCCATCCCTCATATAACTGCCTACCACTCAAGAGGACCCAGGCTGTCCATGTGACCGACGGTTGTCGGTCACCAAGAGATGTTCATTGGTCGCCGATCTATGGCGGTTGGCAATGATTTTTAGGCAAATATCATGGGATTTTAAGATTTTCCCAAATTTTTCATTTGACTTGGTGGATTTGATTGGATTTCCAAAATTTTTCCCAAATATTCACCAAATATTTGATTTTATTTTCAAATATTCTCTCAAATTTATTGATTTTGATTCAATTTTGTAAATCTTTTTCAAATTCAAATTTCAAATTTAAAACTTTTTGAATCTTATTCTTAGTCTATAAATAGGGGGCTAAGATTAATTTTCAGGGGTTGGGAGATTTTATCGAAAAATTCTGGAAAATTGTTAGAAAGTCTCAAAAGAATTATCAATAGTTTTCTTATTATTTTTCATCAAAATTTTATTCAATCCTCTCGAAAAACAAGGTGAATCTGAAAAAGAGAAATTAATTCATTTTTATTCGATTTGGCCTTTTTAAAATTCATAATTGCCACGAAAAATATCTAGGAAGAAAAATAAATTTTCTTTTCTTGTTTGATTTTGAAAAATTACTATTTTGTAGTAGAAAATTCCTAAAGATTGCACATCACCAATTGATCCTTATAGAATTCAAGGGAAAAGATCATGCGACATTCGCCTTCAGAAGGTAATATTTCGAGGGTAAATATTCTGGATTGACTTCTAATTCATTTTATTACTTTATATTAATTTATTTGTGGTTAATTGCTCTAAAAAGGGGTTTTTAATTGTAAAAGTTAAGTTTTTAATTAATTTTTTAGTTTTTTCAAGACCAGGGATGACCAATGGGCTGAAGGTCCTCCGACGGCCATCGCTCAGTCTAGCGATGGGCCATCATGGAGCTTGTCTTCCATCCGTCGGTCGGTCAAAGTACAGTCGTCGCTCACGTGGTGTGGGCTGTCCTTTCCCTTTTCTCTATTCTTCTTTTTATTTGCCCTTATTCTTATTTTCTCTTATTTTTCAAGGTGATTTTCTCTCCTTTTATTGCTTACTCATTTTTTATTTAATCATGCCCATTGTCATTTAATTATTGTACTAATATGTTCTTTGTTTTTGTGATTTTAATTATTTCTTTTGATCATGGAGTGCTAAGAAAGGAAATACCGCCAGGGTGATTCAAGAATTCCAAATCGGTTATATTCTCCTTACCTTATTTCCAGTCATTTTTGGTTTTAATTTTGAGTTATTTAAATATTATTTTTGAGCTCGCTAACATTGAAAATGGCAAAGGATTTATACTAATAAGTGGAATTTTTCTAATAAAATTGGACCAATGTCCTAGTTTTTTCCATCCAAATAAACTGTCACATCCAAACATTTTTCTTTAAATGTGCATGCAAGGACCAATGTCCTCATCTTTAATGAATACCCCGTTTTATACATGATTCGCATTTATTTAATATTGGGGGCTATATTTCACCCTTAGTTTTATTGTAACTTATTTTTTATTTACCCTATTTTAATCCTGCTTTCTTTAATGCTTTCCATTATTGATATGTGCTTTAAATTCCTACATTGAATTAAATGAGAAAATGGAATGAAAACTTTAACTTTAAAAACTCAATTATAATTTAATCAAGGTATGAATAAATGAGAACCCCCGAACCATCTCTGGTTTTAGGCTCAATGAGGTTAGATAAACCTTTCCAATATTTTATTGGCAAGGGAATTCTAAAATATCTCTTGCTGCCCAAAATAGGCCCAAGTTGTATTGTCTTAGTCTCCATGAGGTTAGATGAACCACCCCAATGTTCTATTTGGGTGGGGACTCCAAAATGTCTTTGGCTTGCCCAAAATGTACGTATATGCATCGTGAACATTGGGGTGGGGATTCCAAAATATCTTTGGCTTGCCCAAAATTGATGTATATGCATCGTCTTAGGCTTCACGAGATTAGATGAATCTTTTCAATATTCTATTAGAGGGAGGATTCAAAAGTGTCTCTGATTGCCCAAAATAGATACACATGCGCTGTCTTAGGCTTAATGAGGCTAGGCAACCTTTCCCAATGTTTTATTGTGTGGCGACTCCAAGAAACCTCCTTGTTGCCCAAAATGGACGCCCTTATAATCTCTTACAAGTCTTATGAACCTTTCTCGAATGCCCTAAAAGTGGGTTTTTTGGGCTCCCGGGGTTCGACGTACGTCACACTTGGTTCCACAAGCTGGGAGGAGTGTCGTCTACCCTACACCAAATGATCAAGATACCATATAAAGGAGAGGTGGTAATTGTTGATGCCGTAAGAGAAAACTAAGTGTAAGCCTTACGGATCTCTAATCAGTAATTCAGTGGCTTTCATATATCGGTGATTGGAGAAGAGCGGGGTTCAGCAGATAACCCTCGAGTGGTGAATATGATGAAGAAGATGCACTACCTTCCAAGGGCTGGTTTAGGCAAGAATTTACAAGGGCTACAGTCAGCTGTCACTTTAAAAGGCCAGAAGGATCGAAAGGGATTGGGCTACAAAGGTGAGCGTGGCAAGAAGAAAATGTCAGAGAAGATCCCTCACATTTTAGCGAGTTTTGTTCCCGCATCCTCAGTTTGTGCTTACAATGGAGAAGAAGAGCCTCAATGGGTACGTGGAAAGATCATACCGAGGTTCAAAATCCTTAATGATGTCTTCGACTTAGATATTGGAGTTATTAAATATGTGGAGGACTTCTGGGATGAAGAGATCATGACTCAATCCAATGTCTAGGATAGGGATGGGCCAAAGGAAATTATCACTGACAAGCTGCTAGCCACTAGGTTGAAAGGAAAAGAGAAGATGGTGGTTGAAGCACCACAGCAAAATTTGAAGATTCAAGATCTGAAGATTTCATTGGAGGTAGTTAAAAGATCTCTACAATGCCAAGAAGCCAAAGAACGGTCGGCTGCGACATCGACATCAGCGAAGAATGAAGACATAGTTATTTAGATAATCTTTTTATGCCATAACTTTTCAATAATGACAATGTGGACTATGATTATATTAATGAGATGAACAACTTTGCATACTTGTGTGATGTTTTTGATGATTTCATTTCGCATTATCATAAGCATGATGCATTCATTTTTTACATTAACTTAACTAGTACAACTGTATTTAATCTCGAAACTTTGGAGAAAAGGAAATTTTGATAGTATCAAACATAACTCCTGAGAAGAGGTTAAAATTTGTGAGAATTTTGAATAAATATGAAAAAGTCTTTGCCTGGACCTATGAGGACATGCTAGGAATTGATCGAGATGTTGCTGAACATGCCATTCCAACTTACCCAAAGTGTAAACAAGTCAAGTAAAAGCTCAGAAGACTTAGACTGGAATGGGCGCAAAAGGTGAAGGAAGAGATCCATAAGCAGATTGAGGCTAAGTTTCTAATAGAGGTTCAATACCTGACGGGTTGAAGAATGCAGGAGCAACGCATCAAAGAATGGCCATCAGAGTTCTCAATGACTTGATCCACAAGGAAATGCAGGCGTATATCGATGACATGATGATCAAGTCAGCTATCAGAGAATGTCACTTTGAGGCTTTAGAGTAGTTCTTTCAAAGGATCAATAAGTATAATCTGTGCCACAATCCCAAGAAATGCATTTTTGCAGTTACCTTGGGTAAGTTGTTGGGCCATGTGGTGAGTCAGAGAGGAATTGAAGTGGATTCTAATAAGGTTAGAGCAATTAGAGAGATGCCACTACCTCAAAAAGAGAAGGAAGCTAAAAGTTTCCTTGGAAAGCTTAAGTATGTCAGCCGGTTTATTGCCAAGCTGGCTTCGGTATGTGAGCCCATCTTCAAGCTTCTCAAGAAGAATCAACCGATGGTGTGGAATAGTTATTGCCAAGTGGGCTTTGATACTATTAAGGATTATCTCCTAAATCCGCCAGTATTAAGACCACCACATCCTGCCAAACCTGTAATCTTGTATCTAGCAATAGAACACAATTCAGTGGGAGCTATGATGGCTCAAGAGGATGAGTTTGGAGTGAAGTTTGTTGTTTAATACATTAGCAAGAAATTTCTTCCATATGAAGCCAAATATGTTGAAGTAGAAAAGATTTACTTAGCCGTAATCTAGGCCTCTAAGAAGTTGTGACACTACTTTCACTCCGCCAGCATATAAGCAGTCGGCAAACATAACCCACTCAGGTACCTTCAGGAAGCACCCTCTTTACTAGGAAAAATAGGAAGATGGTTGTTATTATTGAATGAGTTCGATGTTGAAAACATCACCAGGAAAACCATGAAGGGCAGAGCTGTAGCTGGATTCTTGGTTGAATATTCTATTGAGGGAGACCGGTTCGAATACAATTTCTCGGATGAAGATGTCACGGCCATAGCAGTGCAAGGGTGGCAGATGTTTTTCTATAGGGCAATTAATCATAAAGGGGTAGGGGCAAGGATTATTCTTACGACCTCGGATGGTAAGAAGCTGCCATTAGCCAAAAAGTTGAGTTACAAGCCTACCAATAATGAAGCTGAATATAAGGCTTGCATCTTCGGGTTGGAAGTACTGCTTGCTATGGGGGCAAAGACTACAGAAGTCTTCAGAGATTCATCCTTTGTAATCCATCAGATCAGAGGGGAGTTATAGACACCGGGTCCTGAGGCAGTCCAGATCAGAGTTACCCGATAAAGATATCAATGTCTATTTCCTTGCAAATGGATGAAAGTTATGAGTTTTCATTCTCCGATTTTACAAGGATTGAGGATTCTTCTTTGTGATAGGGGATTTATGGACGTCGGGAGGAGTTCTTATTTTGAAAATCTGGACTTTGCTCCACCGAAGGGTATTCCGTCGGCCACAGCGATGCCAATTGTTCGTTCCCAGGGACGCCCCCCCTCTCACATGAGTGGCACCTGTCGGTCGCGCGGAATGGGTCATCTCTTACCGGAGCAATGCCCGTCTCTCTCGTGAGAGGCCCATCCCTTGCGACGAGCGCCAACTGTTGCTCACTTGCGAAGGCCGTCTCTCATGTTGAGCAACGCCCGTCACTCTGCCTCTCATGAGCGATGGCTATCTCTCGGCCTCCATCTCTCATGAGTGGCCCACCGTCAAAATGATCAAGGATGCCCCCGTCACCAACACCCGTTGGTCGTCGATCTGCCGTTGGTTTGAACGGGATTTCCCAAATTTTCCATATCTTTTTAAATATATTGCTAGATTTTCCAAATATTTCCTAAATCTTTTCAAATATATTTTCAAGATTTCCTATATTTCCTAAATCTTTTTAAATATTTTAAAATTTTGGGTTTGATTTTGAGAATATTCTACAAATCATTCGGATTTGATTTTGATTTCAGAAATCTTTTTCAAATTTAAATTCTAAATTTGAATTTATTTGAATTATTTTCATAAACCTATAAATAGGGGGTTGAGGATCATTACTCGGGGTTAGCAGTTTTTTACATGATAAAAAGGGTTAGCAATTTTCATGAAATAGAGAATTTTCCTACAAAAAGTTTTTTGGCTTTTAGTTCCGTCAGATTTTCATCAAATATTCTTCAAATCAAGGAAAATCTAAGAGAATGAAACTAATTCAATTTTATTCGATCTAGACTTTTTAGCATTCATAACTGCTACTAAAACATCAAGAAGGAAAAATATAATTTTCTTTTCTTGATTTGTTTTCGAAAACACGAATTTTGCAGTTAAAAATCTATTAAAATTACGCATTATAGATCAATCCTTGTAGAACTCAAGGAACAAAAATCACGCGACACTCACCTTCAAAGGTAATATTTCGAGGGTAAACATTTTGGATCAATCTCCATTACATTTAATTATCTCATATTGATTTAACACATGAAATCACATTTTATTTAAAATAAAACGATTTTTATTTGATTTTCTCTATTTTTTCTGGGTTTGGGACGACCGACGGGCAGAGGACCCACTAACGGCCGTAGCTCATCCGAGCGACGGGATGTCGAGGGCTTCTACCTCCACCCGTCGGTCGGCCCAGGGACGCTTGTTGCTCACGCGTTATGGGCCGTTCCTGGGCCTTTCCCCCTCTATTTCCTTCACTTTTTTTTTTACCATTTCTTCTTTTCTTTTCTTTTCTTTATTTTCATGACAATTATTCATAGATTCCTTTTCTTTATTTATTTTTTTCATGTTTATTTTAATTTTTGCACTAACATGGTTTTAACTTCGTGAGTTTTATTACTTCTTTGTTGGAGTTGAGTTATAAGAAATGGAGGGCACCACAATGATCTGAGGAATATTATTCGGGTGGATCCTTTTACCCTATTCCTCCTTATTTTTATTTCCATTTATTGTAACTATTATTTTATTCTGCTAACATGAAAATGGCTAAGTATTTCTATTAATTAAATTGGAGTTTCCACTAATAAAATGAGGACCAATGTCCTATTTCTTTCATCAAATAAAATTGACACTTTAAAGTTATTTTTGTAAGTATGCATGCGAGGACCAATGTAACACCTCCAACTCCAGCACATAGCGTATCAAAGGATGAAGAGCTACAGTGAGCGAAGGGTGCTACCAGACAAAGATATACATGGCAATACAGAAATCAGAGAAATAAAATTTCTAACATCACAACCTCAAGACATGGACATTCTAAACTTATCTCACACACAACGTCATTCGCACTAAGGATTATTACATCTCATACAATTGCTAAATCAATAAACTTATTACAATCCGGCAATCAAAAAGGAAGACATTCTATAACCTCCAACAATTCATTTGCCAAACTCACAGAGAACCGCTGCGCTACTCTGATTTCCAAACCTGCACGGGCAACCAACTGTGCTAAGCGATAATGTTAAGACGGCGGAACAAATAATGGGCCGCCACTCACAGTGGTTCCCTAGGAAAACACATGCGAATCCATTTTATGTATATGAACATAATAGAATGCAGGCTAAAGTTATTATAAACGAATACCATTATTTTGTTATGAAAACTTAAGCAATTACACATACATTAGCGTCTTATAAATACAAGTAAATACTTATTTACTTTAAATCAAAAAGAATGTATCATACAAAACGTATCGTATACTTTAAATCACTTAATGGCCCTAAAGATAGTTATCCTTCATAAATTCCCGAAATACATTTCAAGCCTCGAAATATGCAGTTTAGAAATTCCTATTGATGCAAATATTTCAAAAAATCATACAAATTAAAGTATCAATACTTAAACCAAAACATTTCATATTGATCAAAACTAAACAAAACATTTTAATATTCAGATTTGGTTCGGGCTTTAAATAAATATTCCAAACTTCCTACGTATCCCTATGTTAGGGAATCAGAACCAGGTAGTTCTACAGAGAACTCGATACAAAGATATTCCAAAATAATCTTAGCTCATTACTAAATTCAATTATCTATCTCGTACCCAAAACTTATTATTTCTCTTACGTCCTACTCAATATATAATTTACAGTGTTCATTAAAACCAACAAATATCATACATGAATTCCTTACCAATATACTTACAGTAATTGTCCCGGCTAAAGTCTCATGCATAAATAACCCATAACATACCTGTATTCTCATTGTAACATATAAACGAATATATTTATATAGTTCATTTATAAAGTACTCAACTACAACCACCCACACATCAAATATGTCAATATTTCTTTACAAATACTTCAAACAGACAATCATACTCGTAGCTTTTGAACAGATTTATAACATGCATTAACCATGTACGACTTCTCATGCGATCAATACTCATAACTTCCATTATAGACAAATCAATTATAGCAGATATGCATATCCAATACTTTAGTAAGTCCCTACCAAGACATCCTACATGCACTCATGTCCATAACATTTAAACAGAATAATGCAAGCCTATTTAACAAACATTATTCGGTAAAACTCTATTCATTTACGGACATTAGTTTATTATACAAATTACATAGGTACATGAAGGTACCACTCTTTTCCACATGAGTGTCCATAAAAGATCCGGAACAGAGGGTGCGTAAAGCACCAGTCAAATGGCATTTATCACAAATGCATTAGATATTTATTCACATATCTTTTTTCACATCATTACAGAATTTATCAATTCATCCATGTACTCAGAAACATATCAGAAAGAAATAATACACCTGCTGACTCACCATAGTGAATAACAAGTAAACAGACAGTACTTTACGGGTACGAATCGAATGCATAGAGTACCTTATGGGTATGAATCGAAAAACCATTTTACTTTATCATGAAAACATTTTTACTGAGGGGATCTTAAACAAGATCCAAACACATTGAAAAGGATCGCGAGGATCCAAACGGGGGACCTAATCGGGGTCCAAACGTCCAAAGGTGCTGCAACTAAAGAGACTCTATTAGGCATGCCTAACTATCCACTAGACTGACTCTCACAGGTCATTCATGACACCAATCACATTTAAGTATAACACATTACTCATAGCAAGGATCACAAATCTTAGGCTTGCATAATACATTAAACTTATTTCATGATATTCACTAAATTGCTCATATATCATTCATTGGTTCATGAACATATAGCTCATCATATTTATTATGAATAAAATCCAATTACACAATTTAAATCTAAGCAATATTTATATCCAAAACACAACATATAATTTATCATGGATAACATGTTATTTGTCATGAAGAAATCATGATAATACACATATAAGCAAAATAATATAGCATACAGCAGTAAAAAGCCAAGAAAAGACATTTAAAACCAATTTTAGAAAAACTGAGCACGTGAGAGAAACAGAGCGTACTGGAGTCACTGTCGCGATCGCGACAAATGCTAATGCTCACAACTCGTGAGCATGGCTCATGACTTGTGAGCATCAATCACGATAAGTCCTCAGACTTTAGACGCGAAAGCTGGAAATTCCGTTCTGTCGCACTCTCGAGAATGTCGCGCTCGCAACAGCATCAGGATTTCTGGCTCTCAACAAAATGCAGGAAGCCCAGAAAATTCAAATCAAAACCATTTTCACCCAAATCAAACTTAAACTCCAACTTACCTAAAAATAGGCCTTCCAAACACCATGACCAACATAAAACAACATAATTCCACAATTAATCACAATCAATTTATCAAGTCACGAATCAATATCTCAATAATCACAAAACTATAAAATTCTGCAGCAAAGTTCAACCAACTTCACATTTGATTCAATAATTTAATAATTATGCAACATAACTAATCAAAACTCAAAACCCATATCATATATACCAATATAAGCCCATTTACACATCATAAATTTCTAGAAATTCATGCATATCTCAAAACCCACATATGAAAATCAATTCAAAGAAAGTTCCAAAACCTCTTTTGAAGCACAACCCAGCTATCCTTTCCATACTTCGATCTTTAAATCTTCTCTTTACCCTTGCTTTGCTTCTTCTTATCATCAACAACTCCCACAAACAAAACCCAGGAAGCACTTAACCAAAAACCCTAACTTAAAATCAAGCAAAACCAGGAGAAGGAGAAACGCAAAATGCAGGAAACCCTAACCCTCAAAACATACCTCTTCAAAGCTGACCCCAAGCTCAACTAAAGCACCAACAATCACCAGCAACAAGAAAGACAAGGAGGAAAGGCAGCAAATGAGGAAGAAAAGGGGAAGAGGGAACGGGAAAGACAAGAGAACAGGAATGCAGAATTTTTCCCTTTTCTTTCTTCTTCATTCAATGCACACACCTACCAAGTCCACATGGCAAACTCCTATTGGCTCAAATCAAAAATATCTTGTCCTATTACTCTTTGTTCCTAGGCAAATCCTGCTCAAATCCTTGACAAACTTACACTTCACTCACTAACACAATAATTCCTCACTTGAACTTTAATTAATTCTTCAATTAAGTCCTAACTCATACTTCACAATTTTACCATTAACTATACTTGCCGAAACTTTCACTTAAATTCATAAATGGTCCATTTGACCTACATAACACTTCAATTTTACCTAAATCCTTCTAGGGTGCTATTCGGGGTGTGACAACTCTTCCCTCCTAAAAGTATTTCGTCCTCAAAACTCAGTTACATCGAAAACATCCGGAGACTATATGCTACTTCACTATCATTTAAATTGATCATTTCCGTAACATTATATAACACTTACATTCTACACTTGTAATACACACGTTTCACTTATTCCAGTACACCTTTACTTTTAATATACTACTGGCCCTTACTGATCCTCATAACTATACTCTTAAACCACTTCTTTTAAATCCAAAAAGCTATACAAATCATAACTTGCTCTTGTCAAAAACTGATCTCAAACTCATAAAATCAAATAAAAGAAACCTCATAATTCTCTTTTCATTATCTTGCACGTAAATCGGTTACTTTCATTGGAACAATCATTACATTAACTACCACTCGGAACTCAAAGCACATACATTTCACACATAAACCATTTATTGACAAAATTCGCTACACAATTCCTCATTACTACAAAAAAAACATCCAGCACATACGCTGCTTCTTTCCTTATGAATAATACTCATATCTTACTACAAAATATTTTCACACTCACCTGTACAAGATTCCAAAATACTTTTTTTATTTAACTTTAACTATACACACAGTACACTCTTCTTAACAATTGCTATGCTTAAAAAAAATCACACACTTCATCTTAATATCAATTACTCAATGCACACCCTGTCAGCTTGCTCTCCTTCAAAACGCATATGCAAATGTTTCTCACATGTGATCAAAAGGAGGGTGATGCAATGAGGATGCAATAGTTCATGTATGCAAAATAATGTAGGAATGCGATTGATGCTCTGATAATGCACTTTTCCCATCCCCATGATTCAATATGCTTATTTTCAATTAAATTTTCTCGAGATAGCTGACAGGCATACCGAGCAACACCATAATCTTACAAAATCCACATACTCTTCCATCTCAAAATACCAAACCATCTATTCTTCCAAGGCAACCACATATCGATACACTTCAAACACTTTTACAAACCTTTTCTTTAACCACATAGAATCGGAACGAAATTCCTATCAGAATCTCTGATAACTCATCTAACAAACACATTTCAGAATGCACATGCACATACCACTTCAAGGTAGGTAGGTCGTGACCTACCGAGCCAACACTTAACTAAACACCTTATCCAAACTGAAGGTTTCCCTTCCCAAAACATATCTAAAGGACAAGGTCGTCCACTTTGGCCAACGCTAAACTATACAAACACATTATGACATATCTAACCAACCAGAACCGACTAAACCAGAGCTCTGATACCACTAAATGTAACACCCACAACTCCAGCACATGGCGTATCAAAGGATGAAGAGCTACAGTAAGTGAAGGGTGCTACCGGACAAAGACATACATGGCAATACAGAAATCAGAGAAGTAAAATTTCTAACATCACAACCACAAGACATGCACATTCTAAACTTATCTCACACACAACGTCGTTCGTACTAAGGATTATTACATCTCATACAATTGCTAAATCAATAAATTTATTACAATCCGGCAATCAAAAAGGAAGACATTCTATAACCTCCATCGATTCATTGGGCAAAGCCATAGAGAACCGCTGCGCTACTCTGATTTCCTAACCTGCACAAGCAACCAACCGTGCTAAGCGATAATGTTTAGACGGCGGAACAAATAATGGGCCGCCACTCACAGTGGTTCCCTAGGCAAACACATGCGAATCAATTTTATGTATATGAACATAATATAATGCTTGCTAAAGTTGTTACAAACGAATACCATTATTTTTTTATGAAAACTTAAGCAATTCCACATACATTAGTGTCTTATAACCATACACGGAAATACTTATTCACTTTAAATAAATAAAAAATGTATCATACAAACTTTATCATATACTTTAAATAAATAAATTTTCCTAAAGATAGTTATCCTTCATAAATTCCCGAAATACATTTCAATCCTCGAAATATGAAGTTCAAAAATTCTTATTGATGCAAATATTTCAAAAACTCGTACAAATTATAGTATCAATACTTAAACCAAAACATTTCATATTGATCAAACCGATACTGGTTCAAAACTAAACAAAACATTTCAATATTCAGATTTGGTTCGGGCTTGAAATAAATATTCCAAATTTCCTACGTATCCCTATGTTAGGGAATCAGAACCACATAGTTCTACAGAGAACTCGATACAAAGGTATTTCAAAATAATCTTAGCTCATTACTAAATTCAATTATCTATCTCATACCCAAAACTTATTATTTCTCCTACGTCCTACTCAATATATAATTTACCGTGTTCATTAAAACCAACAAATATCGTACATGAATTCCTTACCAATACACTTACAGTAATTGTCCTGGCTAAAGTCTCGTGGATAAATAACACATAACATGCCTGTATTCTCTTTGTAACATATAAACAAATATATTTATAAAGTTCATTGAAAAAGTACTCAACTACAACCACCCACACATCAAATATGTCAATATTTCTTTACAAATACTTCAAACAGACAATCATACTCGTAGCTTTTGAACAGATTTATAACATGCATTAACCATGTACGACTTCTCATGCGATAAATACTCATGACATCCATTATAGACAAATTAATTATAGCAGATATGCATATCCAATACTTCAGTAAGTCTCTACCAAGACATCCTACAGGCACTCATGTCTATAACATTTAAACAGAATAATACAAGCCTATTTAACAAACATTATTCGATAAAACTCTCTTCATTTACGGACATTAGTTTATTATACAAATTACATAGGTACACGAAGGTACTACTCTTTTCCACATGAGTGTCCATAAAAGATTCGGAACAGAGGGGTACGTAAAGCACCAGTCAAATGGCATTTATCACAAATGCATCAGATATTTATTCACATATCTTTTTCACATCATTACAGAATTTCTCAATTCATTCACGTACTCAGAAACATATAACAAACAAATAATACACCTGTTGACTCACAATAGTGGATAACGAGTAAATAGACAGTACCTTACAGGTACGAATCGAAAGCATAGCGTACCTTATGGGTACGAATCAAAAAATCTTTTTACTTTATCATGAAAACATTTTTACTGAGGGGATCTTAAACAATATCCAAACACATTGAAAAGGATCACGAGGATCCAAACGGGGGACCTGATCGGGGTCCAAACGTCCAAAGTATTGTAGCTAAAGAGACTCTATTAGGCATGCCTAACTATCCACTAGACTGACTCTCGTAGGTCATGCATGACATCAAACACATTTAAGTATAGCACATTATTCATAGCAACGATCACAAATCTTAGGCTTGCATAATAATCAAACTCATTTCATGATATTCACGAAATTGCTCATCATATCAATCATGCATAAAGTCCATTTACACAATTTAAATCTCAGCAATATTTATATCCAAAACACAGCATATAATTTATCATGGATAACATGTTATTTGTCATGAAGAAATTATGATAATACACATATAAGAAAAATAATATACCATATAGCAGCAAAAAGCCAAGAAAAGACATTTAAAACCCTTTTTAGAAAAATCGAGCTTGTGAGAGAAACAGAGCATACTGGAGTCACTATCACGATCGCGACAGAATGGTAGTGAGCATTGCTCACGACTCTTGAGCATTGCTCACGTCTCGTGAGCATGGCTCACGACTCGTGAGCGTTGCTCATGACGCTCACATCTCATGAGAATGACTCACGACAAGTCCTCGGCCTTCAGACGTGAGAGCTGGAAATTCTGTTCTATTGCGCTTGCTACAGTATCGTAATTTCCAGCTCTCAACAAAATGCAGGAAGCCCAGAAAATTCAAATCAAAACCATTTTCACCCAAATCAAACTTAAACTCCAACTTACCTCAAAATAGGCCTTCCAAACACCATAACCAACATAAAACAACATATTTCCACAATTAATAACAATCAATTTATCAATTCACAAATCAATACCTCAATAATCACAAAACTATAAAATTCTGCAGCAAAGTTCAACCAACTTCACATTTGATTCAATAATTTAATAATTATGCAACATAACTAATCAAAACTCAAAACCCATATCATATATACCAATATAAGCCCATTTACACATCATAAATTTCTAGAAATTCATGCATATCTCAAAACCCACATATGAAAATCAATTCAAACAAAGTTCCCAGACCTCTTTTGAAGCACAACCCAGCTATCCTTTCCAAACTTCGATCTTTAAATCTTCTCTTTACCCTTGCTTTGCTTCTTCTTATCATCAACAACTCCCACAAACAAAACCTAGGAATCACTTAACCAAAAACCCTAACTTAAAATCAAGCAAAACCAGGAGAAGGAGAAACGCAAAATGCAGGAAACCCTAGCCCTAAACACATACCTCTTCAAAGCTGACCCCAAGCTCAACTAAAGCACCAACAATCACCAGCAACAAGAAAGACAAGGAGGAAAGGCAGCAAATGAGGAAGAAAAGAGGAAGAGGGAACGGGAAAGACAAGAGAACAGGAATGCAGAATTTTTCCCTTTTCTTTCTTCTTCATTCAATGCACACACCTACCAAGTCCACATGGCAAACTCCTATTGGCTCAAATCAAAAATATCTTGTCCTATTACTCTTTGTTCCTAGGCAAATCCTACTCAAATCCTTGACAAACTTACACTTCACTCACTAACACAATAATTCCTCACTTGAACTTTAATTAATTCTTCAATTAAGTCCTAACTCATACTTCACAATTTTACCATTAACTATACTTGCCGAAACATTCACTTGAATTCATAAATGGTCCATTTGACGTACCTAAAACTTCAATTTTAACCAAATCCTTCTAGGGTACTATTCGGGGTGTGACAAGCAATTTCCTCACTCCTTAACGAATTTCTCATTTTATGTATGATACACATGCTATTCACAATGGGGGTTGTATTTCGGCCCTAGTTTTATTGTAATTTATTGGATTTTCACTTATTTTATCCTAATCTTGCTTCCATTTACCGCTTTCATGATCGACTTGCGCCATAATTAATTGCATTAAAGTGAATGAGAAAACGGAATGAAATCTTATAGTTAAAACTCAAATATAACTTTAACCAAGGTATAAATAAATGGGAAGTCCCGAACCATCTCTGGTCTTAGGCTCAACAATGTTAGAGGACCATCTTAATGTTCTATTGGGGTGGGGTCTCCAAAATATCTCTTGTTGACTAAAATAGGCCCAATTTGCATAGTCCTAGGCTCTATGAGGTTAGAGGACCACCTCAATGTCTTATTGGGGTGGGATCTCCAAACTATCTCTGGCTTGCCCAAAATGGATGTATATGCGTCGTTTTAGGCTCTATGAGCTTAGAGTACCATCCCAATGTTCTTTTGGGATGGGGACTCCAAAATATCTCTGGTTTGCCTAAAATAGACACAGATGCACTGTCTTAAGCTCAGTGAGCTTAGACGACCTTTCCCAATGTTTTATTGTGTGGCGACTCTAAGAAACCTCCTTGTTGCCTAAAATAGATGCCCTTGTAAAACTCTTACAAGTTCCATGAACCTCTCTTAAATGCCCTAAAAGAGGGCATTCGGGGCCACCGGGGTTCAGCGCACGTCATAGTGGTGACTCCACTGGGGACTTACTTTAAGACTTAGCTTTGAAAGTACCTTGATTAAAACATATGATTGAGTTTTAATTTAAAAAATTTATCCTTTTTTGAAATTTGCCTTGCATCTCATTAGAGCCTTAGATCTATGCTAGTTTTGTCCCTCTTTCAACCCCGATGCATTCCCGAAGCACATCCCTACGTTCACTCAATGTAGGGAAGTGTTAAGGATAATTACCAGCCCAAGCTTCGTACCATTATGGTATATTAAATGGAGACCCGACCAGTCATTATGCTCGTGATGAGCTAGACCTGTTAGCAAGGACCATGCTTAGGTCGCCCTAAAGTAACATCACCTTGGCCAAAGCTCATCTAATAAAAGTAGATACTTTCCCTAAGTGGTATGAACCTTAATACCTTGCTTGATGTATGGATTATTATGTATTGGACAAACCCAAATAATTCCATTGGTCACCTAATCAAAGGCTTTCATGCCCCGATGGGCCCATGTTGATTTATTCAGACTGCCCAAATACACAACGATCACAACCCATACGTCTGTACATTAGTTAGGAGAGGTCATGCTGCCGGTTTTCCACCGAGCACCATACGCGTTCATCGAGTTCACTGTTAACCCATGGACAAAGCCCACCTAAAAAAGAGACTATGACCTTATGTGCGGGAGTGACAAGGTTAGAAGGACCTGTATGCTTGCATGTGATTTGTGGATGCTGTATAGCATGATCATGCATCTTATGGCATTCATGCATCATCCTAAATAGATATATCTTGCAGCCATCATAGATCTACCCAGGTGGTCAAGAGGTTCTCAGGGGCAGTTGCACAGAAATCCATTCTTCGAGCTACCAAAAAGGGTAGAGTTTTCAGAGTTAGTCTCTAAAAGCAGTCATGCTACATCCTCTCAGTTCTTCATAAACTGTGAAATGGCCAATTCACCAAGAGGAGCAGATACCACCAGGGCGATGATAGCTGAGGAAGTGGGCAGACAGTTTGAAGATTTTAAAAATAGGATGATGGCCATAATGGCCCAGCTGCCATGCCACAAAACCCAGTGCCTCCTCTCATGAGACAAAATGAACAGGAGAAGGTTAGATAGGAACCATAAGAGGAGATTTACCCACCACCCGTAGACTTGAGGGCCACCACATTGGGGGCCCAAAGCAGAGGAGCTATCCATAGAATAGAGGATGACTGGGAAGATGAATATGAAGAACCAGTGTCAGTAAAGGGGAGAGCACCTCAGACCGAAGAGGCCATCTGGAAAAAGATGGAGGAGAAGTTCGATGCAATGACGAGAATATTGACTCGAGGACGAGGGATGAATCCTAAGGATAAGGAATTAGAGGGAAAGGATCTGATCCATATGAACTTTAAAATGACAGATGTCCCAAAATTTAATAGCACTTCTGATCCTACAACCCACATAAAGCAGTACTCGCTAGTAATGGAGTGTACTTTGATAAAGAGGCAGAAAATAGAATACTTTTGTTTGAGCTTAACCGGTCCGGCGGTGGATTGGTACCATGGTCTAGATCGGAGAACTAAAGAGGATTGGGACTTGTTAATGGAAGAATTCCTCAGGCAATATGACTACATCACGAGGATGGAGGTCACCCTGAAGGACTTAGAATTGCTACAACAGAAGTCTGGTGAGTCCTTCCACGAGTATCTGACCCGATGGCAAAACCGAGTGACGAAAATGAAGAGAAAGCCAGATACTAAAGATCAGATCCAACTATTCATCAAAAATGCTAGCCCATATCTGAGGGATGGACTAAAGATGAAAGGTTTGAAGGATTGGGAATCATTGAAGGATATCTCCATTGAGGCAGAGGGAGAGTACCTTATGAGAAGGGCAAACAGTAAGGGCTATGCCAAGAGGGGCAGTAGTAGCCAAGGGGCAAGTAGGTCAACAGGCTCCACCAGTGGCACAAGGAAGATGACTGAGGTTTCAGCTACTAATACTGCTCCAAGGCAATTCTCTAATTTAAGGAGATCTCTTTCATGGGTACTCAGGAGGCTGATAAAGAAGGGAAAGTTACAGCCCTTACTACCCCGACCGGCCAGCACCCAGGGTCTGCCAGGGCATAAAGATAGTGACTATTGCTCGTACTATCAATATACCGAGCACACGACTGACGAGTGTAAGGCACTAAGGCATGCGATTATGGATCTGACAGATTCCAAGCAGATCACAGATCCCGAGAAAAGAGGAAATTAGAAGAAGCCCGAGTATAATAATGTGCCCCCGCCTGTGTTCATGATCGGGTCCAGTTTGCCTGAGTGGTTTGTGTTGAAAGATTTATATGGTATCGATGCCAATGCTGCTATCACGCACCTCTATAAGGTAAGTGAAGAAGGGCTTCCCGTGGCAGCAATTGATTACTGGTCCACTGATGAAAGTGGAGATGAAAATGATAATTCTGAAGTTGAAGGATTTCCCGACCCGTGGGGCTCGGAGGAGGAAGTGGAAAAGAAAGGAAAGAAGAAAGTCAGAGTAGTGACCCGGAGCGAAAGGGTAGCTCTGGAAGCTGATAAGCCAAAAGTCCCCGCAGGAGGTCAAAAGGAAAAAGAGCCGGAGGAGGATCCGATAATGAGGCAAATGAAAAAGACGCTGACTCAAATTTCAATCTAGGATTTATTAAGGCAGTCTCCATCTCATAGGCAGAGGTTAGTGGAGGCTTTGTGTGAGATTATAGTGGCCATGACCATCTCGCCTACAGAGCTGCTAGATATAGTCAAAGGGGGTGCTGGAGAGAACGTGGTGTTTACAAATGCTGACTTACCGGAGGAAGGCTGTAATCATAATCGCCCACTATACATAAGGGCTCAGATCAATCAGAAACACATGGCGTGTGTTATGGTGGATGATGGTTCATCAATTAATGTATGCCCACTAGTGGCGATAACAGCTTTCGGGATAATGGAGGATATACTGGCTAAGTCTGATTTTACGATCACGATGTATGGCAACTCATGGAGGCAGGCATCTAGGACATTTAAAATAGTGGTCAAGACGGGGCCAGTTGAGACTGAGGTGGAATTTGCGGTCCTACCTATTCCTATCAATTTTTCAGCCCTTTTAAGTAGGCCTTGGTTCAATAAGTTGGGAGGGGTACCCTCCACTCTACACCAAATGGTTAAGATTCCTCATGAGGGACAGGTTATGACTATAAGAGCTGCAAGGGAGAATCAAGTCTTAGTGCTGGAGATTGCAAGATAGCCTTTCAGCGAATTTCATGTCGCCATCATAGACGGAGAAGAACGTATAAAAGGAAGTCCTCAAGTGCTTAGTATGATAAAGAGGATGTTATTCCTCCCCGGTGCGGGTCTAGGCAGGAGCTCGCAGGGATTACCAATGGCCATTGCCACTAGAGGCAAGAAGGATAAGAGGGGCTTTGGGTATAAAGGTGTCGCGAAGAAGGGCAAGAAGTCAATGGATGAGACCCACCATATCAGTGAAAGCTTTGTGCTAGCAACTGCAGTATGTGCCTACATGAGGGAAGCAGAACGGCAGTGGGTTGACGAAAAAATTGTGCCGAGTTTTGAGGTCTTCAATGATGTTTTTGATTGGGACATTGGATTGATCAAGCCAGTAGAGGGTTTTTGGGATGAAGAAATCATGACCAAGAAGACAGTCTTGGACCGCGAAGCACCTGAAGAGGTTATTACTGAGAAGCTGATGACTGCCCAAGTGAAAGGGAAAGAGAAGATGGAAGATAGAGCTACCGAGAGACAGAGTGAAGTCATATAAGGGGTCGTGCAGTACCTCCAAAATGTCAGTTTGATTCAAAACTGTCAGCCACAACACCTGCGCCAGCAAAAGAAGAAGAAGAAAATAGTTTAGATTCTCTTTTTCAACCTGAACATTTTAATGATGTTGATGGCATTTATAGTTCTTGTAACACCCCCTTCCCATACGTAGGCGATCCCATCCGAGAAGGAGTGAGATGCCGTATGAGTAAAGGTGTCACCAAACAATAGCAAAACAAAACATACATTCATTCAAACATACATTCAGAAAATACAGAATAATTAAAAACTTTACATGCAGGAAGCAAAAGCTGATCATGCATTACTATAATAAACTATTACAATAATGATCTGATCAACTAGCTGATACAAAATAATATTACATATACAAAAATATAGATACAAAAGCGGAAGCTGATACATAACTGATACAGAGAGTTCTATACAAAAAGAATCATCACTGATACAAAACTGAGCCCTACACTAATCCCTTCTGTGTTGGCTTGATGACGGCGACTCTCCCAAAGCAAAACGCCTTCCGCACCTGCACGGGTAAAAACACCGTGCTAAGCGATAAACGCTTAGTGGGGAAACACACATAAATTATGGACGGCCATTCACAATGGTCGTCAAGGCATAACACATTCACAATGGCAGAATGCAAGGCTATAGCATAATCCATATAAACATGCTCGTATTTAAAAGCCATATATTCAGCATCTCATAATCATATCCATTACAGAATAAACCAGCATGTATTTCATTATTAAACTCATTCAGATATTCCATTCATAGCCAGATCAGATCAGAACAATTCCATTAGCATTTAAAGAACACCTGCTGACTCTAAACAGTGGATAACGAGTGTACTGAGGGTACCTTACGGGTACGAATCGAATACTGAGGGTACCTCACAGGTACAAATCAAAAGTCAATTCATTTTATCAAAGCACAATATTTTTATACTGAGGGGATCTTAAACAAGATCCTAATACTGAAGGGTTCGCGAGGAACCAAACGGGGACCTGATCGGGGTCCAAACTGAACTGAGGGCTGCAGCTAAAGACTCTATTAGGCATGCCTAACTATCCACTTACTTGACTCTAGCAGGTTATGCGTCAAACAGATCACATTTCAGTGTACAAAATAGTATTCATCAGAAATTCATGGTATTATTCAAATCAGAGTATATACAAGTAGGTCAGGCATTATACCAAAGTATAAATTCATCCAGAAGAAAATACCAGATTTATTATTGAGTCAAAAGCTGGGAAATTTCAGAAAAAGAGCAGAACGGGGAACGGGCGAGATTGGCTAGTCACAAGGCGTGACTGGCCTTCTCAACAGGCAGGTCACGCGACGTGACCAAGGGTCACGCGACGTGACTTGCTTGTTCCTCGCCGGTCACGTTGCGTGATCTTCACAAATCACGCAACGCCCTCGCAGGTCACGGCGTGACTGGACGTCACGACTCGTGACGTGCTACTCCCTCGCAGATCACGTTGCATGATCTCACAGATCACGCAGCGCCCTCGCAGGTCACGGCGTGACTGGACGTCACGACTCGTGACGTGCTTCTCTTCAGCTGTTACGCGACTTACCTTCCCTCAGCCGGTGACGTGGCGTGACGGGGAGTCACGACTCGTGACTGGCTTCATCTCAACTGGTCACGAGTTGTGACAGGCAGCCACAACCCGCGACCAGCCTCAAGCTGGCAAGTCACGCGATGTGACCTGAGGTCACGTCTCATGACTTGCCTCTCTTCTTGGCGAGTCGCGCGACAGTATCAGGAATGACGGGATTTTTTGACAGAACTCGATTTCCAGAATTTCCAGAACAATAAAATCAATCCCAATTTGATTTAAAACCATACAAATCAATTCATACCTTTCAAGGAAGATCCCAAACAATTTCAACATCATATAAACAACTCAAACCAGTATTCAGTCAACCTAATCAAGGGTATTTGCATTCAAATTCTCCAAGAACATATAAACCCTAAAAATTTACAGTAAACTCAAATTATGCAAATCACAAGCAATTATTCCCAAACCTGAAATCTAAGCCTCTATCACTTAGCTCCACTAGGTCCAGCAACCTCTTTGCCCTTAGGATCACGAGGAGCTTCAGCTAAACACAAACACAGCAAGAATATTCACAAAGAAAACCCTAAGTTAAATCTAAACTTAAGGAAGAAGAAGATGAAATAAATGAAACAATTAGATGAGAGAATTCACTTACTTACTAGAGAGAATGCAATGAGAGGATTAATTTCACCAATAAGACCTTGAATCAACAATACAGTACTTGAAATAGAGAAAGTGAAGAAGAAGAAAGTGAGTGAAGAAAGAAACGTAAATCTCTAAGTTCTTTTTCTTTCATTCCCTTATCTTTTTCTTTCTTTATCCTAAATATGTATCAATTTCCTATTGGTGAAACTAATTACTCACACCAAAATAACCTACACTACTCACACCTAAAACCCTCTTAACTTATGCATACCATACAATGGTATAAACACATGCACATAAATATTTCTCACTTAATTAACACACTAATGCCATGTATGTACCCACATACTAACAAACCCCAAAAGCATATATGTTACTAAAAATACCCTTATGAAATGCCGAACACATGCGAATGCTTATACATACAGACAGACAGACAGGCTCATTATACTAGGGGGCAAATGGGGTGTGACAACTCTCCCCTACTAATAAGAATTTCGTCCTCGAAATTCTCACCTGAACTGAATAACTGTGGATACTGAACTCTCATCGACTCCTCTGGTTCCCAAGTCGCTTCTTCGACTCCATGATGGATCCACAATACTTTAACCAACGGAATCTGCTTATTTCTCAACAGCCTCACCTCTCGGGCTAGAATAGCTCTCGGTTCCTCATCATAAGAGAAGTCTGGCTGAACCTGGATATCCTGAACTGATAGAACATGTGAAGGATCTGATCTGTACCGACGAAGCATCGAAACGTGGAACACATCGTGCAACTTTGCTAACTCCATCGGTAGCGCCAATCTATAGGCTACAGGTCCTACCTTAGCCAAAATCTCATAAGGTCCAATGAAACGAGGACTAAGCTTACCCTTCTTTCCAAATCGAAGCACTCTCCTCCAAGGAGAAACTTTAAGGAAAACTTTGTCCCCGATCTCAAAATGCACATCTTTCCTTTTCAAATTGGCGTAAGACTTCTGTCGATCCTTGGCTGCTTTCAAATTCCGCTGCACTACTATGATTTTCTCTTCAGTATCTCTAACCAAGTCTGGTCCAATCATAGCTCTCTCGGATAGCTCGGTCCAACAAATCGGAGTCCTACACTGACAACCATACAAAGCCTTATATGGTGCCATACCGATGCTCGACTGAAAACTGTTGTTGTAGGCAAACTCCATCAACGATACATATCTGTCCCAACTACCCGGAAAATCCAAAGCACAAGCTCTCATCATATCCTCCAGAATCTGAATAACTCGCTCTGACTGACCATCGGTCTGAGGATGAAACGCTGTACTGAAGTTCAACCTAGTGCCCAAAGCTCTCTGTAACTCCTTCCAAAACTTGAAAGTAAACCTCGGATCCCGATCTGACACTATGGACAAAGGCACACCATGCAACCGAACTATCTCATCCACATAGATACTGGCCAACCTGTCTATGGAGTAGTCCACTTTAACCGGCAGAAAGTGAGCTGATTTCGTAAGCCGATCCACAATAACCCAAACTGAGTCATGCTTCCTCTGAGTCAAAGGCAAACCAGAAATGAAGTCCATGGCGATATCATCCCATTTCCACTCAGGAATGGATAAAGGCATAAGCAAACCCGAAGGTACCTGATGCTCAGCCTTTACCTGCTGACATGTCAAGCACTTGGACACAAAATCCACTATATCACGCTTCATACCGGACCACCAATAGAATTGCTTCATGTCTCTGTACATCTTCTCACTGCCCGGATGCATAGTAAAGACTGAACTATGCGCCTCACTCATGAGCTGTCTCCTCAAATCCTCAGATTCTGGCACACACAAGCGACCTCTGAACATAAGTACCTCACCCTGAACTGAGAACTCTGACTGCTTACCCGATCTAACCTCATGCACAATCTGCTGAAGCCTCTGGTCATCTCTCTGAGCATCCACTATCCTCTGTTTCAATGTAGGTTTCACACGCAACTGGGCAAGCAAAGCCCCATCTGAACCAAATCGCCATCTGAATCGCCTCAAGAACAAAGCTGAAACCGATTTCCGACTCAAAGCATCGGCGACTACATTAGCCTTACCAGGATGGTAATCCACAATGTAGTCGTAGTCCTTAAATAACTCAAGCCAACGCCGCTGTCTCATGTTCAACTCTTTCTGTAAAAGGAAATACTTCAAGCTCTTGTGGTCCGAGAAGATCCTACACTTTTCCCCATACAAGTAATGACGCCAAATCTTCAAAGCAAAGATCACAGCTGCCAACTCTAAATCATGCGTCGGATAGTTCTTCTCATGTGGCTTCAACTGACGAGAAGCATAAGCTACTACTTTTCCTTCCTGCATCAGCACACATCCAAGACCAACTCCAGAAGCATCACTGTAAATAACAAACTCCTTACCCGAGATGGGTTGAGTAAGGATATGAGCCTCAACAAGCAACTGCTTTAACCGATAAAAACAAGACTGACACCTGTCTGACCACTCAAATCTGACTCCTTTCCTCAACAATCTAGTCATCGGAGCAGCAATCACAGAAAATCCCTTAACAAACCGACGGTATTAACCTGCTAAACCGAGGAAACTCCTCACTTCCTGAACATTTCGAGGCGCTTTCCAATCAACTATCGCCTCAATCTTGGCTGGATCAACCTGAATACCTCTAGCTGAAACAATGTGACCCAGAAATGATACTTCTCGAAGCCAGAAATCACACTTGCTAAGCTTAGCAAACAAATGATGCTCTCTCAACATCTAAAGAACTAATCGGAGATGCTCCTCATGCTCACTCTCATCCTTGGAATACACCAAGATGTCATCAATGAACACTACTACAAATCGATCTAAGTATGGCCTAAACACACGATTCATCAGATCCATGAAAGCTGCTGGAGCATTTGTCAAACCAAACGGCATCACAAGAAACTCATAGTGGCCATACCTAGTCCGAAATGCAGTCTTAACCACATCTGCATCCTGAACACGAAGCTGGTAGTACCCTGATCGAAGATCTATCTTGGAAAAGACACCCGCACCTCGAAGCTGATCAAATAAATCTTCAATCCTAGGCAATGGATACTTATTCTTCACTGTAACTTTATTAATCTGGCGGTAGTTAATACACATCCGCAGTGATCCATCTTTCTTCTTGACAAATAGAACTGGAGCTCCCCAAGGAGATATTCTCGGTCTAATAAACCCCTTATCCAATAACTCTTGTAGCTGAGATTTAAGTTCCCTCAACTCTACCGGAGCCATCCGATAAGGTGCTCTCGAAATAGGTGTAGTACCTGGCATGATCACAATGGACAACTCAACCTCTCTCTCAGGAGGCAAACCAGGCAACTCGCTCGGGAACACATCACTAAACTCCCGCACTACAGGAATATCCTCAATCTAAACCTGATCCTTCCTGGAATCTAACACAACTGCTAGAAAAGCCTCACAACCTTTCCTGATAAATCTCTTGGCTTGCATCGCAGAAATAACATTATTCACAGAACTAGCACCCAAACCTTTCAAAAACACAAGAGACTGACTTCTATCCCGAAGCACAACTGTCTTCCTATGGCAATCAACTACAGCCCGATGCTTCCCCAACCAGTCCATACCCAGAATCAAGTCAAACTCTCTGAAGGGTAACTCAATCAGATCCACTGGAAGCACAGCTCCCTCAACAATCAGAGGACAACTCCTAAAAACTCTACTCACACTGACACTATGCCCTAATGGACTGGTCACACAAATCTCATAATCTAACTGATCAACTGAATGCAATTTATCAACAATTTTATCTGTGCACAAATATGAGTGTGTGGAACCAGGATCAATTAGAGCATAAAACTCAGTGTCATGGAGTAGGAACTTACCAGCAATAACGTCAGGCGCATCCTGCTCATCTCTGGCTCTCATAGCATAAGCTCTAACGGCAGCCTGAGGAGGATGCTCAACAGTCTCAGAAGTAGCTCCCTCTCTATGCCGACCACCTCTACCTCTACCTCGGCCTCTGCCACGGGTAGCCTGAGAAGCATTCGAACCGACCCTACTGCCCTCTCTCTGGGAACCTGAATCCTCATGCAACCTCGGACAACTGGCCAAAAGATGCTCCGAACTCCCACATCTGAAGCATGCACCGGAGAGCCACCTACACTCACCCCGATGTGACTTACTACAATGAGGACAAATCGATGTAGTCTCAGCTCTACTACCCCTTCCAGAACCTGACACAGCTGTAGAACCCTGTCATCTACCTCTAGAAGCCGGGCCAGAAGATGACTCATCCTGTGGGTTCCTAGATCTCTTACCCGAAGAAGATCCTCCACGAGAAGAACTCCTCCTCTGAGCTCTCTCTCTCATCACAGTCTCAGATAACTCAGCTCTCACAGCAGCCTCTACAATCTGGTAATAACTGACCCCTGGTATGCACATCAGAGAAATCAAAGCAATCTTCAAAGACTCATTTAACCCAGCCTCGAAATGCTTGCATCTAAAGTCATCAGTCATAACTCCTCGTAGGGCATAGCGAGATAACCTGTTGAACTCTTTCTCATAATCGGCTACAGACATAGCCCTCTGTCTCAAACTCAAAAACTGCGCCCATCTCGAATCTCTATAAGTCTGAGTGATGTACTTCTTTATGAACTCACCCTCAAAGAACTCCCAGGTAATCGGATCCGGTAACTGAGGATGCCTGCAAACTAACTCCCACCATTCAAAAGCAGACCCCTGAAGAAGAGCTAATGCACACTCTGCCTGCTGGTCAGGAGGACACCGAATCTCTCTCAAGGCACGCTTCACTTTGTCTAACCATCTCTCTGCGATCTCAGACTCATTCAACCCAGTACCATAGAAATCCTCAACTCCTGCCCTTCTCAAATTCTCCATAGGTGCTCTAGGAGCAGTCACTCTCTCGAAAACCCTAGCCATGTCCTGATGCAGTCTAAACATAGCCTCAAAGGGCATAGCTGCGGCCTCGGGCTGGACCCTAGCATGCTGAGCCGACACAGTAACAGAAACAGACTGATCTACAGCGGGAGGATTCACACTCTCGGCGGATTCCTCACGCGCACCATGGGCAGAATTAGAAGCCATCTAAACAAACAAGAAACAACCGTATCAGCCAACACAGATCTAGACACATACACATCTAAGAAACTCAAAACAATCACAATAACACCCAGAAACGCCTAAACCTTCGCTCTGATACCACTAACTGTAACACCCCCTTCCCATACGTAGGCGATCCCATCCGAGAAGGAGTGAGATGCCGTATGAGTAAAGGTGTCACCAAACAATAGCAAAACAAAACATACATTCATTCAAACATACATTCAGAAAATACAGAATAATTAAAAACTTTACATGTAGAAAGCAAAAGCTGATCATGCATTACTATAATAAACTATTACAATAATGATCTGATCAACTAGCTGATACAAAATAATATTACATATACAAAAATATAGATACAAAAGCAGAAGCTGATACATAACTGATACAGAGAGTTCTATACAAAAAGAATCATCACTGATACAAAACTGAGCCCTACACTAATCCCTTCTGTGTTGGCTTGATGACGGCGACTCTCCCAAAGCAAAACGCCTTCCGCACCTGCACGGGTAAAAACACCGTGCTAAGCGATAAACGCTTAGTGGGGAAACACACATAAATTATGGACGGCCATTCACAATGGTCGTCAAGGCATAACACATTCACAATGGCAGAATGCAAGGCTATAGCATAATCCATATAAACATGCTCGTATTTAAAAGCCATATATTCAGCATCTCATAATCATATCCATTACAGAATAAACCAGCATGTATTTCATTATTAAACTCATTCAGATATTCCATTCATAGCCAGATCAGATCAGAACAATTCCATTAGCATTTAAAGAACACCTGCTGACTCTAGACAGTGGATGACGAGTGTACTGAGGGTACCTTACGGGTACGAATCGAATACTGAGGGTACCTCACAGGTACAAATCAAAAGTCAATTCATTTTATCAAAGCACCATATTTTTATACTGAGGGGATCTTAAACAAGATCCTAATACTGAAGGGTTCGCGAGGAACCAAACGGGGACCTGATCGGGGTCCAAACTGAACTGAGGGCTGCAGCTAAAGACTCTATTAGGCATGCCTAACTATCCACTTACTTGACTCTAGCAGGTTATGCGTCAAACAGATCACATTTCAGAGTACAGAATAGTATTCATCAGAAATTCATGGTATTATTCAAATCAGAGTATATACAAGTAGGTCAGGCATTATACCAAAGTATAAATTCATCCAGAAGAAAATACCAGATTTATTATTGAGTCAAAAGCTGGGAAATTTCAGAAAAAGAGCAGAACGGGGAACGGGCGAGATTGGCTAGTCACAAGGCGTGACTGGCCTTCTCAACAGGCAGGTCACGCGACGTGACTTGCTTGTTCCTCGCCGGTCACGTTGCGTGATCTTCACAAATCACGCAACGCCCTCGCAAGTCACGGCTTGACTGGACGTCACGGCTCGTGATGTGCTACTCCCTCGCAGATCACGTTGCATGATCTCGCAGATCACGCAGCGCCCTCGCAGGTCACATCGTGACTGGACGTCACGACTCTTGACGTGCTTCTCTTCAGCTGTTACGCGACTTGCCTTCCCTCAGCCGGTCACGTGGCGTGACGGGGAGTCACGACTCGTGACTGGCTTCATCTCAACTGGTCACGAGTTGTGACAGGCAGCCACAACCCGCGACCAGCCTCAAGCTAGCAGGTCACGTCTCGTGACTTGCCTCTCTTCTTGGCGAGTCGCGCGACAGTATCAGGAATGACGGGATTTTTTGACAGAACTCGATTTCCAGAATTTCCAGAACAATAAAATCAATCCCAATTTGATTTAAAACCATACAAATTAATTCATACCTTTCAAGGAAGATCCCAAACAATTTCAACATCATATAAACAACTCAAACCAGTATTCAGTCAACCTAATCAAGGGTATTTGCATTCAAATTCTTCAAGAACATATAAACCCTAAAAATTTACAGTAAACTCAAATTATGCAAATCACAAGCAATTATTCCCAAACCTGAAATCTAAGCCTCTATCACTTAGCTCCACTAGGTCCAGCAACCTCTTTGCCCTTAGGATCACGAGGAGCTTCAGCTAAACACAAACACAGCAAGAATATTCACAAAAAAAACCCTAAGTTAAATCTAAACTTAAGGAAGAAGAAGATGAAATAAATGAAACAATTAGATGAGAGAATTCACTTACTTACTAGAGAGAATGCAAGGAGAGGATTAATTTCACCAATAAGACCTTGAATCAACAATACAGTACTTGAAATAGAGAAAGTGAAGAAGAAGAAAGTGAGTGAAGAAAGAAACGTAAATCTCTAAGTTCCTTTTCTTTCATTCCCTTATCTTTTTCTTTCTTTATCCTAAATATGTATCAATTTCCTATTGGTGAAACTAATTACTCACACCAAAATAACCTACACTACTCACACCTAAAACCCTCTTAACTTATGCATACCATACAATGGTATAAACACATGCACATAAATATTTCTCACTTAATTAACACACTAATGCCATGTATGTACCCACATACTAACAAACCCCAAAAGCATATATGTTACTAAAAATACCCTTATGAAATGCCGAACACATGCGAATGCTTACACATACAGACAGACAGACAGGCTCATTCTACTAGGGGGCAAATGGGGTGTGACAGTTCTATTAATGAAATAAACAATTTTGCTTACTTGTTCGATGTTTTTGATGATTTCATTCGGCATAATCATGATCATAATTCATTTATAGTTTATATTGATTCAACTGATGCTACCCTGTTTAATCTTGGAACTTAAAGAAACCCAAAAGAAATCTTAATAGCATTAACATAACTCCTAAAGAAAGAGAAAAATTTGAGAGAATCTTAAGAAAACAAGGAAAAAGTCTTTGCCTGGACCTATGAAGATATGCCAGGAGTAGACCGTGAAATCGCAGAACACACCATCCCAACGTACCCATATAATAAGCCAGTTAAGCAGAAGCTTAGGAGGCTTAGGCTATAATGGGCAGATAAGGTAAAAGAGGAAATTCATAAAAAGATTGAGGCCAAGTTTTTTATTTAAGTGCAATAACCAACCTGGTTGGCCAATGCCGTCCCAGTAGCCAAGAAGAACGGCAAGGTGCGTATGTGTGTTGACTATCAAGATCTGAACAAGGCTTGTCTGAAGGACAACCTCCCATTACCTCACAATGATGTGTTAGTAGACAGTGCAGCTGCTTGTATGATGTATAGTTTTGTCGATGGTTATGCAGGCTGCAATTAAATTCTTAACAAGATAGCTGACCGAATCAAGATAGCCTTTATTATTGAGTGGGGGACCTTTACTTATAGGGTGATGCCATTTGGTTTGAAGAATGCAGGCGCAACTTATTAGAGAATGGCAACAAGGATCCTAGATGACTTGATCTACAAAGAAGTGAAAGTATACGTGGATGATATGATGATCAAGTCAGCCACTAGAGAAGGTCATTTTGAGGCTTTAGAAAAGTTCTTTCGGAGGATCAATAAGTATAACCTGCGATTGAACCCCAAGAAATGCATCTTTGGTGTCACTTCAAGGAAACTGTTCGGACATGTGGTCAACCAGAGGGGGATTGAGATCGACCCGGACAAGGTTAAGGCCATCCGAGAAATGCCGGTGCCTCAGAAGGAAAAGAATGTCAGAAGTTTTTTGGGTAAGATGCAGTATGTCAGCAGGTTCATCGCCAAACTCACTTCAATCTGCGAGCCAATCTTCAAGTTGCTAAAAAAAACTAGCCCGTAGTATGGAATGAAGACTATCAGAAAGCTTTTGATACTATCAGGGAATATTTGCTGAATCTAACAGTTCTGAGACCACCACAACCAGTCAAGCCGCTTATTCTGTATTTGGCCATAGAAGATAGTTCCGTAGGCGCCATGATGGCCTAGGAGGATGAGTTCGGAGTGGATTTTGCAATTTATTACCTTAGTAAGAAGTTCCTTTCCTACGAGGTCAAATATGTAGAAGTAGAAAAGATTTGCCTCAGAGTAATCTGGGCCTGCAAGAATTTGAGACACTAATTTCACTCTTACAGGGTACAAGCGGTGGCAAAACAAAATTCTCTTAGGTACTTGCAGGAGGCTCCATTATTGCTAGGGAAAATGGGGAGATGGTTGTTGTTATTACAGGAATTCGACATTGAGTACATCACTCGGAAGACCATCAAAGGGCGCATAGTAGCAGAGTTTCTAGCTAAACACCCGATCCAAGGAGATTCATATGAGTTCAATTTCCCGGATGAGGATGTGGCAGCTATAACAGTACGAGGTTGGCAGTTGCACTTTGACGGGGCTGTAAATAGCAGGGGGACAGGATTGGGAATTATTCTAATAGCCTCGGATGATGAAAAACTCCCGCTGGCTAAGAAGTTAAGATATAAGGCCATCAACAATGAAGCCGAATACGAAGCCTGCACTTTCGAATTAGAAGCCTTAATAGCCCCAGGGGGCAAAGAGTGTAAATGTCTTTTAAAATTAATCACTAGTAATCAATCAGATTCAGGGTGAGTGGGCTGTTAAGGAAGAATGGTTGATACTATATGTAAAACACTTGAGGGATCTAAGCCACCAGTTTGAAGAATGCATATTCTGCTTTATTCTGTGAGACAAGAATTAGTTAGCCGATGCGCTTGCAACTTTAGTATCGATATTGGATAACCAAAAGGGAGTAGTTATGAAGCCTATGTTGATTTCTTATTCTAAGAGGCCTAGCTTTGAGTCCAACCCTGTAATGAAAATGGAAGTTATCGATGGAAAGCCGTGGTACCACAATATCAAAAATTACCTAGAGAACACAACGTTCCCAGAAGAGGCCACTGAAAAAGACCAGAGGTTGATTCGCAGGTTATCTACTCAATTCATCTGCATAAGTGGGGTATTGTATAAACGACAAGTCGACAGTATCCAATTAAGATGTCTAGACGAGAGAGAGGCTGAAAAGATAATAGAGGAAACTCGTAGCAATGTTTGTGGGGCCCAAATGAATGGTTTGATACTGGCCAAGAAAATCATGAGACAAGGGTTCTATTGGCTCACCATGGATACAGATTGTTCAAAATATGTAAAGCAATGTTAGTTGTGTTAGCAGTATACAGACTTGAGGCACTTGCCAGTTTTGAAACTACACAGTTTAACGCCGCCTTGGCCGTTCGCAGCTTGGGGAATCGATATTATTGGAGAAATAGGCCCTACGACCTCTAATGGACATAGATTCATCATAGTCGCTATCGATTACTTTACTAAATAAGTGGAAGTTGAGTCATTTAAGAAGGTCGATGCTTGAGATATGGCTAGGTTCATTGAAAAGAGTTTGATATGCAGATACGGTCTCCTACATCACGTTGTGTCCAACTCATGGCTGAGACAAAGAAATTACTTCAGAAGTATGGCATCGAGCATCACAAATCCTCTCCGTATTGCCCGCAAGCCAATGGGGCAGTAGAGGCCGCCAACGAGAATGTTAAGAAAATCCTAGCCAAAATTGTTCAGAACTATAAAGATTGAGCAGAAAAATTGCCTTTTGCACTTTGGGGTTATAGAACTGCTGTCAGAACTTCCATGAGAGCCACGCCATATTCTTTAGTATATGGGATGGAAGCAGTGTTGCCAATTGAAATAGAGCTCAGGTCATTAAGGGTAGTTATGGAGGCTCGAATTTCAGAGGCCGAATGGGCCCAACGGTTGTAACATCTGAATATGTTGGATGAGAGCAGGCTTAGAGCCTATTTTCACAATCAAGTTTATCAAAAAAGGCTTGCCAGGTCATTCGAAAAAAAGGTCAAGAAAGGGGGATCTGGTATTCAAGCAAATGGGACCAGGGTTGCCAGACATAAGGGGTAAGTTCGGACTAATGTGGGAAGGTCCTTTCGTTCTCAAAAAGCTATTATCAAAAGGAGCAGCAATTCTGGCAGATAGCGATGGCAATAAGTTCAAGGAGCCAATCAACATTGATAGACTCAAGAGGTTCTATGGCTAAAGACTAAAAATCAAAAGAAGAGAATAAAAGCCCTGAGGGTCGAAAATCGAAAAAAAGGCGGCTTTGCTAAAATTGGGCTCCTCGTCAGGGTGAAAACTAAAAAAAGGCATCCTGGGTAAAAATTAGAAGCTTGAGAGAAAATGTCCAATCAAAAAAACCCGAGAAGGCTGATTGGTAACAAGAGTTTGATGCTATCATGATATATTCCAGGAATGAATATAGCTTAATTTGCATTTTGAATTGGTGTTAAATGGTGATCATGTATAGTGAAATCATACTGAAATGTACATAATTTTGCAAAAAGAAATAAAACTGAATTTATTCATTCACATTATTTTCTAGTTATGTTTTAAAAAGAAAAACACATCACTCAAAATGCGTGTAAATCTGAACTATGCCCTATTACTGCTCTCGCCAGCCAGATCCTTAAGTCGATGTGTCCTGCTATCGACTGCAGGGCTAAGAACCCATCTCTTATAAGCACTAGTAGAAGTGATAGAATGAGTTCCAAAGGATGGTATGACAGTCTTCACCGGTAATTCAGCCCAGAGATCATGATATCTGGAAGTGAATGCTAAAGACAGAACTCCACCTCAAAAAGATAGAGGGAGTCTCACCACATCTTGCGTTATCCCAAGCTATTGCACATAGCGGGCTGTGATATAAAAAGTGGCTTCGCGAAGCCCGCATAGGGGTACACACCATAAAGAGCCATCGGCTATCACGGCACAGAGGGGAAGCCAAACATTCATGAAATTGATATCCTCGTCTGTTACTTCTCCAAGTCTGGCGATGCCCTCATCGAGAGTCACAAATGAGTACAGGCACTGATGGGGGAGGAGGTGCCTCGGGGAATATTGACTGATAACCCTAGGTGGAGGTTCTGACAGCAGTTTTAGCTTTTCTTGTAGCCATATTTGAAAATTAATAATAAAAGAAAAATAAAGGAAAAATAAATAAGAAAAAATAAATAATAATACATAAAAGCCGCTGGAGTGAGTTGGATTCACCCCAGGCAAAAGTAAGGCATGGGGTTGTGTGAAAGTCCGAAAAAGGAAGCTTTTTCCGCTAAGAAAAACTACTGTGAAAATCTACGAGGGACACATACCTTTTAAATAATGACGTATCTAGAAAAATAAAGGGCTCCCAGAGAAGGCAGCGGAGGAATCAGCACGGACAGAATCCAAGCCAAGAATAGTCTTGGCAAGGATCAATGGGAAATGGGTTAGCTCATGATCAAAATCATCAACAATCCCTAATAGACGAAGGTCACTGGTCAGCTCCTCTGAAGTCACGGTCAAATACCTCTTGAGACAAAATAGGAAAATGACACCCGTACGGAATGGGGGAACATCGGAGAAGTCCTCCAATGCCTCAATCAGTGGCTCTAAGGCAAAAGTAGAACCCTAAGGGACCAACCGGGAAGCATCAGAAGGAGGAAGGCTCAAGGACAATGCGATATCCCAGGTATGGATCAGACCATAACGAGGAATGCAGGGTAAGGCACTAGGAGGATACTAGGACCCAACAATGGCAGTAAACTCTTCAAGCAGGGGGCATAGTTCCTGATAAGTTAATCCGAAGACATGAAAATAGGGGTCCCAAAAGTGGGCTGCAGCCAGAAGGAGGTTGTGATCTATCCTCATTCTTCTCAGGAATTTCAAGCCGAAAAGTGGAGAAAGGGCAATGTTTTTCCAAGTTTGGGGGTTATCAAGAACTCTGTGCATCTTGGTGATGACAGACATAGACATTTCGTAGGTGTTGTAGCTAAGAAATTAAAACTAACAAACCAAAATAAAGAAGAAAAGAGAGGAAAACCTGAAAAAGGAGCTTTGGCAGAGGCTCGAAGTGTTGAAAGTGCACAAAGTTCAAGTAAAAAGGGGTATTTAAAGGGTAGCACCAACCAACGGGATGCCTGTCTGTCGGTATTCGGATGGGAAGCCCGTCGGTCAACTAGGTTGATCCTTAGGAGATCTATTTTTTTACATATTTCATGCATGTCACGCGCATAAAATAAATTTTGTGCACTTTTATCGTCTTCAGAATCTGACAGGGACAGGCATCGAGCACGAAAATCGGAACAAATATTCAAGGAGTAAAAAAAAGGCATTAATTGGTTAATTAATTCATTAATTAAACTAATTAGTGAAGGGGGGCGGAAATGAAGCGAAAATGGAATTTTTACCGATCGATGGGATGCTCGTTGCTCGGTGTAGGGACGGGCTACCCGTCGGTCATGAAAAGTTATATAAGGTGCGCCCAGCGATGCCTCTTCAGTTTTCTCTTCTTCTTCCTTTTCTCTCTCGCAAAAACTAACCGCCCACTTCATTTTTTTTGCTCATTTCCCACTCGTTTCTTGTCCGTTTTTAGCACTGCTTGTGCCAAAGCGACCCTTGCACAGTCGTGCACATCTGGCACTACTTTTTTTTTGCATTTTTCGTAAAGCTTTTTTTTAGTTCATTTTGTCAACTACCAGGTTAGTTTGTCCTATTTTTCTACTCTTTTCTATTTCTTTTTTAAGTAATTTGCATGTAAAATGTATGTCTAGTATATTTTAGATAAATGTAGGACTAAATTCTACCCATTTATGCTTAGCCTTTTTGGACTGTATATGAACCATGACCATAGAAATATGTATATGCATGAACAAATGAAAGAAAAAAAAAACAAAAAAAAGAACTATGGACTTGCCCCCGTTTAACCAAATTTTGAGACCAATTTTGACTAAATGAAACACGTAATAACATGCAATTATGAAATGTTGCTTCAGGCCTGAGGCCTATCCCACTATCTTGTATTCTCATTGCAGGAAGTTGGGCACATCCTTGCCAGGATACTGTCCGAATTTTTGGGTAGGCAAATCCTTGCCGGGATGCTGCAAAAATTTTATTGGTAGGCACATTTCACAAGAAATGTGGCCGAAATTTATGAAATTTTTAATCTTTTGATTAGCTTGTTTGTGACCAGGCTGAGCCTCAGGCTCCTATATGGATGAGCAACGAGGCTAGGGAGAGATTCTGAGCATTGGCTCGTGTACAATTCAGAGCCAGCCATTTCGTCTCCAGACCCTTCTTACAGAGCATGGGGATGCTGGAGGAGGTGGATGCTTTAGCTGCAGCTGCAGGATGGATGGAGTTCTTGTGGATGTCATTTCAGACTTATCCAGAGGTCATCTTGGAGTTCTTGGTCACCCTCAATTACGGGGGATTCCAGAGATCAGACACCCAGGAGGGGGTCATATAGTTCTGGGTCAGGGGGCACCACCACAGCGTCACGCACTAGAGATTTTCTGAGGCCATGGGGCTACCATATGGGACAACATTGGGAGATGATCGCTATGACGGGAGTGCCGTATGAACATGATACGGTGAGGAATACGGTGCTCTCATCATAGGCGATGCGATATGTACACAGGGTGCTCTCTAGCTCTTATCTGGGCTGGGCAGGTAATCCGAGTTCTGTGAACAGAGTTGAGATCTGGAGCTTATGGGTGATGGTATTAGGCTTGCGCCTCAACATTAGCCATGAGATTGTGGCTAACCTGGTCTGAGTCTCGCGGGGAGCAGCCCCTACAGTATGGGCCGGAGGAGTGATTGCAAGATTACTACTACATATGGGAGCTGACCCAGACAGTTTCGGGCCTCAACTGGATGAGAGTGTGTACGTGGATGCTTCAGCAGCTCTGACCATGGGTATCATTGCATCGGTAAGAGATCAGACAGAGAAGTATTGATTGTTGTCTGTACATGAGACAAGGCACTTCTTCTGCAGGTGGCTTCTGCACTGTCTCTGATGGCGCTTGCGAAGGACGTCCACTGGCTCTTCCACTCTGATTCCCTCTCGCTCTCTGACCACTGGCTCTACCCTCCGTTCTACCCTGAAGCTCTCTTTTATCCGGACAATTCGCCACCATGTGCTCTTGACTACCACATCTGAAACATGCTCCAGAGATCCTTCTGCACTCGCCCCAGTGGCGCTTATAACAATGCTCACACTCAGGAATCACACTTCCCTTGCTAGAGGGTGGCGCTACACTCTCGACTTCCGAACGAACCGGAATCGAACTCTTCCCACTATGGCCACTCGGAACTCCTCTCGACTTCTTGCCACTTCCAAACCCATCACTTGGTGCTCTCCTCTTGCTCTCAATCCTTTGCTTGATCACCTCAGACTCTTCTAACTTCATCGCTGCTGCCACAAGCTGATAATACCCCACGGGTTGCAAAACTGAAATTGCCGACAACTGACCTCTATACACCTCCCGAAGTCCCTCTAGAAAATGCCGACTTCTGAACTCATCCGTCAACAAAGTCTCAGGCACATACTTACTCAACCGGCTGAATTCTTTATCATACTCGCTCACTGTCATACCTCGCTGCCTCAGACTGATAAACTCTCTCCACTTAGCCTCTTGATACGCCTTCGTCACATACTTCTGCTCAAATTCTTGCTTGAAGAATTCCCAAGTCAACACGGCTGGTCGCTGAGGATTTCGCATCACTAATTCCCACCAATCGTACGCTGGCCCTTGAAGCAACGATACTGCACAAAGCACCCTCTGTTCTACAGGACATCTTATCTCTTGCAAAATCCGATCCACTCTCTTAAGCCAAAATTCGGCGACATCAGATTGGTCCAAAGCAGTCCCATGAAAATCCTCGGCTCCTCTCTTCCTTAACAACTCGATCGGGGCCTTTGGAGCAGTCAGCCTCTCTACCAACTGAAGCAAACCTTGCACTAGGACCTGATTCTCTTGACCAAAGCCCATACCAGGAATCTCTTCTTGTTGATGCTGAGGAGCAGGTTGCTCACCTCTCACTACACTTGCACTACCAACCGTCTCACCCACATGCTCACTTGGATCAGATTCCATCTAGACACTACACAAGACAAGACACATCTGCATTAGGCCACGACACAAAACCAACTTGCATGTAAAGACTCGACACATAACAAACAGAGGCATCCAGAACCGCCTAAACCGGCACTCTGATACCACAACTGTAACACCCCCCTCCGCCGCCCCCATTGGAAGGGCACCGGCGGGCGCGCTACAACACGACACTCACTCACGACGCGACAAAGCATACAACGGAAGCATACATGCGCTAAGCGGAAGCATTCACTAAACATAACAAATGAATATGGAAAGAAAAGGAAAATATTCTTCATTACATAAATAATCAACATACAAGATAAATACAATGTTCCAAAAGATTACATCTTAAAACTTTTACAGAAATCAAGGATATACAAAAGAATTACAGGAGGAGACCAAAAATAAATAACTCGACTCCTATGTGGCCAGCCTGCAGATGCGCGACACGAGCAACTCCCAAAATCCTTCACGCTACCTGCACGGGATAAAAGCCCGTGCTAAGCGATAACGCTTAGTGGGGAGAAACAAACACAACAGAACACTATACCAGGAACATACACTAACATGCATGAAGCAATAAGAATCAGAATACAGAAATAATAAATGAATATATATGAGCAGAATAAATAAGAGAAAGCACTAAGCCAATAAACACCATACAGAATCACATTATAATTAAAACACTTCACTAAGCCAACATCAGACATTTCACACAATAGCCTGAAATCAATGGTGGAGGATACGGGAACACGGCACGGGAGACCGAAGCCTCAAAAACATTTTAATACCCGAAGGTAGCGCGAGAGACCGGAGTCTCAAAACATTTTATCACTACACGGAAGATGACCATCTCGGAGGTCGGCCGCTTCGCCCGAACGGGGCGGACTTAACAGCTGTTCACTAACCCTTCTTAAGCATGCTTAATTATCCTATACCTTGACACTTCAGGCTCGACAACACATTAACTCACACGACATTGCACAATTAAAACAAAATTCAATTCAAAACTCTTATATTAAAAATAAGTTCATATCAAAGCACTAGTACACTAATGTCACGAGTCAAAGGCACACACATTTTCCATGCAATAAAGAGAAACCGTGCAAAGTGGAACAAAAGAAACACACTCAGAAAAGAAGACAAGCAGGAAGGCCTCTGTCGCGATCGCGACAGAGCACGGAGTACTACCTCGCGACCTCGCGCCAATAGGCCTGGTCGCGACGTAGCGCTCGCGGCAGCAAATCACGGGCCGAACTCTGTCGCGCTCGCGACAAGCGTCGCGATCGCGACAGAGACCAGTTCCTTCCTCCTCGCGCGCACACTCGGCGGCGCGCTCTCGCGGAGGGTTCCGCTACCGAGCTCTCTGTCGCGCTCGCGACAGGCGTCGCGATCGCGACAGACGGCTCCACAAGGACAAGGGTCAAGTCCGTCTTCTGTCGCGCTCGCGACAGACGGCTCCACAAGGACAAGGGTCAAGTCCGTCTTCTGTCGCGCTCGCGACAGACGTCGCGATCGCGACAGAACCCAGATTCGCCCAATCTGCACGTTTCCTACTCTTTTCGCACACAGTTTTTCATACCTGCCCTCTACATGCTCATGCACTTACCTCACGCCTCCAGCACATCACCTCATCACTTTCAAGCCACATAAACACATTTATACACGATAATCAAACATCAATTCAACAAGAATCACTCACAACTAAACTCAATTCAATAATCATGGCATATTCAAATTCCGGAAACACATAATCTTCACTATATCACTAGCACTTCATTAAATCACTACTTAATTAAACATGCATTTGCAAAACACTCACTATTACTCACAACATGCAATCACAAGATAGAATTGATCCCAAGGAGATAAATAGAGACAAACTCAATCCACAACCATAGCTCACAAACACACACTCAAATACAATTTCCATACTAAAACCAATTAAAATCCCAAACCTGGAAACAGCAGCTTCAAACCGAGCACCTCACGATTCTACTATATCCTTGCCTTTGCTCTTCCTTCTCTCTTCCGAAGCTTACACAAACCCAATCCACAATCAAAACCAGAAGTCAAGGAGCAAGAAACAAATAAAAGAACCCCAATCCGAAATCAAACACTTACCTTCAACACTTCCAGCTCAAACCTTCCAGAAACCCACTCAAAACTCAAAGAAAATGCAAGAGAAAAGAGATGAGAGCAGCCAAAATGGAAGAAGGAGAGAGAGGGAACGGGAAGTGAAGAAGAAAGGGAGAAAATGAGTTAGCTTCCAAGGGAAGCTAGGCAAAATCTGCCCCTTCATTCCCTCTCTCCTACTTTTCATTAATTGCTCACCAACCCTTGCCACTTGTCACAATCTTAAAGAATCAAGCCATCCATCTTAACAAAACCACTCATGGCACCATACACTAACCACACACAAGCCTTTCTAATACAAATATCTTCAAATGCACCACAACCCACTCAATAAAAGCCTTAATCCACTCACACCCTACAATTCTACACCACAAGTACACACTAATATTTCCTTCTCTTCAATTAATACCTAATTTATTAATTCCTTAATAACAAATCCAATTTTCCTTATGCTTATATACGAACATACCCTTACTTTACCAGCTTAAAACACAGATTCCGACCAGGCCCTATTTGGGTTGTTACAGCCCTCATGTTCTGGATAGGGATTTTGGAGGGTGCTATACCACCCATATCTGCATCCATTAGGGAGTTTAGGGAGCAGACAGAGACCAGGCTCACGGACATCCAAGACACGGCCAGGGATCAGACCATGAGACTATCGAGGGCCTTCACAGCGCTGGGGGGCATAGTCAGAGACACCTTGGAGTTCATCGACATTTGTGCTCAGCCTTTCCTAGATGGATATGCTCAGGTCCAGTTCCAGCAGGCCACCCCAGCAGCGGGACAGCCAGTATTTACACCGGTTATCATCTTATCGCGTTATGATCTAGGGGCTGGGCTCTCAGTACCTCCTAGTCAGCCTTCCACTTCCAGAGCCAGGCCATCCACATCTTCATCCCGGGATCAGCCAGTCGATGTATCAGATGATGAGCAGGACCCAGAGGAGCCCTCGAATTACTGCCCTTTTTAGTGTTTAGGGAGTTTATTTTGTTGTACTTATGTATTTGTTTTACAAAATCTGTATTTTATTAGTGAAAACTTACATTATGTTAAATTTTCATGCCGTATATTTTTCTGTTAAAGTCTTACTTACACTTTTTGAATGTTTGATAACACGATAAGTAAGAATTACAAAAATAAGTAATAACATAAAAAATGTCTGCGAATTTACGCTTACAAAATGAATTAATTAGCAATGAATTAGTAAAATCTTTTATAACCACAAGAACATGACATCACATTGACCCGAGGATGGTCAGCAGTAATCAAAAATCATACCTTGCAGATAGGATGGCGGTCAGCAAATCAAAAATCATACCTTACAGATCGGATGGAGGTCAGCAAATCTAAAATTATATCTTACAGATCGGATGGGGGTTAGCAAGATCATGCCATGCAAGCCCGAAAGTGGCCAGCAAGATAGAATATTCAACCTCACGCTTTGCAGATGGGACGAGGGGTTCGCAAGGACACTGCACAAGCCAGGATGAGGCCAGCAGGACACATGCGATAGAACAAATTACAATCAACATTGTAGTTAGAGAACACTGTATCTCACATCACTCAAACACCGTGCAAGCCAAGACGAGGCCAGTGGGACACATGCGATAGAACAAATCACAACGGGGTTGTAGTTAGAGAACACTGCATATCTCAAACACTGTGCAAGCCGAGATAAGGCCAGCAAGACACATGAGATAGAACAAATCGCGATTGGGCTGTAGTTAGAGAACACTGCCTCTGATATTCAGGCACCGTGCAAGCCGAGAAGAGGCTAGCGATGCCCATGCGATAAAATAAATTGCAATCGGGTTGCGGTTAGATAGCACTACCTCTCACGATAGTCAGACATCGTGCAGACCGAGACGAGGCCCGTAGGATGAAGGGGGTTGAAGGAATTGTCAAAAGGTCATGGTAAAATACACTACTACTCTATAACGAGGAGTCACCAGCTTGGACACAACAACTGAAAGGTAAGGACTGCCTTAGGTATGCATTTCTTCCCTTCTTCTCTGAATTTTGGCTCATCTAGACACTACTGTACTAGTTTTCCCAAAATTGGGTGCAACTGTAAACACCGGGTCCTGAGGTAGTCCAGATCAGAGTTACCCGATGAAGATATCAATGTCTATTTCCAGGAAAATGTATGAAAGTTGTGAGTTTTCATTCTTTGGTTTTACAAGGATTGAGGATTCTTCTTGGTAATAGGGGATTTCTGGACGTCGGGAGGAGTTCCTATTTTGAAAATCTGGACTTTGATCCACCGATGGGTATTTCATCAGTCAGAGTGACGCCCGTCACTCGTGCCCAGGGACGGCCCCCCTCCCGCATGAGCTGCGCATGTCGCTCGTACGGAACGGGTTGTCTCTCGCAGGAGCGATGCACGTCTGTCGCGATGAGCGATGACCTTCGCTCGCTTGCGAAGGCCGTCTCTCGCATTGAGCGATGCTCGTTGCTCGTGCGAAAGATGCCTGCCTCTCCCGAGCAACGGCTGTCTCTCGGCCTCCGTCTCTCGTGAGTGGCCCACCACCCAAATGATCAAGGATGCCCCCATCATCGATGCCCGTCGGTCGTCGATCTGCCGTTGGTTTGAGCGGGATTTCCCAGATTTTCCATATCTTCTTAATTATATTGCTAGATTTTGCAAATATTTACTAAAACTTTTCAAATATATTTTCAAGATTTCCTAAATCTTTTCAAATATTTTCAAATTTTGGATTTGATTTGGAAAATATTCTGCAAAACATTCGGATTTGATTTTGATTTCAGAAATCTTTTTCAAATTTAAATTCTATGTTTAAATTTATTTGAATTATTTTCCTAAACCTATAAATAGGGGGTTGAGGCTCATTATTCAGGGTTAGAAGTTTTTTACAAGATAAAAAGGGTTAGTAATTTTCACGAAACAGAGAATTTTCCTATAAAAAGTTTTTTCGCTTTTAGTTTCGTCAGATTTTCATCAAATATTCTTCAAATCAAGGCAAATCTGAGAGAACTAAACTAATTAATTTCTATTCGATCTAGCCTTTTTAGCATTCATAATCGCTACAAAAACATCAAGAAGGAAAAATATAATTTTCTTTTCTTGATTTGTTTTCGAAAACACGATTTTTGCAGTCAAAAACCTATTAAAATTATGCATCACGGATCAATCCTTGTAGAACTCATGGAACAGAAATCACTCGACATTCACCTTCAGAGATAATATTCCGAGGGTAAACATTCTGGATCAATCTTCATTACATTGAATCATCTCATATTGATTTAACACATGAAATCTCATTTTATTCAAAATAAAATGATTTTTATTTGATTTTATCTATTTTTTCTTAGTCTGGGATGACCGACGGTCAGAGGACCCATCGACGGCCGTCGCTCGGACGTTGAGGGCTTCTACCTCCACCTATCGGTCGGCCTAGGGATGCCCATTACTCATGCGTTGTGGGCCGTCCCTGGGCCTTTCCCCCTCCATTTCGTTCACTTTTTTTACCACTTCTTCTTTTCTTTTCTTTTCTTTATTTTCATGAAAATTATTCATAGATTCCTTTTCTTTATTTATTTTTTCATGTTTATTTTAATTGTTGCACAAACATGGTTTTTATTTCGTGAGTTTTATTACTTCTATATTAGAGTTGAGTTATAAGAAATGGAGGCCACCGCAATGATCTAAGGAGTATTATTCGGGTTTATCCTTTTACCTATTCCTCCTTATTTTAATTTCCATTTATTGTAACTATTATTTTATTTCACTAACATGAAAATGGCTAAGTATTTGTGTTAATTAAATTGGAGTATCCACTAATAAAATGAAAACCGATGTCCTATTTCTTTCATCAAATAAAGTTGACACTTTAAAGTTGTTTTTATAAGTATGCATGCGAGGACCAATGTCCTCACTCCTTAACGAACATCTCATTTTATGTATGATCGACGTGCCATTAATAATGGGGGTTGTATTTCTCCCCTAATTTTATTTTAATTTATTGGATTTTCACTTATTTTATCCTAATCTTGCTTCCATTTATCGCTTTCATTATATGATCGACTTACGCCTTAATTAATTGCATTAAAGTGAATGAGAAAATGGAATGAAATCTTATAGTTAAAACTCAAATATAACTTTAACCAAGATATGAATAAATGGAAAGTCCCCAGCCATCTCTGGTCTTAGGCTCAATGAGGTTAGAGGACCATCTTAATGTTCTATTGGGGTGGGGTCTCTAAAATATATCTTGTTGCCCAAAATAGGCCTAATTTGCATAGTCCTAGGCTCCATGAGGTTAGAGGACCACCTCAATGTCTTATTGGGCTGGGGTCTCCAAAATATCTCTAGCTTGTCCAAAATGGATCTATATGCATCGTCTTAGGCTCCATGAGGTTAGAGTACCATCCCAATATTCTATTGGGATGAGGACTTCAAAATATCTCTGGCTTGCCCAAAATAGACACAGATGTACTGTCTTAGGCTCAATGAGGCTGATGACCTTTCCTAATATGTTATTGGGTGGCGAATCCAAGAAACCTCCTTGTTGCCCAAAATAGACGCCCTTGTAAAACTCATACATGTTCCATGATCCTCTCTCGAATGACCTAAAAGCGGGCGTTCAGGGCCATCGCGGTTTAGCGCGTGTCACAGGAGTGGTCAGTTAAAGAAGAGAGGTTGTTGCCCTATATGAAGTACTTGAGAATGTTATGTAGTCAGTTTGAGACTTGCACTTTCCACTTCGTCCCCAGGGATGAGAATCAATTGGCTGATGCCATTACGACGTTCGTGTCCATATGGGATAATCCAATAGGGGTTGCTATGAGACCCATTCTGATCTCTAGTTTCAAAAAGCCTTATTTCGAAACTGAGCAGGTAATGGAGGTTGAGGTTCCCGATTGAAACCCTTGGTACTATGATATTTAAAATTATTTAGAACGGTCAGTTTTTCCAGAAGAAGCCACCGAGAAAGACCAAAGAATAATTCAAAAGTTATCCACTCAATTCATTAGTGAAGATGGCACTTTGTATAAGAGGCAAGCTGATGGTATCAAATTGAGATGTTTGGAAGAGAAAGTGCAATACCCCTTTTCCGCCCTAGTAGTTTGAGCCATGCGGTGTGCAAGTATGTATGTGTAATTTTGCATGTGTTATTTTAATCGACTTTTATGCATGAATTATGAGTTTTGTTAGAGTGTTGTTGCATGTATAGTAGTAGTGTATATGTGTGAGGGCTTTGTGGTAGTGAGGATGTATATAGGGAGTTAGTGCGTGTATTAGTGTAGTTGGACTTGGGTGTGGTGTAGAGTGTGGTTGTAGGGTGCGAGTGATCAAATCCCACCATTGGTAAGATGACATGTGGCAAGGATTTAGAGAGGGGTATAAATTGTAAGGAGAGAGAAAGAGAGAGCAGGAATTCACTGCCTTGCTCTCCCGTTCTCCCTTCCTTACGCCATCTCCTCTCCTCCTCTTCTTCTTTCCCATATTCCATCTTATTCCCTCTTCACTTGGCTAAGATTTTGGTGGAAATTGATCAACTCAAGTGAGATTGGTAAGGTTTTGGTTAGGTTTTCCTCTTCTTATTCATCTTTTCTTTGATTTTGTTAGTTATGGTTTTGAGCTAGGGTTTTGTTGGTTGTGTGTTTTGGGTGTTATTATTTAGAGGTGCCTCCTAGAGACCCCAAGGGTAAAGAGAAGGCTTGTGGGAGTGGAGCTTGTGATTAGAAGCTAAGGATTTCTAGGTTTGGGACTTTTTTTGTGATTTTGATGCATTTTGCGATTTAATTTGCTGGCTTTGATTTTTCTAGAAAATTAGGGGTTTATGATGTTTATATTGGTTGATATGTTATGGGTTTTAACTCATGTGTGTTGAGATGCTTTGAATGAGGTATATTGGATCAAATGTGTAATTGATTGAAAGTTTGAAAGAATTTCTGGTTTTTGTTAGATTAGGGATTTTGATTTTTGTTATTTGCATGATTCCATTTTGATTATTGGTTCAAAAGTTGAATTTTATGTTGTTGATGATGGTTAGAAAGTCTGATTTGAGTTGTGTTGAAGTTTGGTTGTGAATTTGGGTTGATTTCCTTTGATTTTCTGGGTTTGGGATGATCCACACGGCGGTATGAAATGGGTATACCACCGTGTGATCGTATTCTATCCTTTGTTTTCCTTGTCCGTGATTTTACACGGAGGTAAGGACTTTGCATACCGCCGTGTAAAGTCATTCTGTTTTGAAAGATTTTTGTGTTGTGCATTTTACATGGGGGTAAGGATTTCCCATACCGCCGTGTAAATGCATTCTATTTTCCTGAAGTTTTCGTGTTTGATATGCTACACGGTGGTATGGCTTTACCTTACCACCGTTTAGGATGTCTTACATAGCGGTAAGGTTTGGTCATACCGCCATATAAATGCCTTCTGTCCTGAATTTTTGAAGTTTTGGATTTTCGTCTTTTTTGTCCCATTTATATTTGGTTTTGGTTTTAATGTTTATTTAGTGTCATCTCAGTTATTAAACGATATTAAATAGAAATATTTGTTCCATCTAATTATATTGAATGTTATGCATCGATTATGGGATGTTTTATACTTGGCCTAGAAGAGTCAAATTAGTGGATATTAGGCATGCCTAATAGAGTTCAGTAGCTGCAATCCCAATGTGTTCCAGACCCTGATCAGATCCCCATTTGGATCTCGCAATCCTCAATGCGTATGGATCATGTTTAAGTCCCCCAAATGTGAAAATGTTTTGAATGAGAAAATAATGATGTTGCTTTTCGATTGTATCCTCAGGTACCCCCAATGTGTTCACTCGTTATCCGCTATTGTGAGTTAGCAGGCATTTCATTTGTTTATTTGTTATGACTATATGTATGTGAATCAGCATGATTTATGAATTTGATTAAGAGCATTTGAATCCAATTGAATGCGATTAAGCTATGATTTTTATATATATATATATATATATATATATATATATATGTGTGTGATTATAAGCATATGCCATTTTGAATGTCTTTTGCTTTAATGACCATTGTGAATGGCCCCTCATATTATTATGTGTTTTCCCCACTAAGCATTATCGCTTAGCATGAGTGTTTCATCCGTGCAAGTGCGGAAGGTTTTGAGCTTTTGGGAGAGTCTCTGCAGGTCCAACCAACACATAATTTCTGAAGTGTTATATCTTTGATGAGTACCCCTGCAATCAGTTACTACCAGATTGTTCAAGCAGCTGTGCGGGCCGAGAGGCCCACGTTGGTTTTGAGCGAAAGAGCTCAAAGAAGGAATCCCCCTCGTGGACGTTCGTCGTTAGGTAAGAGATCGGGGAACTCGCAAGATGAGTCCTCTTTTGGTCCTGCTTCGATAGGTAGGAGGCAAGGATTTATAGTTGGGTTGAGTGCCGGTAGAGGCAGTTCTGGTGGTATAAGTGAAGTTGTGCCTGAGTGTTCTCACTACAATAAGCGCCACAAGGGCGAGTGTAGGTGGCTCACTGGTGGTTGTTTCCGTTGTGGAAGCACCGAGCGTTTTCTAGCTGATTGCCCTAAGTTGAGTTAGAATACTAGAGATCAGCGTGAGGCTAGCCGAGCTGGATCTAATGCTTCTCAAGCTAGCCAAGGTACAGAAGGTTTTGAACTTTTGGGAGAGTCTCCGCAGGTCCAGCCAACACAGAAGTTTTGAAGTGTTAGGGCTTAGTTTTGTACTTAAGATTCTTTTTGTAATATTTTGGGCTCTGATAAGTTGCAATTATATTAATATTTTAGATTAATTCTTGGCATAATTGTCTGTTTTATTTATTTAATTTTAATGTTAATTAGTTAGTTTTTGTCTTTTCATTAATTTATAATGTTTTTATAATTTTTAATAAGTTTTGGGATGTTTTCATGTGTTTTATTTTAATCCGGAGCTAAATTGGAGGTTCGGAATGGATTTTAGGAACAACTGGTGAAAGAGGGCAAATTTTGCCTAAAGCACAGCCGTGATTTTCAATAGCACAACTGTGCTTTCGAAGGGAGCATGCAACAGCGTGAACAGCCGGTGACACAGTAGGAGGCGGGAACGCACGGAGGACAGCGATGCTCTCGCCAAGAAGCACAACCGTGTTTCTGCGAGAAACACAACTACGTTTCGCATTTTTTCCACCTGTTCGCGCACACGACGCAGCGCTGAGGCGCTAGTTGCTCAAGAACATAGCTGTGCTTTGCGAGAACATAGCTGTGCTTTGTGAAAGCACAGTTGTGCTTTTCTCCAGATATTAAAATGAAACGCCGCTGCATCTTCGAGGGAGAGACCTAATTAGGAGTAAACTTAAGTTTTTATTTTTTTCAGTTCTTCAGCAGTGTTTTTATTTTAATTTAGGTTTTAATTTTCATTTTTAAATACTGTTTTAGCTTAGATTTAATTTCAAGAATTGCAATTTCGTTCTAAATTAATTTAGATTAATTTAGTTCAAATTTATATTTTGGGGATTTAAGGAATTCCAAGGTTGAAGAACAAAAGCTTCAAGATCTATTTTCTCTCTCATCAAGGGTGTATTCTAAACTTGAATTTTTCATATTTTATGTTTATATTGTTGATGTTGGAGTAGTTATTCATGCTTAGGGGTTCATGAATCATACTTTGTATTTGGAATTATGGATTTAATGAATATTTTCATGATTTCTTTTATTTCTCTTGTTATATTTTCTGCATTTATAATGATTATTGGGTTTGATTATGATTTAGTCAGGAATGATGATTGATTTCAAATCTGATTTTTGCTGTAATTTGTTTTTGTTCTATTCTTATATCTCTACATCTATCGATTTTGCTTGCTCCGGAACGGGACACTTGATTTATAGATGTTAGTTTTATAATTTTTGGAAATGTGAGGAATGGATGGGTTCTAGGTTATTTGACTCCGAATTGGGAAAATAAACCGAACTTAGGATTTTAGACCCGTGCATAGGCTAATTATGTGGCTGACTCCGGTTTGAAATGTCATATAATTAGAGTGGCTGACTCCGGATTGGGAAGCCTAGGTTTAGTTGTGTTGTCCAGAATTTCATGTTTATACTGTTTTACCAATTTCCAATTACATTTATGAGGATAGAATTTCCTAAGCATTTAATTTCCTCCTTGAGTAATTTCTTGATGAACAATTTTATATTTAATTGTTAATTTATTTTCTTGCTTAGCTTAGTTTTCTTTACCAAACAAACCGGGGACATCTCAAATTCACTCATCTATAGATATTTAATTTTACAATCCTTTTTCCCTTGGGTACGATAACTCGGGGTCCTAACTATACCCCACTTTATTACTTCTCGATTCGGTACACTTGCCGAACACCGATCAAGTTTTTGGCGCCGTTGCCTAGGAAAAATGGTGTTGTTTGTTTTATATCTTTAGTTGAGTTAGTTTTAGATTTTTATTTTTTTTTATTTATTTTTTCTTTGTTTTATTTTGGTGTTTACCTTTACAGGAAAATTTTGAGGTCTTTTCAAAATGATGTAAGATAGTGTTCAAGATTATGAGTTGGTCCTTTTGCGAGTTCAAGTAATTGATATGAGGAGGGAGATGCAAGAGTTACAACAATTGTATTCAACTTCACCAGTCACCTATTCACCATCCTTTGAAGATCCTTACTCTTAATGGGAAGCACAAGAGTCTAACTCTGCCAAAATCATAAGTCTTCTAGACTACATAGAGGAGAAGATCAAGGCTCAAGGGAATCTATCAGGAGGAGAGGATCAAGGCTCAAGGGAATCTATTAAGAAGTCAAGCATTGGAGATCAAAAATTTGGAATCCAAGTTGGAGCTTTTAATTGTCTCTTCGGGTGATCAAAGAGATGGTGGTGAATTGAGTCATGCACCTATAGAGTTTAACGAGAATTTTGAAATTTTTGAGGATGGGTTGCATGAAGGAAAAAAGGAGCTAATAATTATTGAAGACGAATCTTGTGTTTGTTTGGAAACTAAATTCAATTTTTCTCTGCAGGATAATGCACCAAAGGAGCAAGAGTTGTGTGATTCTTAAATGGAAGCACTAAATTCAGTCCACTCGAAGGATCTATTTAGGCTAGAAGAGCCGGTAGAGTTCGTTTATAGTGAACCCAAGGTGGAGTCATACTTCATCGAAGACATGGAAATTCCCACCTTGGTGGCTTTAGATGATTTTTTCTTACTAATGGGGGAAAATGAGGAGCAAAAACCGGAAAGACCATTATTTGGTTCACAATCTCCTCCACTCGAAAGTAACATGAGTCGAGCTAGGACTCAATAAACTAGAACTTTTATTTTTCTTAACCCTTCCTGTTTAATTTTATGTAATTTATATGTGTTTTTGTGTTTTATGTTTTTAATTTTTTTTTAGTTGTTTATTTTTAAATCTTTATTTTAAAAAAAATTATTTATTTTTATATAAAATAATTTTCCTTAAATTTTTGGTGTGTTAAAAAGTTAATTTGTTCTTTTTAATGTTTAATTTGTTGATTTTTAATTTTTGATTTTAATTGGTTTTCGTTTGTTGTATTGTTTTGGAATTTAATAGGGAAAATAACTTGGAATTTAAAGAAAGGAATTTGCAGCAAAAATGGTGCAGTGGAGCATTGGACAGTAGCATTTTACAGGTATCTCACGGTGACAATTAAATTTATTATCACCGTGACTTACATTTTCATCAGGGCAGTAACGTCAGCTAAAGCGCGAAAACACAGTTGTGCTTTCAACAACACAGCTGTGCTTTCGTTTAAAAATATGCCGATAGGTAGCGCTGAGTAATAACACAGCTGAGCTTATTTCAAAAGCACAACTGTGCTTTTATTCCAAAACTTTTAAAATGCGGTTTCAATTCGGCGCTTCTTCATCCTTTCTCTTTTCTTCTGCCCTGTTCCCCCCCTGTTCTTCAATTTAAAATTTTTCTCTCAATTTTTCTCTTCGATCTCCGTTGCCAACCCAAGCTCATCTCAGGTGATTTTGATTTAATGCATTTTCATAGAGCCTAATGGAATTCTTTTCATCGTATTTCTACTTTTCTCTTATTCTTTGCCGATTCTGATTTTCCCCATAATTTCTGCAAAAATTCCAGATTTTTGGGTTAAGAATTAAGAGCTCTCTTCCATTATTTATCTTCCAAAATTTTTAAGTCAGTTAGCTAATTTTTACAGATTCTAGGTACGCTTTATTCCCACTCTGTTCATTCAAAATTTTTTGTTCTTTTTCTGATTCCTTTGTGCACTAAGCTTAAATCAATAATTTATGTTGTTATTTGACATTATGAATTGAGACGTGTTTCTTCTCTTGCTAATGGGTGTGTAGGATGAGAAAATTGTGCTAAAAATTTATTTTGTTAACTCTGCTCACTAGGTGCTTGATGAAATGCTTAAATGAGAAATTCATGTCAATTTTGGGACTATTAACATGAAATTGCAGCATATTTGTTTAGTTTTTCTTCCCAACTCTGTTATTATGATATGTTAAGGTAATTTTCATATTTAGTTGGCATGAACCAGGTTGCTTGAACATGCAAATAGGTCACTGTTGGCATGCTCACTGCTGTTTTAGAACTTTCAACGAGTGGAATTTATCTAAATATTTCGTACTCTAAGCAATCACATTTTGAGCCTGTTTCACATATGTTTTTGTGTTTGTTTGCTCTTATAGCAGTGTTGAGTTGATGGTTGCCATTAGAATTGACTTTCAAGTTAGTGATCATTGTGCTAGATGGGATGTGTGCTTGTGTTTTGTCTTGAAAAGTAGCTTGCTAAATTGGGATTTTGAGCTTCAGAATTCTTAACTGAATTGTTTTGAGATAATTGGGGCATTATGTTTAGTATGAACATGGAAATAAAATTTTGCAAGTTAAATTCAAATTGCTTGAGATTGTACTTGGCATTATTTTGTTTTAGAAGTATTTGCTGTTGCTTTAGTTTGTAATTTAGATGCAATTGATATTATGTTTATTGTTTTGAGGCAAATGCATGTTTGCTAGCTCCCGAATTGATGGGATTAGGATGAGTTGCAATGGATGCCAATTTTTCAAATTCTTATTTACATGCAACTTTGAATTTATCTTACATATTTTTGCTTTGAATAGAGCATAGGTTGAGCAAACTTTGTATTTCTCTCTTTTATTTTTCATTAAATTGCATTTATATTATTTTTGTCATATACACTTCAAGGGTTAATTACTTGTGCTTATTTTTATTCTCCACCTTGTGCTTTTCATTTTTAATTTGTTTAAATTCTAACTTGTGTAATCTTCCAATTTTGATTAAACTTGTGCATTTATTTTATACTTCAAATTGTTTATACATATGCCTGATGCTTAATTTTCCATATTTTGCATTTTTATTAGCTAGAAAATTTTATTTATTTTGCAAATTTCTGTTGTGAAGTTCTGGTGAGTTTTGTTATTATTCTTTCAATCTAGTCATATATGTGGGTTGCACTTAATGAAACTAAGAATGTGTTGGATAAAGTTTATACTTTCTTTTCAGGAACCATGGTTCGTAATAGAGAGGAGCAACCATCAGCGCCCATTCTTCCTCTTGATTGGTTGACTCCAGCCCAGTGCACTTTGTTCAATAAGCTGGCTGCAAAGATTATTATTTCTAGTTGGTTTATGAGTATGAAGACGGTCATTGACCTGGCCATTCAAGAGAGGGTATTATCTTTGCTAAGGAACATTGGATGGGAGGAGTTCTTTTCTTTGAATGGTCCAACTCATCCTACGATAACCTTGGAGTTTCTTAGTACTTTTCAGCACTCTCCAAGGTTATCTAAGGATGATGTAAATACCATTCAGTTTAGAGTCAACAATACTCCTTATTTTCTATCGATTTCTGACCTGGCTAGATACTTGAGGTTGCCAGTGGATAGAGAGGTGCACATTGTGGGTGATTCAGCTGCACATTGGGCTATTATCGGGAAGCCCAATATGGACTTTCATGCGAGAAACACCAAGTCAGCAAAGCTCCGCTCTCCAGTCTATCAGTACTTGCATAGAGTGATGACTTCTTCAGTGTTCATGCGACCAGGGTGTCCCAGCAATGTGACCACACCAGACTTATTTTTTCTCTATGCTATGGAGGCCGGCATCCGAGTTAATGCCATACCTTGGTTGTGTAAGCAACTTAAGAGAGCTATAGCTACTTCAGGAAGGAGGATCGGGATTGGTGGATTAATCACCCTAATTATGAGAGCCCTATATCTACCTACTCTTAACATGGGACCAGCTTTGAGGTCATCGTACTTTATTGATGAGGAGGTAGTACTCAGGTGTAGGATTGCTATAGAGGATCCTTCTTTCGAGAGTGGATATAAACTTAGGAGAGCAGAGGAGATAGATGGCCATGACTCTCGTGATGATAGAGAGGGTGATTCTGACGATGGTGGCCACCAGCCAGTTGATCCCGATATTGATGCTCCACCACCACCTCCGCCACAGAGAGCGACAGCCACTACTTCCAGTAGGAGGGTGAGATAGAGGAGTGACATGCCATTCTCCCCGCCAGATATGAGCCGCTATACTCAGGGGCATGATGAGCCGTCTTCTTCCACAGCCCCTCCACCCTCAGCTCCATATTTAGATACCTCGATGGTCCAGACTTTGATTTTAGAGATGCAGTCTATGACAGCATCAATGACTCAATTTGAGACTTCTATCAGCATGCTTTAGACTTCTTTTAGTGAGTCCAGGAGGGAGCAGACAGACTTTCAGGAGAGGGTTTGGGAGAGATTGGATGAGTTTAGCAAAGTACTGGCGAAGGTCAGGGCAGCTACCTCTCAGAGTAACCAGTTGATATCTAGCATGGACCAGTTAGTGCAGCGAGCTTGGGAACGATTATCTTCCATTGAGACTCAGATGGAGCAGGTGCGCCGAGATATGGTCCTGGGAGCCGAGAGGAAAGAGGCAGTCTTAGGGGCTTTTCAGCACAGGATTATAACACAGTTGGACAGGTTGAGCACTGAGATTCGCGGATTCTTTACTCCTGTTTCAACTATGTATCCTCCACATCTTAGAAGACCACCACAATGATATTTTGTATATCTTTCACGAAGTGATTCTTTCATAACAGATTTTTGTGTATTATTTATTTTGTAGTTAATGAAATTGATGTAGTCAGGCATAATGTTCTTTTTTTATCTAATTTGTTATATTTTGAAATTGTGTGGCTGAGCCAATGCCGTGTGATAGGATAGATATTTTATTTGTGTTGGCTATAAATTGCACAACTTTCAGAGTATTTCATTTTGCATAGTGATTATTGGATTCTTGAACGGATTTTGAGTTTTCTTCATTTTGCACAGGTGGCATGTAGGAATTTTGTATGGTTTTTAGTTTTGCACAGTAATTATTTTATGTTTGACATTTTTGAGATGATTGTAATAAATTTTAAAATGCTATGAGCTTTTGCGCAGCATGAGGGAAATATTTTTGAAAAATATCATTGTGTGCTTCACTTTCTTGCACTGAGGACAGTGCAACATTTTGAGTTTGGGGTGGAGTACCATTTCAATTTTTCAAACCAAAACTAGTTCCGTTTTATTGTGTCTTTTTAGTTTGTTGTGTGTTTTTTTTATATCTTTAGGGTATCTTTTTAATTTTTTAGTAGTTTTTAATAATTTTTTTTTATTTTGTTTATGGTGTGTTTATGCCAAGTCTTTATTTGGATATTGTTATGGTTGTTCTTATTGATTTAACCTTGATTTAAATTTTTATTTCGTCCTAGTAGTTCTCAATTGTGAATAATTTTGACCTCAGTTTTAGAAATTTGTGTTTCATTCAATTTTAAGTTGAGTGAGAAATAGTCCTATTTGTATCTTTATTTGCTAGACTGCATGTAAACCTTGATTATACTTTGCAATTTCTAAATTTTGAGCACTTTGGGCTTGTTTTTAAAATTTGAGAAAAATTTAGATACAATTAGGGGATTAGATGAAAACTCACTAAGAGCACTAGAACCTTTCTGATTACCCATCTTAACGACTCCTAGACGAGGCATAACTTAGAAAATGATTTAGGCAATCCTTCTTTGAATAGCTACTTTAAATGACTTTTCCTACCTCAATTTCATAGTCTCTTGTTAGCCCGTTGAGCCTATTATTTTAGTATGTTAAATGCGTGCTTGTTTTATTGTTACACATATTAAAACTACCATTAGCCTTAAATGATATTTGCCTCCCCTTTGAAGAGTGGCCACTCTAGTAAGGATGGGTTTGTATTTTGGGTGAAAGGGAGTTTACTTTTTGTCAATTTTTGGTGTAATTTTTGTTTGAAAATTGATTGGTGTGTGTAATGGAGAGTTGAGCCCATTTAAAGAAATGAGTTTGGGGTTGACAAAGGGGAATGTGATTTAAGTTGTTTATTGGTCTTTTGTGATGGAATATGTCATGGTATGTGTATGATGATCACGCAGCGGAAAACAAAAAAAATTTGATCATACATGCCAAACAATTCCATGACAAGAATCGGAAACATGCAATTTTAGGGTTTTAATAACTTACAACTTTAGATGCCTTTCAAATTGAATTTGATGATGACCAGCAATTTAGATGATCTTGTCCACCTTAGATGTTCACCACCAATGCCAAGGAACAGCCTTTTTCGCCACTCCTCTCTATTCTCACACACACACTCGCAAAAACGGCTCAAAACCGAAAGTGCTAGCTTACTAAATATGTATTGTGTAATGGAATTAGTTTGAAGCCACAAGAATTGATCTTGTCCTTCTACTATGTGTAATCAATGCTCAAAGTCACAAGCAAGCAAGGAAGAATCCTTCTCCTTGTGTATTTCGGCCAAGAAGAAAAAAATGAGAGAGAGAGAGATGTTTCACGCAAAACCTAGCCACCACTCTTTTTCTTCTCTCTTAGGGTTTTATTCTTATCTAATATATACCCCTCCTTATGGCAAGTCTTTAATCCAAATTTTCCTACCTTGAGATAGTTAATTCAACCTTAAACACTTCCTAAAGATCAGTAGTAAATATTAGCTCAATCCCTTTTGAATTTAAAATTCAAATTGATTTGAAATAAAACCTTAAGATGTATTAATCAAACTAATCACTTACCATTTAACATGTGCTGAAATTCCCATGGTATATATCCTTTGGAATTTCGGTTAGGTCATCCCATTATTAAGTGATTTAGTTTGACTTAAATATCTTAGGATTTAATACTCAATTAAATTAATTAATACAACATAATTAATTAATTGAAATTAAACCTATGTGGGCCGAATTTCCTCTCTCATGGACCAAGGTCCATTAGCAATTAAATACCCATTACATATACATTAATTTGACTTAAATTAAAAGCCTAAATTAATGCTCAATACTTTATTCAAGTATTTTAAGCCCAATGCTTTGTGTGCGATCCTATAGGTCCATTTAATATTGGCAATGAATTAAAAATTAATTCAAAGGCTATATATATTCTCTAGCAAGATATTATAGCATTCCAAATTAAATGAAAATGCAATTGGCATTTAGTGACCTAATGCAATTTTATATATTCCCTTACCCATAAATATCAGAATTAACATAAGGCATGGAACAAGTCATCCTCATGTGTAAGTTAATTCCTTTCTTGATATTCCAGTGACACTGAACTTCTCAGATAAATAATGATTGCATATTATTACATCTCGGTATGGCCATACACTTCTCAGTTCACTGATCAAGTGGCCGATGATATTTTCTCTCTTATAGAGAGGGGTAATCCCTTCACTTCTCTCATGCTCTCTAACATGAATCAATGCATACCCAAGCATACCCATACTTGTCACTCAGTTACGAGCACGTTAGGTGTATGTCAAAGTACACAGTAATTCATAAAGAGTTTCATAGAGATTTTAGGTCTAAGAACTCCGATACAAAACTTGCATATGAGGAACACTTATGACTTGTACCATGTAGTGTTCTCATGTGTGGATCGTATCCAAATACCATGTTACAAACATGTATCTATGATCTCTGATTGACACTTTTGTCCTTATGATCCGTAAGACAGAACTCAACTAATCAGAGAGAGCATACTAGTCTTAATTCATTTGTTATTCCCATAACAATGACTGACTAGGGATATTTAGAATGAAGTCTCATTTGTTTCAAGGTCTTACAACCATGTGCCTCACACATGATAACTTAAACTGAAACAACATTCTTGGATAGTTCTATCAATTGACATGCACAGGAATACAATGGATAAAACAAATGCCTCATTTATTAACTAAAGTGTTTTATTACAATGTATTGGGGCTAGGGCTTACACTAACAATCTCCCACTAGCACTAGTCCCAATTGGGCATAGCCCTAAGACCGAATGATCTCAAATGAGCTTCGTGCATATTTGGGCGCAACTGTTTCGTCAAAGGATCTGCTACATTGTCTTCACTTGCTATCTTGCTGACCTTGACGTCCCCACGATCAATGATTTCTCTGATCAGGTGGTACCTCCTGAGTATGTGTTTGGATTTCTGATGTGACCGGGGCTCCTTGGCCTGTGCAATGGCCCCGTTGTTGTCACAAAAAATTTCTAATGGATCTAGGATGCTTGGGACCACTCCTAATCCAGAAATGAAATTTCTAATCCAAACAGCCTCTTTTGCAGCCTCACTTGCTGCAATATACTCAGATTCTGTAGTTGAGTCGGCAACGGTCTCTTGCTTTGAGCTTCTCCAGCTGACAGCAGCACCGTTTAAAACAAAAATGAATCCAGATTGCGATCTTGAGTCCTGAGTGCTGGTTTGAAAAGCAGCATCGGCATGGCCTTGTATGACGAGCTCTTCCTGACCACCATACACCAAGAAGTGATCCTTAGTCCTTCGTAGGTACTTAAGAATCCCTTTTACAGCAGACCAGTGCTTTTCACCAGGGTCTTGCTGAAACCTACTGGTTATACTCAGTGCATGAGCAACATCCAACCTAGTACATAACATAGCGTACATGATAGATCCAATAGCAGATGCATATGGGATTCTACTCATGTTGTCCCTTTCCTCTTTGGTTTTAAGGCACTGTTCTTTAGTTAAAGGAACTCCCAAAGCCAAAGGTATGTACCCTTTCTTTGAGTCTCCCATACTAAAACGCTTTAGTACCTTGTCTATGTACTTTTCTTGACTTAGTCCCAATAGCCGATTCGATCTATCTCTGTAGATCCGAATGCCAAGTATTGTCTCAGCTTCACCTAAGTCTTTCATTGAGAAACATTTCCCCAACCATTGCTTAACCTTTTGCAATGTTGGAATGTCATTCCCAATGAGAAGGATGTCGTCCACATATAGGACCAGAAATACTACTATGCTCCCACTAACCTTCTTGTATACACAAGGCTCATCTTCGTTCTTGACGAAGTCAAATTCTTTGACTGCCTCATCAAAACGAAGATTCCAACTTCGGGATGCTTGCTTTAATCCATAAATGGATTTCTGAAGCTTGCAAACCTTCTTAGGATGCTTGGGATTGACAAAACCTTCAGGCTGTGTCATAAACACCTCCTCTAGTAAATTTCCATTGAGGAAAGCAGTTTTGACATCCATTTGCCATATCTCATAATCATGATATGCAGCTATGGCAAGCAAGATCCTAATGGACTTGAGCATGACTACAGGCGAAAAGGTTTCATCATAGTCTACACCATGTGTTTGTCGAAAACCTTTCGCTACTAGTCTACCTTTGTAGGTCTTATCAGCTTTGAGTTTAAATAGCCACTTGCATTCAATTACTTTAGCACCTTGTGGTGGATCAACCAAGGTCCAAACCTGGTTATCGTACATTGATTGCATCTCGGATTTCATGGCTTCAAGCCAATTTTTCGAGTCTGGGCTTTCAATAGCTTCTCGGTAGGTAGTAGGATCCTCACGATCTACTAACTCAATAGTGTCACTGTCAGTGATTAGAAAACCATATCTCTCAATCTCCTGACGTACCCTACCGGACCTTCTAGGTACTTGTGCAATGGGTTCTTGTTCCACAATTGGTTGTGAACTTGATCCCATTTCCAACTCATCCTGTATAGGAGTTTGTGGCGTTTGAATTTCTCCAAGTTCTACTTTACTCCCACTGTCTTTCTTGAGAAGGAACTCCTTTTCCAAGAAAACAGCCTTGCGAGCAACAAATACTTTGTTCTCGGTTTGTGAGTAAAAGTAGTATCCCTTTGTTTCTTTGGGATAACCCACAAATAAGCAGACAGTGGATTTGGACTCTAGTTTGTCAGATGTTAATTTCTTAACATGTGATTCACAGCCCCAAATCCTGAGAAATGACATATTGGGTTCTTTCCCAGTCCATACCTTGTATGGTGTCTTTTCAACTGCTTTAGTTGGAATACGGTTTAGTAGAAACGCAGCAGTTTCTAATGCATAGCCCCAAAAAGAGACAGGAAGATTTGCTAGACTCATCATAGATCGAACCATGTCCAATAGAGTTCGATTTCTCCTTTCGGACACACCATTCCATTGTGGTGTTCCAGGAGGAGTGAGCTGTGATATAATACCACACTCCTTTAGATGACAGTCAAACTCTTGGCTTAAATATTCGCCACCTCGATCTGACCGAATGGCTTTTATACTTTTGCCAAGTTGGTTTTCTACTTCGTTTTTAAACACTTTGAATTTCTCAAAAGTTTCAGATTTATGCTTCATTAGATAGACATAGCCATATCTACTGAAGTCATCTGTGAATGTCCCGAAGTAGCTAAAACCACCTCTGGCTTGTGTACTTAATGGTCCACATACATCGGTATGTATTAGCTCCAATAAGCCATTAGTCCTCTCACCTTTCTTATTAAAAGGACTTTTTGTCATTTTTCCATGCAAACATGGCTCGCATGTATCATAAGACTCTAAGTCGAATGACCCAAGTACTCCAGTTTTGTGGAGTCTTGAAATGCGTTTTTCGTTTGCATGTCCTAAACGACAATGCCAGAAGTAAGTAGGGTTTAACTCATTTGATTTAACCCTCTTTGTATTAATGTTGTATATGGACTCTTTGTTTGATAGATCAAGGATATAAAGGCCATTTTGCAACATGGCATTGCCATATGAAATGCCTTGGCGACGAATATGAGCATTGCCATTTTTAATAACAAAATCAAATTCATCCAAATCCAATAATGAAACTGAAATAATGTTTCTGCTCATAGCAGGCACATAATAACAATTTTTCAAAATTAAACAAAGTCCTGAAGGTAAAGTGAGTTGATAGTCGCCTATCTCCATGGCAGCAACTCGTGCTCCATTCCCCACACGGAGGTCCACTTCATTCTTCCCAAGTAATCTCCTATTTCTTAGCCCCTGCACATTTGAACAAATGTGAGAACCACAACCGGTATCTAGTACCCAAGTGGTAGAAATAGAAAGGTTAATTTCAACAACAAAAATACCTGAACTGGACGCCTTGGCTCCATTCTTTTTGTGTTCTTCCTTGAAGAGAGCGCAATTCTTCTTCCAATGCCCTATTTTGTTGCAATGGAAGCAAGTGCTCTCACTCTCCTTGGGCTTTTGCGCCTTGGGCTTGGATTGGGCCTGAGGTGCGCTCCCATTTGACTTGAACCGAGCCAGGTCATTCTTGGGTTTTGCCTTTCCCTTTCCTTTTCCCTTAGCCGGTCCCTTCTTAATGCCCCCTTGAACCATCAGTATGGGATTAGTCTTTCGAATGTTTTCTTCAGCATTCTTAAGCATCCCATGAAGCTCAGTAACTGACTTGTTCATCGCATGCATGTTATAATTCATTACAAATGGATCATAATCATCAGCCAATGATCCTAAAATCAAGTCAGTAGCCAATTCCTTTGGTACTTGTACCTCAAGCTTCTCAAGAGTATCAAGATACCCTTTCATCTTGAGTACATGTGTACTAACAGGAGTACCTGCAGCCATCTTACAGGAAATTAAGGCCTTAGTTGTCACAAACCTCTCGTGACGAGCTTGCTCTTGGAACATTTCCTTTAAGTGCACCATGATCGCATACGCCTCTTGGTCCATAAATTGCTTTTGCAAGTCAGGCACCATAGTGGCTAGCATCAAACAGGTCACATCATTGGAGTCGCTCTTCTTGGTCTCAAAAGTTTCCCTTTGAACCGCAGAGGCGTTCCTTGCAGGTTCTTGAGGCAAGGGTGCATCCAAAACATACGACTTTTTCTCTTGCTTAAGAACTATCCTTAAGTTTCGAGACCAGTCTATGAAATTGGTGCCATTCAATTTGTCCTTTTCAAGGACCGATCGCAATGAGAAATTGTTGTTTGAAGATGCCATTTTTCAATCTACAATAAAATTTAGCAAGATTAAATGAGGTCTTATTAATAATCCCACAAACCGAATTAATATCCCTTTAAATAATTCGTGTTAGTGATTTAATGTGGGCCAAGATCCACTTTTCACAACAACCTTATTAGTCAAGCTGAGCTTGTACACCTAACAAGTTAAGTTACTTAGGTAGGATAACTCCAATCATGATTCGTACATGACTCTTGGATCAAATGGGCTAACATCTTAAGATGTTATAGCACAAACCCATTTATTAGTTGCCTAGGTCCGGGCATCCCTTTCCATGTTAAGTCCAACCTACATTCACAACTCATGCCTCACAAAGATAATCGGGCGCATCTAGGACTCCTAGTCTACGTTACCGATGATCGATGCCTTGACATGTTTCGAATTAGGAAGGCAACTTTATGACTTACTATTTTAGGGATTCATTTTATTACGGCTTACATGGCATACGCTTTGTCATCCATTCATAGCATGCATATATAAATAATTGCATAAAGTAAAGCGTGACAAACATGGGCCCATAAAACCTACAACTAAGATTCTATACTATTACACAAGAATCTTCTTAGTTGGGCTTCATCTTGATTTACAAAGTCTTCAAGTAAATTCTATTCTAAGAAATAAATGAAACTTTTACAATAATACATAATGGCTCGCAGGCCATAATTAATTACAAAAACCCAGGGCCCATGAATGCACCATGCATATCCATTTATCACACCAAACAAGCAAATTAATATACATAACATTCATGGATCAAACAAAGTCCAATTTTAATTAAATTAGCCAAGCCCATTAATGGAAATTGTGTACTTGAACCTTTAAGAGATGACCCTATGATGGGCCTGGGCCGAGGCCCAATGGACTAAATCCTCTTATTGAATAAGTTCTCTTAAAAGCCCAAAACACAAACTAGTTAGATTTGTGCTATAAATCAACTCTAGTATAATTTCCAATTTTGCCATTTTAATAATATGTCATACTGCCCATAAACATTAAAAATTCATATAATATGTACCGACATGAATTAAAAATAAAATCATGAAGAACATATATATAAAACATGGCATGCATATAAAAACAAACAAACAACAAAAACTAGTTGTTTAATGCTTATGTGATGCCAAAAATGCACAAACACTTAAATCAATTTTATGAGTCATTTAATAATCTAAATAAGGTCATAAATATTGATTTAACATTCTGTACCAATCTGATCTAAATGTGTTTTTACCATTTTAATCAAATCAAAACAAACAATGTTGATTAAACATGTAACAAACACAAACTAGTCATGTTTTAAGTGATTTTAAAATTAATCAATTAAATTGTCATGGACCAGAATTAAAACCATATTTAAATAATGTCCAGACCTGATATTTAATATTTTAAAAACACTAACAAACATGCCAAAACCAATTTTACATTTAATATATAAAACTAGTTGTTAAAATTTCAATTAACATGCCATAATGCACCTAGTTTTAACATTAACATGTAACATCAGGTATGCATAATTAAATCCGACCCTTAACAGCCCCTAAACAACCTTAGGACAGTATATTAACATGTCATATTAATTATAATACCTATCTAATCAATTAAAATCGTTTTTACACCAAAACAATGCAAAAAACTCAAAACAGAAAATTTCAGCATTGCATGTATTAAAAGTAACGATTTTTAATTAATTATTTCATGCATCTAAAGCACTAAAATAAGCATGTTTAGGCTCTGATACCACTGATGGAATATGTCATGGTATGTGTATGATGATCACGCAGCGGAAAACAAAAAAAATTTGATCATACATGCCAAACAATTCCATGACAAGAATCGGAAACATGCAATTTTAGGGTTTTAATAACTTACAACTTTAGATGCCTTTCAAATTGAATTTGATGATGACCAGCAATTTAGATGATCTTGTCCACCTTAGATGTTCACCACCAATGCCAAGGAACAGCCTTTTTCGCCACTCCTCTCTATTCTCACACACACACTCGCAAAAACGGCTCAAAACCGAAAGTGCTAGCTTACTAAATATGTATTGTGTAATGGAATTAGTTTGAAGCCACAAGAATTGATCTTGTCCTTCTACTATGTGTAATCAATGCTCAAAGTCACAAGCAAGCAAGGAAGAATCCTTCTCCTTGTGTATTTCGGCCAAGAAGAAAAAAATGAGAGAGAGAGAGATGTTTCACGCAAAACCTAGCCACCACTCTTTTTCTTCTCTCTTAGGGTTTTATTCTTATCTAATATATACCCCTCCTTATGGCATGTCTTTAATCCGAATTTTCCTACCTTGAGATAGTTAATTCAACCTTAAACACTTCCTAAAGATCAGTAGTAAATATTAGCTCAATCCCTTTTGAATTTAAAATTCAAATTGATTTGAAATAAAACCTTAAGATGTATTAATCAAACTAATCACTTACCATTTAACATGTGCTGAAATTCCCATGGTATATATCCTTTGGAATTTCGGCTAGGTCATCCCATTATTAAGTGATTTAGTTTGACTTAAATATCTTAGGATTTAATACTCAATTAAATTAATTAATACAACATAATTAATTAATTGAAATTAAACCTATGTGGGCCGAATTTCCTCTCTCATGGACCAAGGTCCATTAGCAATTAAATACCCATTACATATACATTAATTTGACTTAAATTAAAAGCCTAAATTAATGCTCAATACTTTATTCAAGTATTTTAAGCCCAATGCTTTGTGTGCGATCCTATAGGTCCATTTAATATTGGCAATGAATTAAAAATTAATTCAAAGGCTATATATATTCTCTAGCAAGATATTATAGCATTCCAAATTAAATGAAAATGCAATTGGCATTTAGTGACCTAATGCAATTTTATATATTCCCTTACCCATAAATATCAGAATTAACATAAGGCGTGGAACAAGTCATCCTCATGTGTAAGTTAATTCCTTTCTTGATATTCCAGTGACACTGAACTTCTCAGATAAATAATGATTGCATATTATTACATCTCGGTATGGCCATACACTTCTCAGTTCACTGATCAAGTGGCCGATGATATTTTCTCTCTTATAGAGAGGGGTAATCCCTTCACTTCTCTCATGCTCTCTAACATGAATCAATGCATACCCAAGCATACCCATACTTGTCACTCAGTTACGAGCACGTTAGGTGTATGTCAAAGTACACAGTAATTCATAAAGAGTTTCATAGAGATTTTAGGTCTAAGAACTCCGATACAAAACTTGCATATGAGGAACACTTATGACTTGTACCATGTAGTGTTCTCATGTGTGGATCGTATCCAAATACCATGTTACAAACATGTATCTATGATCTCTGATTGACACTTTTGTCCTTATGATCCGTAAGACAGAACTCAACTAATCAGAGAGAGCATACTAGTCTTAATTCATTTGTTATTCCCATAACAATGACTGACTAGGGATATTTAGAATGAAGTCTCATTTGTTTCAAGGTCTTACAACCATGTGCCTCACACATGATAACTTAAACTGAAACAACATTCTTGGATAGTTCTATCAATTGACATGCACAGGAATACAATGGATAAAACAAATGCCTCATTTATTAACTAAAGTGTTTTATTACAATGTATTGGGGCTAGGGCTTACACTAACATTTTGAATATTAGAGCTCAATTTTAGTTCTCGAGATTTTTGGATTAATTTAGTACTTCATAAATCGTTAATGGCTAGTTGGTTTTTATTTTTATGCTTCTAAAAATAAAAAAATAAATAAATAAATAAATAAAAATTGAAAAAGAAGAAGAAGCATTGTAAGTTTTTCTTAACTAACTAAGCAAAATGTTAGTTTGTGGTACAAAAGTTAATAAAACTTGAACTAGTGCCTTGTGATAATCATTGTTGAATTTTATATGGCATTTATTATTTTGAGCTAAGTTTGATGAGCTAAGGTGTTTTTAAGACCAATTTTGTTTTGATGGTATGTAATTGGGTTGGGAATATTCATTAGTACAGTTTGGTGATTGTGGTTTTGTTTAGTTAGTGCCTATTTTTCTCTAGTGACTTGATCTTCCTTTGTTAGCTAATCTTCCTAAACCTAACGTTACAACCGAAATGTAAGACCTCTTGATTCTTTATTTTGTCTTGTCCAATTTAGCGGAGATGACCTTCTAGTATGGTTTGGTACGTAAGAAGAGGCATATTGTGTTTCTTGAGCTTTAAGTGAAAAGCCATGAGTGCACTCATGCATTCGAGTTGATTTTTATTCCCAACATTGTATTTAGAAGTTTTGTTTTTAAATGATAAAAATTATGTTTTGGCCTTTGGCACACACACACAGAAATTGTTTAGTATGTTCTTGTGTTTATTTGTTATTTAGTGAGCATTGGTATTTACAAGCCTATTTTCTTGTTCTTTAATTGAGAATGACTCCTTATTTTCTTTTGTTGAGATTGAAATGATTGAGAATGTGGCTCATTCAGTTTACTCGAGGACGAGTAAAGGTTTGAGTTTGTGGTAGTTGATAAGTTGCAATTATATTAATATTTTAGATTAATTCTTGGCATAATTATGTGTTTTATTTATTTAATTTTAATGTTAATTAGTTAGTTTTTGTCTTTTTATTAATTTATAATGTTTTTATAATTTTTAATAAGTTTTTGGATGTTTTCAGGTGTTTTATTTTAATCCGGAGCTAAATTGGAGGTTCAGAATGGATTTTAGGAACAATTGGTGAAAGAGGTCAAAATTTGCCTAAAGCATAGTCATGCTTTTCAATAGCACAGCTGTGCTTTCGAAGGGAGCGTGCAACAGCCGGTGACACAGCTATGTTTTCTCACAAAGCACAGCTGTGTTATGCAGCAAGGCGCGCGCGCACGGAGGACAGCGACGCTCTCGCCCAGAAGAACAGCCGTGTTTCTGCGAGAAACACAGCTGTGTTTCGCATTTATTCCACCTGTTCGCGCACATGACGCAGCGCTGAGGCGCTAGTTGCTCAAGAACGCGAAAGCACAGCTGTGCTTTGTGAAAGCATAGCTGTGCTTTTCTCCATATATTAAAATGAAACGCCGCTGCATCTTTGAGGGAGAGACCTAATTAGGAGTAGACTTAAGATTTTATTTTTTTCAGTTCTTCAGCAGTGTTTTTATTTTAATTTAGGTTTTAATTTTTATTTTTAAATACTGTTTTAGCTTAGATTTAATTTCAAGAATTGCATTTTTGTTCTTAATTAATTTAGATTAATTTAGTTAAAATTTATATTTTAGGGATTTAAGGAATTCCAAGGTTGAAGAACAAAAGCTTCAAGATCTATTTTCTCTCTCATCAAGGGTGTATTCTAAACTTGAATTTTTCATATTTTATGTTTATATTCTTGATGTTGGAGTAGTTATTCATGCTTAGGGGTTCTTAAATCATACTTTGTATTTGGAATTATGGATTTAATGAATATTTTCATGATTTCTTTTATTTCTCTTGTTATATTTTCTGCATTTATAATGATTATTGGGTTTGATTATGATTTAGTCCGGAATGATGATTGATTTCAAATCTGATTTTTGTTGTAATTTGTTTTTGCTCTGTTCTTATATCTCTGCATCTATCGATTTTGCTTGCTCCGGAATGGGACGCTTGATTTATAGATGTTAGTTTTATAATTTTCAGAAATGTGAGGAATGGATGGGTTCTGGGTTATTTGACTCCGGATTGGGAAAATAAATTGAACTTAGGATTTTAGACCCGTGCATAGGCTAATTATATGGCTGACTCCGGTTTGGGATGTCATATAATTAGAGTGGCTGACTCCGGATTGGGAAGCCTGGGTTTAGTTGGGTTGTCCAGAATTTCATGTTTATATTGTTTTACCAATTTCCAATTACATTTATAAGAATAGAATTTCCTAAGCATTTAATTTCATCCTTGAGTAATTTCTTGATGAACAATTTTATATTTAATTGTTAATTTATTTTCTTGTTTAGCTTAGTTTTCTTCACCAAACAAACCGGGGACATCTCACATTCACTCATCTATAGATATTTAATTTGACAATCCTTTTTCCCTTGGGTACGATAACTTGGGGTTCTAACTATACCCCACTTTATTACTCTGGTGGTATAGGTGAAGTTGTGCCTGAGTGTTCTCGCTACAATAAGCGCTACAAGGGCGAGTGTAGGTGGCTCACTAGTGGTTGTTTCCGTTGTGGAAGCACCGAGCGTTTTCTAGCTGATTGCCCTAAGTTGATTTAGAATACTAGAGATCAGCGTGAGGCTAGCCGAGTTGGGTCTAATGCTACTCAATCTAGCCTAGGTGCAGAAGGTTTTGAGCTTTTGGGAGAGTCTCCGCAGGTCCAGCCAACACAGAAGTTTTGAAGTGTTAGGGCTTAGTTTTGTACCTAAGATTCTTTTGTAATAGTTTGGGCTCTCATTGTATTTATTCTTTTGTATTGCTTTCGCTCTATATTTTGGAAGATAGAACTTTTGTAATATCAGTTTATGTTCAGAATATTCTGTAATGACCTTTGATATCAATGAATGATCTTCCAGCTTTAAGCTTTAATTTTTGCTATTTTCTGTATGTTGTGTATATGTATTTTATTCTACTTGTTTAGTGACACCCCTGCTCGTACGGGTTCTCACTCCCTCATGGATGGGTTCTCCTACGTATGGGTAGGGGGTGTTATAGAAAGAAGCTGTAAGGGTTATGGAGGAGGTTCATGCTAGAGTCTGCATAGCTCAAATGAATGGCTTAGCTTTAGCAAAGAAGATCGTGCACCAAGGATTCTATTTGCTCACGATGGATATGGATTGTTCAAAGTATGTGAAGTAATGCCAGCTATGCAAGCAATACACAAGTTTGAGACATGTGCCGATTTCAGAGCTATATAATTTGACGTCTCCATGGCTATTTGCAGATTGGGGAATAGATATCATAAGCGAGATATGGCCTACAACTTCTAATGGGCACAGGTTCATCATAGTCGCCATCGATTACTTCACCAAATGGATCGAAGCTGAATCTTTTAAGAAGGTTGATGCTAGAGACATGGCCAAGTTCATTGAGCAGAATTTAATATGCAGATATGGCCTCCTGCACCACATTGTGTCTAATAAATGGGGTATAATTCTTGACGAAAACTAAATAGATGCTTCAAAAATATAGAATCCAGCATCACAAGTCTTCTTCTTATCGACCTCAAGCTAATAGCGCAGTTGAAGCAGCAAATAAGAACGTTAAAATAATATTGGCCAAGATGGTTCAGAGCTATAAAGACTGGGCAGAAAAGTTACCTTTTGCACTTTGGGGTTATAGAACTATAGTCAGAACCTTTACGGGACCGACACCATTTTCTTTTGTATATGGAACTGAAGCATTTTTGCCAGTTGAAATCGAACTAAAATCTTTAAGGGTGGTTGTGGAAGCCGAGATTCTAGAGGTCGATTGGGCACAATAGTGATTACTATAGTTGAATCTATTGGATAAAGATAGGTTGTGGGCTTATTATCATAATCAAGTTTATCAGAAGAGATTAGCTCGGTCGTTTGGCAAGAAGGTAAGAAAACACCCGTAGAAAGAAGGGGATCTGGTCTTCAAGATGATGAGGCCAGGAGTGCCGGACATCCCGGGAAAATTTATACCAACCTGGGAGGGTCCGTTCGTGTTAAAAAAGTTGCTAACAAAGGGAGCAGCGATTTTAGCAGACAGTGATGGGAATGAATTTAAAGACTCGGTCAATATGGACATACTTAAAAGATTTCATGGCTAAAGACCAAAAATCAAAAGAAGAGAATGAATGCCCCGCGGGTCAAAAATTGAAAAAGGTAGTCTTGCTAAAATTAGGTGGCCTATCATGGTGAAAACCGAAAATTAGGCAGCTGGGCAGAAATAAAGGGCTGAGAGAAAATGTTCAAATGAGAAAACCCGAGAGGGCCAATTGATAACAAGAATTTGATGCTTATAAGATCTATTTCGAGATTAGGTATAGTCTTGTGCTTTTGAATTCTTATCAATTGAGGGATGATGTTACAATGAAATCATATGAAAATGTACACAATTTCGCAATGAATAAAAGATTCCAGTTTGCATTTCCATTGGTTTTTAGTTTTGTCTTAAAAAAAATATCTCATTTATTTATCTAATGACTATTCTCTAATCATTTTTGTCAGAAGGTGTCTAAACGAATATGGTGCTGGTCACACTAAGGGGGAGGTTTTGATAACAACCTTTACTTCTCTTGAAGCCACATCAAAAAAAAAATCAAAAAAAGAAAAAAAAGAGAGGTCGTTGAAGATTAAAACCGTAATTGGCTCTCTAAGACAAAATTTGGCAAAAGGGAAGGGTGAAAACCTGAAAACAGGCAGTCTGCCCTACAAAAAATAAAATGACTAAGAGCTATTGGAATGGGTTGGGTCCATTTTAGGCAAAAGTTAGGCATAGGGTTAAGTGAAAATCCCCAACGGGATGCATTTCCCGCAAAAAAAAAGCTAGTGTGAAAATCCACAAGGGACATACTACCTTTAAAACAATGACTTCCGATGCCCGGAGTGATAAGGCAGCATTACTTCGGATGATCTCACTTCAGGTAGATAATGCATAATTCAGGACATGAGCCAGGATCCTGGGGGCAAGATGTGTATGATCATTGACCGAGGGACAAAAGAAGAACACCAGATGGGTCTCTCAGAAAAGGTTATGCGTCAGAGTCCCTAAGCCAAGATGACACAATTCTAGATCCTTGGAGGCATGATCAAGCAACCAAGCCATATCCTCAATGGACCCTTAACCACCTAGCACATGGTCTATCCATGTTTGCATGCATTCCATACAATTTTTTAGCAAACATCTACATATGACCTTTTACACGTGCATGCACAATCTCTTGTACAAATTCCTGTGCACACAGCTTTGTAGGAAAAGTCCAAATGAAGGCCACACATGCAAAAGCTGGTCAAGGATAGCTTTAGCTCAACATTAGCACTCACCTGTGCTGGATGACTAGGTCAAGATGAAGTCTACACAGGTTCAAATTTCCTAGTCCACTGAAAAGGTAAATTTCCAACTCCTCTTAAGAGGCAAATCATCCAAAGTACTCTTAAGAGGATTATCGTCTTTTCAACGAGAATGTAATGCCCCCAGCACCCCCGTTGGAAGGATACCGATTACGTTACGCGCACTTATACATATACAAACTCAAATCAAGAGAAAGATATCAAATGCATTTAATTAAAAGATAACAAATCCTTATACATATAATCATATTGTTTTACAAAAGGGATTTGTAAACATTTAACATATACATATACAAAATGATTGTTCTTTTACAAAATTACATTTGCCAAAACCAAAATCCTTATACAAAATCAGCGGAAGATACAAAAAGAAACTCCAACAAAAGACTTCTAGTGGCCGACCTGCAAATGTCCGACTCCAAAATGAACCTGCCACCCACATGGGAAAAGAGCCCGTGCTAAGCGATAAGGCTTAGTGGGGAGGAACAAACAACATAGATATGCATAACACATAACAACAATAACAACTAACGAGTTAATAAAATATAAAGCATGTAAGCAACATTCACTTGTACATCATAGTTCCTATTTACACACATACAACTAAACATTATTCATTCATCAGATGCATATACATAAGTACTCAAACATGTAACTTATATCCATATTCATATTATTGGAAACATATAAGATAGACACAAATCTAAAAGACACATGTGTAATAGCTTGATTATTCATTAGAGGTGGATACGGTCAATTTTGGATACTGATAGGACACAGCATCCTAAGCATATGGAGACATGGGTCTCAAAACATCTTTCAATCATGTATACCTAAAAGTATACCGGAGATCGAAGCCTCAAATCATATGAAATGACCCAAACGGGGACTCGCATATAATGTATAACATATAGCAGCTGCACACACACACTAACCTAGATAAGCGCTTACCTATCCACAACTAAGACCATACAGGCTCAAAATAATAACTCATATGTACTCTAGTATTATTACCATAGAATAAAGAATAACTCAAGTATAATTATACAATTTCATGTATAGATGTATATTTATCAATTTTAAGGACATATACATATATACAAATCTTATTTACTAATTAATAATACACAAATAAAGGTTAAAAAGCCAAATTAAAAGAAAAATGATAAAAAAGAAACAACAGAGAACATTTACAAAATATGGGGGCAGTAGCGTTTTACACGGCGGTATGACATTGTCTTACCACCATGTAAGACACTTTACACGGGGGTAAGGCAAAGCCATACCGCCGTGTGGCTCAACGGACTAGCAATCCAGAGAGAGGTTACACGGCAGTATGGTCTATCCTTACCGCCGTGTGGCTGTTACACGGCGGTATGGGGATGGTCTTACCGCCGTATAAACACCCCCTTTCGCAGATTTCCCAAAAACCTCAAGTAAATTCAGCTTAACGTGCTTATCACTTCACACAATCTCAACAATTGTACATATACACTCATTCCTTAGGTCATATTTTTAGCATATACCATTATGAAACACATATCCAAAGTTACATTTATCATGCTTAACATATATTTAAAACCCAACTCAAATACATGCTAAAACACATTCAACAACTAGATTTCCAGAAATTCATGCAAAAATCATGAAACACATCAAAGCATATAATTCGAACATCTCAACTCATATACACAAATCTATTAGCACACACCTTTACATGTATCAAAACACACAATTAATAGATGATCACATATCAACCCAAGATCCAAAGAGAAATGAATAATCATTCTCAAAGTACACAGCCAAATGCAAACTCCCAAACCTAATAATGGAGCTCAACCCGCTAGCTTCAAAATCCAATCTTTTCCTTTTCTTTACTCTTTCTCTTTTCTTCAGATTCTTGCACAAACCAACCAAAATAAACACCCAATTAACCCATGCAAAACAACCGTATAACGCATTACAAGTCCAAACCGAATGAGAAGAAGAAGATGAGAATCCAAACTACAAAACCAGTCACTTACCTCTTGAAACTCAGTTCTTGATCACTAAAAATCTAGCTCAACTTGAAGAATAACACATGCAAAGGTTAAAGAGCAGAAAAGGAAGAGAAGGAGAGAAAGAAAGGAGAATGGCAAGAGCAAGAATAAGCTTCCACGGGGAAACAAAGAAATTATGCCTTCTTCTCTCTCTCTTTCTTTAAAATCCTTTAGTTACCCTCCCAACCCATCCATGTGTCAAGTTCTCATTGGACCCCTTATTCCACTATCTTGCCCTTTTCTCTAAATACATTAATTAACTCTTATAATTCCTTAATAAATCCCAATTCATTACAAATTACCAAAATACCCCTTTTTGTATCCAATTAAACATGCAATTTCTACTAGGCCCATTTTGGGATGTTACAGAGAAGGTGTTGCCGAATGGCTCTTCATCAACACAATCTAAGAAGATGACGTCCACATTTTGTAAGTTTGAGATGACTTGGTGCGATCCAAGAGGATGAAGTTCGCATTTTGTAAGTTTGAGATTACTCAATGCGATCCAGGAGGATGATGTCCGCATTTTGTATGTTTGAGATGACTCGGTGTGATCTAAGAGGATGACATCTGCATGTTGTAAGTTTGAGATGACTTGGTGCAATCCAGGAGGATGACATCTGCATTTTGTAAGTTTGAAATGACTCAGTGCAATCTAAGAGGATAACATCTGCATTTTGTAAGTCTGAGATGGCTCGGTGTAGTTTAGGAGAACAACCCCAATGTTTTGTAAGTTTGGAGCAAACTCAATACCTCGCCATTTGAGGATGGTACCCACACTTCGAAAGTCTTGATAAGACTCGGTGCAACCCGGAAGGATGAGAATCACTCCACAGTCTAGATGGTGACTTAAAAAGATGATTTTCTTCTCATAGCAGCAGAAAGGTAGCCGCCTCATGTATGTGCTACTTTCCTTTCTCTGAATTTTGGTTCACCTAGGAACCCATGCACTAGGCTCCCAGAAATTAGGGGCAACTGTAGACACCGGGTCCTGAGCCAGCACAGATCAGGATTACCCAGTGATGAAATTAGATGCCTGTTTATAGGCAAAAACAAAGTTAGAAGTGATAGTTTCCTTATCAAATTGCTATTTAAAAAAATTAAATAAAAAATATATTTCAAAAAATATAAAGACGAAAAGAGGTTTGAAATTATAGTGTTCTAGTTAGGATTATTTTTTTTTTTAAAAAAATTCAGGCATTTTCGGCCGCCAGCGCTCGAGGGCAGTTTTTTGGCCAATTTATGTTGTTTTTTTTTTCATTTTTTTTGGGGAATTCAATTTTAAAAGCTTTTTTTCTTTGGACCATTAAAATTCTTCATTTTTTTATGTTTTAATTGGGATTAAATTGATTTAATTTCTTCAAAAAAATCTGATTTTTGGGGAGATATAAAAGGGTTTTTTGATAGAGAAAAAGGGGGATTTTCTTAGGCAAAATATTTTCTTTTTTTCTTGTTCTTCAAGAGCATTCTCGCAAGGTTTTAAGTGATGTTTTTTTTAAGAAAATTCTTGAGACAAAGAAAACAATTTTTTTGTTCTTGAAATTTTTCTTCATTTTTAACAATTTTTTCTTAAGGCAAAGAAAAAAATTTTTGGTTCTTGAGATATAAATTTTCTTCTATATTTTATTTTTTGAATCTTATTTTTGCAAATCAAGACAAGAAAATCAATTATTTGCCTTCATTCATCGAATCAAATTCTGAAGGTAAGTATTCTGGGTTTAATCTTGAATTTTACTTTTTGTTATTATTTTTTTTGTTTATAATCAATTTGTCATCATGTAAATTTTCTAGGATATATTATTTTGTATTTTATGTGATTTAGTCATAGATTTAATAGTTTTTTAACATATTATATTTTTTTCTTTTTTTATTCTTGTGTATTTGTTTGATTGTTCACATTTTATTATTATTATTATTATTATTATTATTATTATTATTATTATTATTATTATTATGGTTTTTATTTTTATTATTATTATTACAATTTGTTAAATCCTATTTTGCATAATTGGTGATTTTGCATTTTTTTTTCTTCTTTTGGGTTTGTTTTCCACGTGATTTTACATGGTTTTCTTTGGTTTCCTCTAGTATTTTGCATGGATTTTACATGTTTGCCCTTTTTTTTATTACAAGCATGCATGTAATGCCTTATTTATTTGGTTGTTTGGTGGTTTGTCATATTCACCAGTTGTTTATTATTATTATTATTATTATTATTATTATTATTATTATTATTATTATTATTATTATTATCATTATTATTATTATTTATGTTTTTATGTATGTTGAATTATTAATATGTTAATTTATTTATTTCATTATGTCATTTAATTAGTTTGTCACTCATAATGCACATTATTTTATTTGTTTTAATTCATTTTTATTATTTTATATGCTAGTTACTAACATCAATTTTGTTTGTGTTTGTTTTTATTGCAATACCTTTTTTATGTGTGAGCATTTTTAATGGCAAATGGGGGTCCATGGAGATTTAAAGGCACCATTTTGGTTGAATTTGTCATTTTTAGCATTATTTTGCTTTTATTAATTTTTATTATGCGATTTGTAATAAAATTATTTATTTTTATGCACGTTAAAAAGAAGATCACATAAAAATATTTTTATTAATAAATTGAGATTTTTTCCTAATAAAATAGGACCAATGTCCTAATTTCCACCAACAACAACTCACTTTTTAAAAGAAGAGTTAATTTTCTTAAAATGAAATCACTTATTCTGATTTTCCTAATAATGCCTAAAATAACTCTTCGATTTTTTAAGTGAGCATGAAGGAACCAATGTTCCTATCCTAGATAAATATCCCGATTTATGAATATTTATATATTCATTTGATTTTGCTATTTATTTATATTTGGTTTAATTTTATTTAGGGGATTGTATTTTTTTACCAGATTTTAATGCCTTTTTATTTTGGAAGATTGTATTTTGTCCCGATTTTATTTTTATAGTTTGCTTTATTATTTTATCGTTTTCCTTACTACTTTCTTTTGGTGCTTGATTTGCGTTTTATTTTTAATGCATGACCACATGAGAAGAGAGATGGTATTTTAAAATTAAAAACCCATTTATAATTAACCAAGGCAGTAATAAGAGTAAAGTTTTGAATTCTTCTCTAGTTTAGACTCCGAGGTTAGACGAACTTTCCCAGTTTCTTGTAAATTGGGTGGCGAATCAAAAATACCTCAAAGGTGCCAAAATGATTCGTGGGATTAGATGAATTTTCCTAATGTTCTATTGTGTAACGATTCCAAAACATCTCATGTTATATAAGATCAAAAGATGTGAGCCTTCTCTGGCCCTAAAAGCGAGCGCCCCGAGAAGCAATCGGGTTCGGCGCACGTCACACAAACCATGATGTCTTTGAGGAGGTGCAAGAAGAGCTAGTGGTGGTAAGGGAAAAAATAACTAGGTTCGAGGAGATAATCTCTAGGAAGATGGAGGAAAAATTTGAAGCTATGTGTAAACACCGGGTCCTGAGGCAGCCCAGACCAGGGTTACCCAATGATGATAAATTACCTATTCACGGGCAAAGAGTTTGAAAGTGATGATTTACTTATCAAATTTGCATTTTAGAATAAAAAATTAATAAAAATATTTGAAAAATTAATTTTAAAAAATGAAGTTTGAAAATTTTAGTGTTTTTTAGTTATATTTAAAAATTTTTAAAAAAAATATTGGAAATCAGATGTCGACGCGCGGCATCGCGCAGGCACGCGGGCACTCCCGCGGTGCTGCGTGCGCGCCGGCTCGCCTCCTGCACGCCCATTCTTGCTGATTTCGCTGTTTTCCGCCGATTTTCGCCCCAAAACATGATTTTCACCCAAATTGAGGTTTTTGAGTCCAAATTAAATTTTAAATCATTTTTTTAGATAATTAATAAATAAAAGCTGAATTTATTATCAAAAAAGGGCAGAAAATTAAATTAAAATAAAGTTTCTATTCCTAATAGAATTAGGGTTTTATTTTTTCATCATATAAATACTTTGAGATGAAAAAACCTAAGGGGAGCCTCCATTATTTTTGAGATCAGATTTTTGAGGGCTTTTCCTTTTCTTCTTCTTTGATTTTTCTTTAAAAAATTTCAAACTTCTATTTTTTTTCATTAACAAAGATTAATTGAGATTGGAAATTCAAGTTTCAATTCTTAAGCATCCAAATTAATTTCTTTGTTTTCTCCATAAATAAAAGAAATTAATTTTCACTTTCAAATCAATTTTCAATCTTTTAAGCATCCAAATTAATTTCTTTGTTTTCTTCATAAACAAAAGGAATTAATTTTCACTTTCAAGTCAATTTTCAATCTTTTAAGCATTCAAATTAATTTATTTGTTTTCTCCATAAACAAAAGGGATTAATTTCATTGCTAAATCATTTGTTTGAGAAATTTCCCAAGAAGATCATCATTATTCCATCGAATCCAAATTTGAGGGTAAATTTTCTGGTCTCCGAACTAATTATTTTTTTTTATCTTATTATATTTTTTATTATTTTGTTCATGTAAATATTGTTTTATTGATTTTATTCCTAACATATAATCAATTAATTTCTTTTGTTTTTATTTCTTGTTATTCTTAACATATAATTAATTTATTTTGCCATGATTTCTCATTATTAACATGTAATTAATCAATTCATTTTGCTTTTATTTCTTATTATTCTTAACATGTATTATTTGGACATGTAATTAATTAATTTATTTTTGTTGATCTTTTTACCATGTAAATATTTATGTTTATTGTGATTAACATGTAAATCATTAATTTAGTTATGTTAATTTTGCATGTTTAGCCTAATAAACCTATTTTGCCAAACTTAATCAATTTGTTCTTATGGTTTTCATGCATGGGCCATACTGTTTTTATTTCCCCTTTAATTCCATCTTGTTTGGTTCACACATACATTTATTTCATTAATTCATTCTTTCATTTATCCCTTTTATTTGTTTGATTTATTTACTTGGTTGGCTTAATTAAAATATTTGTTAATGGGATTCATTTAATTTAATTTGGTTCATTATTTTATGTATTCCATTTTATGTTATTTATTTATTTTGCTTGATTTAATTGCTAACCTTAATTTTCTTTTTCTCTTTTTGGTTGCAATACTTTGTCCTTTTTTTATTTGAGTGTTACCCATGGGCGAGTTGGAGAATCAAGCACTAAAAGCCTTCAAAGTTTGGTTTGCATTTTTTTCATTGTTGTATTTTTCCTATTTTATTATTTTATATGTTGCATGTAAAATGTATTTTGGATCAGTTTTTATTATGAAAATTCATGTTTTTCTACAATAATTAAAATTGGGATTTTTCTAACAAAATGGACCAATGTCCTATTTTTAACCAATAAAATTATACTTTCAAATGGAGAATTAATTTTTATAAAATGGGAACACTCATCCTGATTTTCTCAATCAATATCCAAAATAATTTTCCATGTTTTTTTTTAAGATTAATTAAAGGAACCAATATTCCTAAAATTCAATAAATATCCCAATTTATGTATGATCTATTTTATTATTCTTCTTTTTGTGATGCAATTATTTATTTATTCATTTTGGGCCCTTGTAATTAATTTTTAGGGCAAGTTTATCCTTTTATTTTATTTTATTTATGCTTTCTTTATTTTGGGGGATTGTTCTGTCCCAAATTTTTCTTGTAATTTATTTATTGCTTTATTTTATGCTTTCTTTATCGCTTTCCGATGTGATTGAAATGCGCTTTAAATTTATTGCATGATCACGTGAGATGAGAGATAGAATTTCATTTTGTTAAAAACTCATTTATAAACTTAACTTAAGGAATGAATAAAAGTGAAGTTCCGAACACCTTCTCTGGTTTAAGACCCCCGAGGTTAGATGACCTTTCCCAATTTCTTGTAAATTGGGTGGCGACTCCAAAATGCCTCAAAGGTGCCTAAAGGTTTCATGAGATTAGATGAACCTCCCAATGTTCTAGTGGGTAGGGGATTCCAAAATGTCACGTGTAACCCAAGATCAAAAAGACGCGAACTAATCCCTTGAATCCTAAAAAGTGGGTTCAATGAGGGCCTTGCTGGTCCAGCGCGTGTCACAGTGGCGACTCCGCTGGGGATGATCGAAACTTCGCTTCGAAAGTGAATTAAGTTGAACTTATAATTGAGTTACTAACAAATGAAAATTCCATTTCTCTTCGAAATTGCATTACATCCATTAGAGCCTTAGAACTATACTAGTTGTCCCTTATTTTACCCCGGTGCGTTCCTTAAGCACAACCCTACTTTCACTCATTGTAGGGAAGTGCTCGGGATAATGACCAGCCCAAGCCTCGTACCATCATGGTATATCAAGTGGAGACCCAATCGGTCATTATGCTCGTGATGAGCTAGACCCGTTGGCAGGAACCACGCTTGGGTAGCCCTAAAATATCATCACCCATGACCAAAGCTCATGTAATGGAAATAGATACTTTCTCTAGGTGATATGTACCTTAATACGATGCTTGCTATGTGGGCCATTATATATTGAACAAAATCAACCAGATTAAATGGTCTTTTATCAAAGGCTTTCATGCCCCGGTAAGCCCAATTTGATTTAGTTGAAATGTTTAAATACATAAAGGCCAAAACTAATACGTATGCGCATTAGTCAAGAGATGTTATGCTGTCGGTTTCTCACCGTGCACCATACGCGTCCATTAGGTTCCCCATTAATCCATGGATGAAGCCCACCTAGGAAAGAGACCGCATTACCTCGTGTGTGGGAGTGATAAGGTTGGAAGGATCTACTTGCTTGAATGTGATCGTAAATATTGCATAACACACTATCATGCATTGTATATGTCATTCATGCATCATTCTAACAATTTAAATTTTTCAGCCATCATAGATTCATCTAAGTGGACTAGAGGTTCTGACGGTCGGCTAATAAGGACAAATATGCTCTTTGAGTTGCCGAAACTAGTGTCTGACTGGGATTCTGAGTCATTCTCATCAATCAGTGAATCATCAATGGCAGAAAAAACTGGAGCTTTGACCACCCAAGACCTTGCTAGGAGGCTAGAGGACTTTGAACAGAGGATGCTGGATATAACGGGCGCCATGGCTAAACGGATTGCTCATCCTCCTGCTCCATAGGCACCTGCTGCTCCACAGCCACCTGTTGCTCCGCAGCCGCCAATAGTCCATGCTGGGGGGCAAGCCGAACCACCTGCTGGTGGAGAGACTCCATTTATTGGTAATGCTACTCGTCAACCTGTTAATGAGTATAGAGTCACCGCGCCCATCGAACCAAGAAGGGAAAGGGTCCCTAACCCCAATGATGATTTTGTGATGGAAGAGGAAGATGATGAGCCAATGGTCCACCAAGCTATGAGGCCCAGAGCACCCGGGGTAAAGGATGAGGCTTTAAGAGGGATGAGACAGCAGATTAAGGCTATCACCTGTATGTTGTCAGCTGGAAAGGGGATCAACCCTGAGGATAGAGATCTAGGGAATGAAGAGTTGTTGCCCCAAAGGTTCATGATGCCTGAGCTACCGAAGTTCGATGGTACTTCGGACCCATCTGCACATATCAAGCAGTATACCCTGGTAATGAAAGGCACAGGGTTGAGTAAGAAGCAGAAGGTGGAATATTTCTGCCTAAGTCTGGTGGGTCCGGCAGTAGACTGGTATCACGGGCTGGACAGGAGGTCCAAGGAGGATTGGGACCTTTTGACTGAAGAATTTATGAGGCAGTACGACTGCAGCACCAGAATGGAGGTCAGCCTGAAGGACCTCGAGCTCTTACAGCAAAGAAGCGTTGAATTATTCAATGAATACCTCACTAGGTGGAGGAATAGGGTTATGGAGATGAAGAGAAAGCCTAACACCGCTGACCAGATCAGGTTATTTATCAGGAACTCATGCCCTTAATTGAGAGATTTACTCAGCTTTAAGGGGCTCAGGGATTGGGAGTCACTTAAGGATATTGTTGTAGAGGCTGAAGCGGCTTACCTAGCAAAGAAGCAAGCCAAAATAATTTTGCTGGGAAAGGCTATGGGAATCAGTCAGGGTACAAATCAGGTGGTGCCGGGAGCAATAATAGCAGAAATGGCAAGACAGCAGAAGTCTCAGCTACTGGAGTTGGGCAGGATCAGAGATACTACTCCAACTTAGGCCACTCTCTATCCTGGGTACTGGAGAGACTGATGAAAGAGGGCAAACTGTGGCCTTTGGAACCTAGACTAGCCATGAATCAAGGACAGCCAGGGCATAGAGAGGACCAATACTATGCCTAAGATCAGCACACCGAGCACCTGACAGATTACTGCCGAACATTGAGGAACAAGATCCAGGATCTTATTGACACCAATCAGATCATGGATCCTAAGAAGAGAGAGAAGAAAAAGAAGGCAAGCTACAATGCAGTCCCTCCACGGTGAATATGATCGGGTCTTCTCAATCCACTAGTGAGAGTGGAGAAAAAGATAGTTATTTTAGATGCTTGATTCTTTTCATTCCAAGAACTTTTATGACACAGTTTGCAGTTTACAATAAAATGAATAATTTTTGTTTATTTGTATGATGTTTCTAATAATTTCATTTCCCATGATCATGATACATACATTTTGACATTAATTCAACTAATACAACTGCATTTAATCTCGAAACTTTGAAAAATCCAAAGAAAATCTTGATAGCATCTGGTATAACTCCTGAAGAGAGGAAATTTCTGAGAGAGCTAAAAAAAAAAGAAAGAAGAAGATAAAAAAAATGAAGAAGGGCCTTTGCCTGGACATGGAGTGACATGCTGATAAGTGATAAGGACATTGTGGGAGCAATGCTGCTTCAACATGCCAATATGATGACGAGCAGAATTTCAAAAAGCCGTTCCTCTGCATCCTCAACATCTAGGATGCATACAGTGCAACTAAATAAAATCAAACTCCATGGGCTACATCAGGAGTTAGACGAATAAAACCCTGAACATTCACAAGAGATGTATAACTCATTGAAACCAAGCCTTATGACTCCTTTCCTCACAACTGTTTGAGATGTCTACCCCAAAGCCAATCAAGACTAACCTTTAATCATATGAGACCAACAGGGATCCTTATAACCAAACTTAGGAGGATAACTCATTACCTAGCAAAAAAAAAAGCAAAAAAAAAAAAAAATGAGAGTTGTGTCCTAAACCATTTGAAGCCAACATACGACACCATCTCAACCATTAAAGGTTACATTAGAAATTGAACTACCAAAGACAACAAAAGGAAGGTACAAACTTTCACGGCCAAGATCCAAGCGAAGAAACTCATTACTTCAACCAGTTTACACAGGAGTCAAGATGAATCATTTGGTGAAAAAAAAAGAGAGAGAAAGAACACTGTCGAAAGGAGCAGCCGTCTTGGCTGGCAATGACGAAAGAGAATTCAAAGAAACCAATCGACACTGACAGACTGAAGGAGGTTCCATGGCCAAGGCTAAAAATAAATAAATAAATAAATAATAAATGCCCCGCGGGTCAAAAACCGAAAAAAAGCGACCTTGCTAAAATTGGGCATCCTACCAGAAAAAAAGGCATTCTGGGCAAAAATTAAGGGCTGAGAGAAAATATTCAATCATGAGAGGGCTGATTGATAACAGGAGTTTGATGCTTTCAAGATCCATCCCGAGATTAGATGAGGTTTTATATTCTTGAGATTAATGTTAAATAATGTTCATGTTTAATGAAATCAAATTGAAACAGATGCATTTATGCAATGGTATATTGATGTGATCAGAGCAGTTCACTTTGTGTGATCAAAGTCATCCACTGTCTATCCTCTGCTATTCTCACCACTCAAGTGCTTCAGCTGACTCATCTTGCTATTAAACATGAAGCCAATCCTACAGCATCCTCAGGAAAAGAATCAAGCTCATGCAACCATGATCTAAGACGCCTGAAAGTTTTTTGCCAACAGCTTCAGCAATCTGCAAAAAAAAAAAAAAAAAAAAAAAGACAAAGCCGTTAGAGATGAAAACCGTAACTGGCGCTCTAAGCAAAAGTTAGGAAAAAGGATAGGGTGAAAACCTGAAAACAGGCAGTCTGTCCTTTAAAAAAAAAAAGCTACTGGATTGGGGTTGGGTCCTTTCCAGGCAAAAATAAGGCACAGGGTCATGTGAATATCCACAAAGGATGCATTTACCGCTAAGAAAAGCTAGTGTGAAAATCCACAAGGGATGCACTACCTTTAAAAAATGACTACAGGTATCAGATGAGAACCTCGCAATCCCAAAGACATGAAATTCAAAAGCAATTCCAAAGAGCATCGATCCTACAGCAAGTTGAACCCAGCCCGGCTATCTCCTCCAAACTCCCTTAGATGAAATCTTATTCTGCATTTCTGCATGACACATACATTTCACGTGCATGCTCACAATTTTTCCTGCATATTTGGTTTTCCAGTTTTGTAGAAAGAGAGACTCAATGCGGACACCGATAAAAGCCAAGTGACGATATCAATCCAGACATCAATCCAAGCATCAACCAAAGACCTCTCAGGGGGCAACCAACCAAAATGACATCAATTCAAGCATCAACCAAAGACATCTCAGGGGGCAACCATACTCAGGGGGCAAATCAACCAAAGGGCTCATAGACAGCACCACTTCAGAAGGATTAGCACGATGACGGCACTACCACTCCACGGAGGGTTAGCACGATCACGGCACTACCGCTTCACAACTCAGAAGGGTAGCACGATGGCGGCACTACCATTCTACGAAAGGTTAGCATGACCACAGCACTACCACTTCAGAAGGGTTAGTATGATGACGGCACTACCACTCCACGGAGGGTTAGCACGATCATGGTACTACCACTTCACCAACTCAGAAGGGTTAGCACGATAGCGGCACTACCATTCTATGGAAGGTTAGCACGACCACGACACTACCACTTCAGAAGGGTTAGCACGATAACAACACTGCCACTCCACGGAGGATTAGCACGATCACGGCACTACCACTTCACAACCGAGAAGGGTTAGCACGATGGCGGCAATACCAATCTACGGAAGGTTAGCATGACCACGGCATTACCACTTCAGAAGGGTTAGCACGATGACGGCACTACCACTCCGCGGAGAGTTAGCACGATCACGGCACTACCACTTCACCAACTAAGAAGGGTTAGCACAATGGCGGCACTACCATTCTACGGAAGGTTAGCACGACCACGGCACTACCACTTCAGAAGGGTTAGCATGATGACGGCACTACCACTCTACGGAGGGTTAGCAAGATCATGGCACTACCACTTCACTAACTAAGAAGGGATAGCACGATGGCGGTACTACCATTCTACGGAAGGTTAGTACGACCACGACACTACCACTTTAGAAGGGTTAGCACGATGGCAGCACTACCATTCTACGGAAGGTTAGCACGACCACGGCACTACCACTTTAGAAGGGTTAGCACGATGACGGCACTACCACTCCATCGAGGGTTAGCACGATCACGGCACTACCACTTCACCAACTCAGAAGGAGCACGATGGCGGCACTACCATTCTACGAAAGGTTAGCACGACCACGGTACTACCACTTCAGAAGGGTTAGCACGATGACGGCACTACCACTCCACGGAGGGTTAGTACGATCACGGTAAAACCGCGTCACAACTCAAAAGGGTTAGCACGATGGCAACAATACCATTCTACGGAAGGTTAGCATGACCACGGCACTACCACTTCAGAAGAGTTAGCACGATGACGGCACTACCACTCTACTGAGGGTTAGCACGATCACGGCACTACCGCTTCAACACGGGATAACACGCCAACAACATGGCGACGACCACCACAATAGCATCACCCAGTTCAGAAAGATAGCTGCCTCAGGTATGTGTCTCTTTCCTTCTTTTCCTTGAGTTTAGGCTCACCTAGACACTAGTGTACTTGCTTCCCCTAAACTGGGGAAAACTGTAGACACCGGGTCCCGATGCAGCCCAGACCAGGGTTACCCAATGATAATAAATTGCCTATTCACGGGAAAAGAGTTTGAAAGTGATAATTTACTTGTCAAATTTGCATTTTAGAATAAAAAATAAAAAATTAATAAAAATATTTTAAAAACTAATTTTAAAAAATGAAGTTTGAAAATTTTAGTGTTTTTAGTTATATTTAAAAATTTTAAAAAAAATCAGAAATCGGATGTCGACGCGCGGCAGGGCGCCTGCGCCTGCCGCGTGCTCGCGCACACTTGCACGGAGCGTAGCGCTCGCGCGTGCGTTCCGCGCACCAGCTCGCCTCCTGCATGCCTATTCTCGCCGATTTCGCTAGTTTCCACCGATTTTTGCCCCAAAACGTGATTTTTCACCCAAATTGAGGTTTTTGAGTCCAAATTAAATTTTACATCATTTTTTTAGATAATTAATAAATAAAAGCTAGTTTTATCATTAAAAAAGGGCAGGAAATTAAATTAAAATAAAGTTTCTATTCCTAATAGAATTAGGGTTTTATTTTTCCATCATATAAATACTTTGAGATGGAAAAACCTAAGGGGAGCCTCCATTATTTTTGAGAGCTTTTCCTTTTCTTCTTCTTTGATTTTTCTTCAAAAAATTTCAGACTTCTTTTTTTTTTTCAAAGGATTAATTGAGATTGGAAATTCATGTTTCAATTGTTAAGCATCCAAATTAATATCTTTGTTTTCTCCATAAATAAAAGGAATTAATTTTCGCTTTCAAATCTATTTTCAATCTTTTAAGCATCAAAATTAATTTCTTTATTTTTTTCATAATCAAAAGGAATTAATTTTCACTTTCAAATCAATTTTCAATCTTTTAAGCATTCAAATTAATTTCTTTGTTTTCTCCATAAACAAAAGGGATTAATTTCATTACTAAATCATTTGTTTGAGAAATTTCCCAAGAAGATCATCATTATTCCATCGAATCCAAATCTGAGGGTAAATTTTATGGGCTCCGAACTAATTAATTTTTTTTATCTTATTCTATTTTTTTATTATTTTGTTCATGTAAATATTGTTTTATTGATTTTATTCCTAACATATAATCAATTAATTTCTTTTGTTTTTATTTCTTGTTATTCTTAACATATAATTAATTTATTTTGCCATGATTTCTCATTATTAACATGTAATTAATCAATTCATTTTGCTTTGATTTCTTATTATTATCAACATGTATTATTTGGACATGTAATTAATTAATTTATTTTTGTTGATCTTTTTGCCATGTAAATATTTATGTTTATTGTGATTAACATGTAAATCGTTAATTTAATCATGTTAAATTTGCATGTTTAACCTAATAAGCCTATTTTGCCAAACTTAATCAATTTGTTCTTATGCTTTTCATGCGTGGGCCATCCTTGTTTTTATTTCCCCTTTAATTCCATCTTGTTTTGTTCACACATACATTATTCCATTAATTCATTCTTTCATTTATCCCTTTTATTTGTTTGATTTATTTACTTAGTTGGCTTAATTAAAATATTTGTTAATGGGATTTATTTAATTTAATTTGGTTCATTATTTTATTTATTCCATTTTATGTTCTTTATTTATTTTACTTGATTTAATTGCTAACCTTAATTTTCTTTTTCTCTTTTTGGTTGCAATACTTGGTCCTTTTTTTATTTGAGTGTTACCCATGGGCGAGTTAGAGAATCAAGCACTAAAAGCTTTCAAAGTTTGGTTTGCATTTTTTTAATTATTGTATTTTTTCTATTTTATTATTTTGCATGTTGCATGTAAAATGTATTTTGGATCAGTTTTTATTATGAAAATTCATGTTTTTCTACAATAATTAAAATTGGGATTTTTCTAATAAAATGGACCAATGACCTATTTTTAACCAATAAAATTTCACTTTCAAATGGAGAATTAATTTTTATAAAATGGAATCACTCATCCCGATTTTCTCAATCAATGTCCAAAATAATTCTCCAAGTTTTTTTTAAGATTAATCAAAGGAACCAATGTTCCTAAAATTAAATAAAAATCCCGATTTATATATGATTTATTTTATTATTCTTCTTTTTGTGATGCAATTATTTATTTATTCATTTTGGGCCCTTGTAATTAATTTTTGGTCAAGTTTATCCTTTTATTTTATTTATACTTTCTTTATTTTGGGGGATTGTTCTGTCCCAAATTTTTCTTATAATTTATTTATTGCTTTATTTTATGCTTTCTTTATCGCTTTCCGATGTGATTGAAATGCGCTTTAAATTTATTGTATGATCGCGTGAGATGAGAGATAGAATTTCGTTTTGTTAAAAACTTATTTATAAACTTAACTTATGGAATGAATAAAAGTGAAGTTCCGAACACCTTCTCTGGTTTAAGACCCCCCAATTTCTTGTAAATTGGGTGGCGACTCCAAAATGCCTCAAAGGTGCCTAAAGGTTTCATGGGATTAGATGAACCTCCCACTGTTCTATTTGGTAGGGCATTCCAAAATGTCTCGTGGTACCCAAGATTAAAAAGACGCGAACTAATCCCTCATATCCTAAAAAGCGGGTTCAATGAGGGCCTTGCTAGTCCGGTGCGCGTCACACTATGGCCCATATGTTAGCACTAGGGAAAAGGATGAACCCGGAGGACAAGGAATTGGATGGAGAAGATCTAATCCCCTAAAATTTTAAAATGCCCGATGTCCTGAAATTTGATGGTACTTCTTGCCCGATAGCATATACGAAGCAGAATTCGCTGGCGATGAAAGGTATGACTTTAACAAGGAACCAAAAAAATAGAATATTTTTGCTTGAGCTTAACAGGTCCTGCAATTGATTAGTACTATGGGCTAGACAGGATGATTAAGGAGGAATGGGATTTGTTGATAGAGGAATCCCTCAAAAAATACGACTGTAGTATGAGAATGGAGATCACTCTAAAAGACCTAGAGCTCCTGCAATAGAAGTCGGGGGAGTCATTCCATGAATACTTCACCAGATGGAGGAACCGGGTCATGAAAGTGAAGAGGAAACCTAACACCCCATATCAAATCAGGTTACTCATAAAAAACGCTAGCCCATATCTTAAGGAGGGGCTAAAGATGAAAGGATAGAAAGATTAGAAGGCCTTGAAGGATATTGCTATAGAAGACGATGGAGAATATCTGGCAAAAAGGCCGAGCAATGAAAGGGTTATAACAATTAGGGGCAAGCAAGTCGACTAGGTCCAGTAGTAACAGAGCAAGCAATGGTCGATCTCTATCATAGGTTTTGAGAAGATTGATGAAGGAGGGAAAGCTGCAACCCCTGCTGCCCATACTAGCTAAGAACCAAAGACAGCCGGTGCATAAAGGTGATAAGTATTGGGCATACCACCAGCATACCGGACACACAACAAATTATTGCAAAACACTGAGAAATAAGATCCAGGATCTAATTGACACCAAACAGATCACTAATCCAAAGCAGAGAGAAAGTAAGAAGAGGTCTGGATACAACACTATCCCCCCGCATATTTTTATAATTGGGTCTAGTCTGCTTGAATTGTATGTATTAAAAGATTTATTTGGAAACATAAGGCAAGAGAAAAAGGGATGAGCAGTTCTCAAATCTATAAGGCTCAAAGGATAAAAAGAACGAGAATATCGGAGAGCTGTCACCCCGGAGCAGAAGGGTAATCCCAAAGATATAAAAATAATAAGATCCTTGCGAAAAAAGAGCCAGAGGAAAACCCGATAATAAAATAGTTGAAGAAGATGTTGTCTTAGATATCGATTTGGGACTCGCTGAGACAATCACCATCGCATAGGCAAAAGCTTGTTGAAGTCCTGTACGAATCCACTATTGCAATGACCATTTCCCCCACTGAATTACTAGATATTGTGAAGGGAAGCTCTGGAGAGAACCTTGTTTATTCAAATGCAGATTTACCACTAGAAGGTCGCAACCATAATCACCTATTATACATAAGGGCACAGATTAATGAGAAGCATACTGCATGTGTCATGGTTGACGATGTCTCTTCTAAAATATATGTCCTCTGGTAGCAATACCTTCGTTTGGGTTGAATGAGAGTCTGTTGAGCAAATCGAACCTCATAATCCCCGCTTATGATAACTCCAGAAGACAAGCGGCGTGGTGAAGACTAGGCCTATCGAGACAGAGGTAGAGTTCGTGGTTCTCCTAATCCTCGCAAAATTCTTAGTATTGCTCGAGAGGCTATGGTTCCATAAACTAGTGGGAGTGCCATCCACTTTGTACCAAATGATAAAAATCCCGCATGATGGACAGGTTGTGACCATCCAAGCTGCTAGGGAAAACCAAGTTTCTATCTTGGATATTTCAAAGCAACCTTTTAGTGGTTTCGATGTGGCCATGATCCAGGAAGAGGGAGATAGTGCAGGAAGCCCCTAAGTGGTCAACATGATGAAACGAATGTCTTTTCTCCCAGGGGCTAGTTTGGGTAAAGGCTCTCAAGGGCTGCAGTCAGCCATCACAACAAAGGGTCACAAAGATTGAAAGGGCTATGGATTTAAAGGCGCAACGATGAAGAATAAGAAGACATCAGGTGAGATCCCCCATATTAGAGAAAGTTTTGTGCCAGCAACCTCAATCTATGCTGATAGCAAAGAAATTGAACCTCAGTGGATTGATGGGAAGATAATACCAGGGTTCGAAGTTTTTAATGACATTTTTGACTAGGTTGTCGAGTTTAGAAGCCCGAGGAAGGCTTTTGGTGTAACACCCCCTAACCACCTATAGAGCGTTACTACGATGGCTATGGAGTGTTACAACACATCACATGTGCATAAATCAGTATTCCATACAAAGTTCATCTTAAATAAATTTCTTTTAAAAGCTACATTCAATTATTTTCTGAAAATCCATGCACAATATTACAAAACACTTAAAGTCTTACATCAGTTTTCACTTTACAAAATACAACTTCTTGATACAAAAACTTCAGTTCCCCTTACACATGCCAACTACAAATACACCTTTCATACTACTACAAAATAACATACAATTATAGCGGTTCCTATGTGTTGGCCATTGGCAATGCAGGACAGTCTTCCTAAAATGCTATCTTCAGATACCTACATTGATAAAACATCCATGCTAAGCAATAATACTTAGTGGGGAAAATAAATAAATATGGATGAACACTCATAGTGATCATCAATACAAATTACATGTTAAGCAACATATATATATATATATATATATATATATATATATATATATATATACACACACATATAGAATTCGAATTTACATCAGCATTAGTGCAATCATCACAATCACATAAGGTGACTATCAGTATCATCAAAACCATTTTATAATTCTTTACATCTAATCTTAAATTCCCATATGCTATTTGCTCATTATATCATCTTTTATTCATTCATGGCAATTCTATAATTTCACCACTCACAAACATCACATATATATATATTACACATGGCAAAGTATTTATTAACACCTGTCCATATATATGTATTCATCATCAAATCACAAATACAAATCCGTACCATGCATACTTTTATTGAATCCCTAATATTAACACACACATACTAATACATATAAAGTTTACAACATTTACTTATTAACATATCATAGTCTACCTGTTACCACATATTGCAACCCTTATACATTAAATTCACATTCTACACTAATAATGATCAACACCAATTCACACACACACACACACACACACATATATATATATATGTATATGTGTGTATGTGTGTGTGTGTAATACATATATTCCCATAACTTATAATCACAAACCACATTACTTACGCCTTAACCTATCACATATTATACAATCATAAGTTCACTAAATACACAAGGTTGACAATCATTCATTTGTTTATTAACTATTTCCTAATTTGCCTGCACTTCAATAGTGGTGGATAACGGGTTGTCACTATGATATTCAAAGATAACTTTAAACTAGTATCCGTAGATACCCAATAGTCAATCGCATTAGTACCTGTAGGTACCCAATAATCAATCGCATTAGTACCCGTAGGTACCCAATAGTCAATCGTAGTAGTACCCGTAGGTACCCAATAATCAATCGCATTAGTACCGATAGGTACCCAATAATCAATCGCATTAGTACCCGTAGGTACCCAATAATCAATCACATTAGTATCCATTGATACCTTAATAACCAATACACAATCACTCGCTTTTGGGGAACCTATCCTAGGATTACCCCTGACCCAAACAGGGTCAATTAATAGAAATCACTCGCTTTTGGCTGCAGCACTTTAGACCTTATAGGCATGCCTTTCTATCCACGACTCAACTTGCAAGCTAGACAACTGACTCAATTATTTAATTAAAATTCATATGATATAAATCTTTGCCAACTGTGTCAAATAAATATTAGATAGTTCTTAATACTATTCACTTTCAAACGCATATAGCTTATTTTTGTCAATCTCCCACTCCATTATTTAATTCATACAAATAGTATACATATATATATTCATAGACACATACTCACCTGATTTGTCACATTATTGGTCTCCATATAAATAAGCAATTCATAGACTCAAAGCCATCAGTCACCTCAATACACTAACATAACTATCATCATAACATATGTTATCTTGCGCACACACACATATATATATTTCACTGCACAAGCTCACTCTTCAATATACATAACCTTGCATGAATCATATACAAACATACTTATCATTTTCCATATAATTATGTTAGTCATTAACATGTCATTTAATATTATACACTCATGTAGGTTAATTAACAACACGCACACAATATACATATGTTTACTTGAATTAGCACATCTATAACTTTCATATGCATAGTTATTCACATGCAAGTATAACAATTTACAAAGAATAGGACATTTAGAAAATATTCCAAACTTGAGACTCTGTCACGCTCACGACAGACCTTGAAAATCCCTTCTATCGCTCCCGTGGCAATGCCCGTGCTCTCGATAGAACTCAATCTCACATCTATACTCCTTGGAGCACACTGTAGGTCATAATAGTAGCTGAACTTCAAGCACAAAGCTCCACTCCATAAACCTCTTTCAAGCACTTATCCAATATTCACTTATATGACTTTTAAAGACTAACATACATCAGTTTTAGCCATTTCAACCTTTAGACCAAATGTTTATCTATAGTCTATCATTACCATGACACAATCTCATTATAATTGGACTTAAAATTAAGGAGTTATTGCCAATGAAACACCAATTATTCCAAAAGCTCTCCTACAAAAATTAGTTTCACTTAAGCACCTCGATCCCATATATTCCTAAGTGGCAACCATTCATTTACTCTTTACAAGACTCTAAACTTGAGTTGGATAAGTTCTGAAATATTTTGGTGAAGTTCGGGTGTGGTTCGGGAGGAAAAACACACCAAAATATACAAAATAGGGGAGGGGTATCGGTGGGCAATGTTTTGCACTAGCCTAGAGGTCCCAAATAAGAAGAAAAGCCATAAAATATCATGTTTTATCACGCTCGCAACCTTGGTCACGCTCGCGACATTAGTATCTTAAGTGTCCCACAAAATCAGAATATCAAAACTGCTCTTTATCTTAAACTTGCACTGCCTAAACCAACCTCTAAAACTCAATTTTTAGGAAAAACGTCCCTCTTAACAATTATTTCCTAGGATGTTAAGTTTCCAATGGGAAAAATTTTAGGTCATTTGGACAAGTAAAAGTTAGATATGATCTAAACAACCTATACTGTTCCAATGAACCCATCAAAATACAGACACCTCTGTTTTGCCCACTTTTAAAGGTCTTAGAGGTAGAATTTTCTCATGGCTATTTCTATGACATTTAAAGGTATGTGTCTTAGATTTCTAATGGCGCTAGCTTCATTCACTTTGGAATTTTGTAACTTGACCTATGTCAAAAATAATCAATAGAGGTTCAATTAAATTTGAGCAGAGTTTCCTTTAGAAACTCAATATGCCCAAATTATTAAATCTACCAAAATTACCACAACAAATCAACACAAGTATTCCATGGAAGTTAAACATCAAAAATACACAAATACACAAATTTCCCAAATCTCAATTTCCTTAGCTCTAATGTGCTCACTTGGCACGTTGATCACCAACCTTCCTCTTTCTTTTGTCTTACCCATGACCACCACTACATGCACAACCACATTTCTAGAATTGAAGACAAAGGATCAATTTCCAATTCAATCAAAAGAAGTAAGAAGTAGAAGAAGAACAATCAACTTAACTACTTACCTTGACAAATCAATAACTCAGCTTATAACTCATCTTAGCAGACTTTCACAATCACAAATCAACCCAGTTAAAATCAAGGAACAATAAACTAAAGAAGAAGAAAAAAGGATAAGAAGAGCAAGAGATAACAGCCGAGATACTCATGCAAAAAAGTGAGAGTATTCCTCTCTCCTCAATCCTTATATTGCATGTAATGAGCAAGGTGGCAAGGGCAGAAGTTGACAGCTGGATTCCACCAATTAAATCCTCCATTGCATGTCAATGCTGAGTTGGCAAATCCAACAATTGACACTTAGAGTCCACTCCCACAATCTTAATCAAGATTAACCTAATTGATCCTTACTAACTCTTAATTAATCCTTCTTTAAGTTAATCATGCACATTTACCCATTAGTCACTTAAACTTATTTATTCTCTTTAATTGAGTCCTCAATTTCTCAATTACTCTTAAGATCAAATTATCAAACTCACTATTAAATTCACCCAACTACCTTAATCAAGCCAACATGCTACTAGGGTAGATTTTGGGTCGTTACATTTGGGATGAAGAGATCATGACTCAAGGCACCGTCTGGGACTAGGATGCACCCAAGGAGATTGCCACCAATAAGCTAATGGCCACTAGAGTAAAGGGCAAGGAAAAGATGGAAGTAGAGGCACACGGGCCTGATCTGAAGAAACAAGAGAAGATTTCACCAGAGCTTATTAAAGACCCTCCAAAAAGTAAGGATGTTACCCAACCGTCGGCTGCAACATTTTCATCGGTAGAGAAAGAAGATGATAGTGATTTAGATATTCTTTTTATTCCAAAACTATTTAATGATAATGTTTCTAATTCTGTTATTATTAATAAGATGAATGGTTTTGCATACTTGTGTGATGTTTTTAATGATTTCACTATGCATAATCACAAACATGACCCATTCATATTTGATATTAATTCAACTAATGCAACTCAATTTTATATCGAAACTTTGGAAAACCCAAAGGAAATATTGATTGCATCTAACATAACTCCTATAGAGAAATTAAAATTTGAGAGAATCTTAAAAAAATATGAAAAAGTCTTTGCCTGGACCTATAAGCACATGTTGAAAATTGATTGTGAAATCATTGAGCATGCCATACCCACGTAACTAAATCACAAGCCGGTTAAGTAAAAACTCAGAAGGCTTAGGCTAGAGTGGGTGAAAAGGTAAAAGAGGAAGTACACAAACATATTGAGGTAAAGTTCCTTATAGAGGTTCAATACCCGACTTGGTTAGCTAACATTGTTCCTGTGGCCAAAAAGAACGAAAAAGTTTGTGTATGTGTAGACTACCAGGACTTGAACAAAGCTCGTCCAAAAGATGACTTCCCTTTGCCTTACATCAATGTTCTAGTGTGATATGAGCCTAAATAGCTCATATTTAATCTATGATTTGGGGTTAAAATAATGTTTATGTGTAGTTAATTGTGTTAGAATTAGGTATGTTTTATGTTTTTATTTAGGTTTTGTGTGTGTAGTAGAAAATGGAAAATATAGGAGAAAGGAGCAAAAATGAGATAGAGAAGAGAAGGATCTGTTGCGAGTGCCACAGAAAGCGCCAAAGAAGGAAGGGAGGAAAAGAGGAAGAAGAGAAGAAAGGAGGAAAAATCCATTGTCGCGAGCAAGAAGCTTGTCGCGAGGTCGCGACATGATGCGGAGAAGAGCCAGCGCGAGGAAGGTGGAGCAAAGAAGCAGGCGTGCTCTGTCGCGAGTACGAAAAGCGTCGTGATCGCAATAGAGAGGGACGTTGGGCAGTCGTATTCAAGTTTTGCCTTGGAAAATCATGTCTTTCCACCAAGTCTTGCAACCCTTTGAAGAGACACTTGAAAGAACACATCTTTAGAACATTATAAATATTAGTTTCAACTGTACATTGTTGTTGTTGAATTTTTAATTAAGAATTTCTGTAAGTTGGGAGAGTACATTTCTTTTGTAAAAGTTCTTAAGTTAGGATTTTATGTTGTTAAGAGAAGATTTCTTACAAGGAAGAAGAGCATACTTTGTGAAAGGGAAAAGGGTTGAGAAATCTCCTTCTTCATTTCTTATCTTTAACTTCCTCTTTGTAACTATTGAATGATGCAAATTATGAATTTGAATCTTTTATGTTATGTTTTATTATTCATATCAATTTGGTATTCTTGTTTGTAGAATTTTCTATTAGAATTTGATGCATAATCATTATAAGCAAGAGTTTAGTTAAAAGAGGAATTCTTACCTAAATCTAGTAGAAGTTCATCATTGAAGTATTATTTGAGAAATCATAATATTAGATGGTTGCTATAGGTTGTTTCTTATTCCTGAAATTTGCATGTATAACCCTCTAATTCTTTAATGAAAATTGTGAGTTAGAATTATAAATGCATTTTTAGGCACTCTAGTTTATGTCGAGAGAGTAAATTGGAATCTTATTCAAGTTGGCTTGCATGACAAGAATATACTTATAATCAAGAATAATCACTTCAAGTTCTATTTATTATTACTTTATCATCATTAATCATTTGTCTTTTCTGATAATCAATAATTAGGTTAGATAGTATTAGACATAGTTTTTCCACTTTCATGTATAAAACAATGATAATTGTAAACAAGATTAAAATTGAGTAGTAATAATGTGTAATATTTATCACATTCCTTGTGGGATCGACATCTTTTGTACTATAGCGGTACACCGTATACTTGAGAAATTAGTAGTTAGAAATAAGCTAATAAGTTTTTGGTGCCGTTGCCGGGGAATGAATGATTATTTATTGCCATTATGAATCTTTATTTATGATTTTGGATTACAATATTTAATTAGTTTTGTTTTGTGTGTTGTTTTTACAGGATTTGGTAGTTAAAGTCTATGCCTAGTACAATAAGATCTCAAGAAGAGCTTGAACCTTTGAATCTTTAAATAGAGAGATTTTTGTCAAGTAACTGGAAATCCAACAAAAAGAAAAATAAGAATAAGAGACCTATTATGGCTGAAGAGGGGAATCCAACAAGGTTGATGGATTTTTCTACACCTGCATAGAGTGGTGCTTAATAAGGTGTGGTAAGGCCTATGGTAAATGCTAACCAATTTGAAATAAAGCCATCTCTTTTGCAAATGATTCAAAATAGCATTCAATTTTATGGTTTGGCAAATGAGGATCCTAATGCTCATTTGGCTAATTTCTTGGAAATTTGTGATCCTTTTAAGATTAATGGAGTTTCGGCGGATGCAATTAAGCTTAGGCTTTTCCCTTTCACTTTGAAGGATAAGGCTAAAGCTTGGTTGAACTCCCTAACTAGAGGATCTATTACCACTTGGGACCAATTGGCCCAAGTATTTTTACCTAAATACTTTCCTTTAGCCAAAACTGCAAAAATTATAAAAGATATCACCACTTTTGTTCAACATGATAGTGAGTCTTTGTATGAAGCGTGGGAGAGGTTTAAGGAATTGCAGAGAATGTGTCCTCACCACAACCTTCCAAGAGAGCTACTTATGCAGACTTTTTATAATGGAGTAAACCATACCACTAGAGGGACTATGGATGCTGCAGCCGGAGGTTCCCTTATGAGGAAAACTACAGAGGCTGCATTTGAGTTGCTAGAAGAGATGTCCATGAACAACTGTATGTGGCCCATCGAGAGAGTAAGGGAATCTCATTCTTCTAATGTTAGAGGGGTACATGCCATAGATTCTGTAGTAGGTTTGCAAGCCCAACTGGAGGCATTAACACATAAGGTTAATAGCAAGGAATGGGGGGAAGTCCACCAAATGGATGCACTATGTGTGGTCAACAAGGTCATATCAGTGAGAATTGCACTTTAGGATTGACTAATAAGGTTGAACAAGTAAGCTTTATCCAAGGGCAAGGGCGTGGTAACCTTATTCAAACACTTATAACCCTAGTTGGTGTAATCATCCAAATATTTCATGGGGAAATAGTAGCAATAATCAAAATAGAGGTGTAGGTTTCCAACAACCACAAGATAGGTTTGGTGCATTTGAAGTGAAAATTGATAAATTTATTGAGGAGATTAATTTCAAAATTAGCTCTCAAGATGAGACCCAAAAGAAGCTTGAGGCAAAAATTGATCAAATTACTAAAAATCATGCTTCATCCATTCATAATCTTGAGATTGAATTAGGTCAACTTGCAAGTTCCTTGCCATCAAGAAGTCTAGGGTGTCTTCCAAGCAATCCTAGGGAGCACATGAAATCCTAGTATTTTATATTATCTTATTTAGTTTTTTATTTAGGTTGCTTAATTAGATTTTCTTTCTATATGTATTTATATTGTTAAGTTATTTTATGTAAATTTGTTAATTAAATTTTATAATGCTAACATAGTTAATTTTTAGTTATACAGGTTACATTAGTTCGTATGTCATCTTTATTATATAAATTTATAGTGTATTTTTGAAAAGCAAAAATTTGTTCTTTGAATTTTCCTCATTGTCGCGCTCGGAAGGTTATTTTTGCATGCTACTGTCGCAATCGCGCCAGGCATGGGGCACACGACAGAATAATTTTGAAGTTTGGAAATTCATTTCTGTCGCGAGCGTGATAGAAAGGTGAGAAAATAATCTATCGCGATTGCACTAGGTCTCGCGAGCGGCGAATTGGAAATTTCGGTTCTGTCACGCGACAGATCACGAAATTTGAATTTCAAGGGTATTTTCTGATCGTTGGACTTACTTTTTCCTTCCCTATAAATAGCTTTAAGCCCTAATTTTTGGCTTTCACTTAAATTTTGAATTGTCTCTTCATTTCTCTTCGGTTTTTCTTTCAAATTCTCTCAAACTTCTTTTTCTTCTCTCCTATTTCTTGAGTTTCCTAGTTTTTATTCTTAATCTAACCTTCTTTCTGAGTTTATTTTGCAAAGTTTCTCTTGATTCCACTCTCTCTTCAAGATGGTAAGAACTAAGACTATGGGCCACAAGGAAAAGAAAGATGTTGGCAGATCAAGTTCAAACCAAGACCCAATTCGACTCCAAAATAGGTTTGAATGTCATTTCCCCATTTTTACTGAGGAAGAGGGTGAGAAGTTTGTTTATTTTGCCTAAAAAATCTTATGTTGGCATGTTGTGTATTGATTTTTCCTTATTAAATCATTTAGGCCTTATTAAATCATTTAGGATTAACAGAGAAATTTGAAAGATGTCTTAGATATATGAAATTAGGTAAGTTTGTGCATCTTAATCTTCCTATTAGGCAAGAGTGGGCACTTGAGTTTTTTGTGTCTTTTGATTATGTGGATAAACGTGGGGATAAAATGAAATTTAGACATCAGGGATAAGAATATATTTTTGGATTTAATGAAATGCATGACTGGTTAAGTTTTCCACTTAATGGTAAACAATTTGATGCTCATAAGTTCGATCCTAAACCTGTTTGGAAAAGATCGATTGGTTTGGATTTTTTTAACAATAAAAAATAACAAATCTCCAAATTCAGGATGATGTGTTGATGCTTTTTCATAAATATCTTTGTCATGCTTTGTTTTATAGAGTGGAAAGTTCTAAGGTTCAAGCTAAAGATTTATTTGTGCTAGACTTATTACAATCTAGGAAAAGTCCATGCTCAATTGATTTTATTTTTGATGGCCTTTATCATGCGTCCATTGCTAAAAGTAAGACTGTGGGAATGAGTCACATGGTAACTGGAATTATATTGGGTTGTTTAGGGGATTTACATAATTTTTAATTTGGTGAGGAAGAACATGTGGCCATGTTAGATGTCACTTACTTGAGGCGTGCTAATATTTTAACAAAAGGCGATTAGCCTCCCAAGTTTGTTGAATGTGGTGTGCAGGTTGGTAGCTCACGATTGGACAAAGGCAAAGGTAAAGCCCCTGAATCTTCCATAGTTGCTGGTGCACAAGAGGAGTCTGCTGAAGAAGAAGAATCTGAGGAAGAAGAGGTTCAAAGATCTGCTCCTGAAGGCAGTGATTCTACTGGTTGGAAGCAGGTTCTTACAAGGTTGGATGGTATGACAGCTGCTAACCAATAGTTGGTTCATCGCTTGGACAGCATTGAAGCAGTAAATCAGAGTATGACTTCACGTATGGATTCAATGGAAGAATCCATACACGCAGTTCATAAACATCAGAAGAGCCTCAGCCGCAAGTTATTATCTTTCTACCGCAAGAAACATGTGGAACTATCTCCTTCTCCGCCAAGTTCTCCTAGTGGGAATTAAGATCAGTTTTCTCCTACTTTTTTCATTTTATTATTGATTTTATTTTTCTTTAATTTGTGTTTTGTATTTTGCTTGTTTTTATTATATGTTTTGTTTATGTTTGATTTTCTTACACATTGAGGACATTGTGTCCTTTATGTGTGGGGGCATGCATGTTATGTTCTTTTGTATATATGTGTTTATTTAGTGTAGCTTGTGGTTTTGCATGAATTGCTAGCTCTAGGTTTTTGTTTTTTGCATATGTTGTTAATCTTAGGTATGTTGAGTTTGATTTGTACATATGTGTATGTAGGGTTATGTATTATTGTTTATAGCTATATATTTAGGTTGTTTAGGCTGTTTAGGCATTTGATTTTGGAGCTTATATATTTGATGTATATTTGGGAATGTATGCATGCTATAGCTTGTATTTCTTTTAATTGAGTCTAGCTAGGTAATATCTTGAAAAATGTCATTTTCATTTTAATTGGACAATTAAATTTACATAGTGAAGGTCATGACTTGGCAAAGCACTTTAGTGTAGGATTTTTTTTAGTTGAGTATCTTCTCACATGTATAAAAGGATTAGTTTGCTAATGCATTGCTTAGGGTAATTTGACCTATAGCTTATGTGAGCTTTTGAGCCTGATACATTGAAAATTTTCTTATATGAGAGCCTTTATATGCCATATCCTCTAGAACTTGTCTTTAGTAAATTTTGAGATTACGTTTAGTATGGGATGTGCATGGAAAATGAGAAGGGCAATTAGATTAAACCATTTTGTCTTGCTTTAAAACCTAACCTTTTTGACTTTAGGTAGCCATTTTTTAGCGTTAACCTGTTTTTGTTGTTAAGCACTTCATTAACTAAATCCTTTGCTAAATAATAACTACTTATTTTGTTACCCTTGTTGTGGTGAGAATTAGGATTGCTATACCATGGAGATACATTTGTTAGTATAAGCATGATTATAGATGATTATAGTTTATGTACAAGTTGAATTCCCTTATTGTAAAAGTCCACTATTATCAAGGTTTAGTTTCTACGAAAAAATAAAAGAAAATAAAATAAGTGGGATGCAGCATAAAATGCACCCACTATATATATATATAAAAGAAAGAAAGAAAGAAGAAGAAAAACATCAAAAAGAGAAAACGAAAAGAAAAGCAAATGTAGAAAATGAGACTAGAGGAAATGTGTGGACACTAAGAAGGGAATTAGAATAGAAAGTTGGAATATCATGCTATACTTAGTTTTTACATCTCTTATGATATAGTGATAATTTTTCTCTATACAATATGAGCTACTTTAACCAAAATTATCCTACCTTTACCTTAGCCAAGTTACAACCCTTTTAAGACCCTTTGATTTCATGTACTACTTTATACTAGTTGTGGAGATTTTTACTAATTACAAGCTTATGGTACGCAATGGCATATTTAAGGAATGAGAGAGACACTAACCTTTAAACACAACGAGTGATTGAGTACTTGAGAAATAAAGTGTTTCAGTGAGAATTACTTTGGGCAATGCTTTGTCTAAAATAATCTTTACATGTGTTAAGATATTCAAATTCTTGAGGTCAAACATTCTTGTGTTTTGCAACTTTATGTTTTTCCAAAATGTGCATGATTGTTCAAGTTTGATGGATAATGATATTGATTGAGATTTTGCATATTTAGACTAAGTTGTTAAGAGATAAAAGCTTATGCATATTATTTCCAAATGTTTATCAAATATAGAAGTAAGCTCAAAAATTGTGTGCATATTATTATGTGTTACGAGTTTGTGTGGGTTGAGTGTTTGCTATGTTTTGCTTGGGGACAATCAAATGTTTAAGTGTGGGGATTTCATATGAGCCTAAATAGCTCATATTTAATCTTTGTTTTGGGGTTGAAATAATATTTATGTGTAGTTAATTGTGTTAGAATTAGGTATATTTTATGTTTTTGTTTAAGTTTTGTGTGTATAGGAGAAAATGGAGAACATAGGAGAAAGGAGCAAAAATGAGATAGAGAAGAGAAGGATCTGTCGCGAGCGCTACAGAAAGTGCCAAAGAAGGAAGGGAGGAAAAGAGGAAGAAGAGAAGAAAGGAGGAAAAATCCACTGTCGCGAGCAAAAAGCCAGTTGATGCGATATGACATGGAGAAGAGCCAGCGCGAGGAAGGTGGAGCAAAGAAGCAGGCGTGCTCTGTTGTGAGCGCGAAAAGCATCACGATTGCGACAGAGAGGAACGTTGGGCAGTTGTATTTAAGTTTTGCCTTGAAAAATCATGTCTTTCTACCAAGTCTTGCAACCCTTTGAAGAGACACTTGAAAGAACACATCTTTGGAACATTATAAATATTAGTTTCAACTGTAAATTGTTGTTGTTGAATTTTTAATGAAGAATTTATGTAAGTTTGCATTTCTTTAGTTAAAGTTCTAAAGTTAGGATTTTATGTTGTGAAGAGAAGATTTCTTACAAGGAAGAAGAGTATTGTGAAAGGGAAAAGGTTTGAGAAATCTCCTTCTTCATTTCTTATCTTTAACTTCTTCTTTGTAACTATTGAATGATGCAAATTATGAATTTGCATATTTTATATTATGTTTTATTATTCATATCAATTTGGTATTCTTGTTTGTAGAATTTTCTATTAGATTTTGATACATGATCATTATAAGTAAGAGTTTAGTTGAAAGATGAATTCTTACTTAAATCTAGTAGAAGTTCATCATTGAAGTATTATTTGAGAAATCATAATGTTAGATGGTTGCTATAGGTTGTTTTTTATTCCTGAAATTGGCATGTATAACCATCTAATTCATTAATGAAAATTATGAGTTAGAATTATACATGCATGTTTTAGGCACTCTAGTTTATGTCGAGAGAGTAAATTGGAATCTTATTCAACTTGGCTTGCATGACAAGAATATACTTATAATCAAGAATAATCACTTTAAGTTCTATTTATTATTACTTTATCATCATTAATCATTTATCTTCTCCGATAATCAATAATTAGGTTAGATAGTATTTGTAGACACCGGGTCCTGAGATAGCCCAGATCAGAGTTATCCAATGTTGTTAAGATACCTACTCACAGGCAAAAAGGTTAAACGTGATGATTTCCTGTTTAAATTTGCATTTTAGAGTGAAAAAAAGTAAATAATAATAAAAAATGGTTTTGAAAATTAGATTTGAAAAATGGGGTTTAGAAATTGTAGTATTTTTAGTTAATCTTTAAAAAAAAAAAAATTCCGAGCGTCGTTCGCGGCTGTTCCGGGCATCCGTTGCACCTGTTCCGACGAAATTGCCCAATTTCGCCCCAAAATCAGTTTTTTCCGATTTTTCACCCAAAACCCGTTTTTTATCCCATTTTTTAGGGTTTTTAAAGGCTTTTTTCAATTTTTGAAATTGAAAATAATTCATATATGATTTAATTAAGATTTTTCCATTAATCAGTTAGGTTTTAATCTTTTTTTTCATATAAAAAGAAAATGATAGAAAGAGAATGGGGGAATTTTTTCTTGAGTTTTTCTTCATCTTTTCTCTTCTTTTTTCTCTCAAATTCTATCTAAAATTTCCAGATTTTCCCCAACAAAAATAAAAAAAATAGTTCAATTCTTCTTCTTTTTCCAATGGAATTTCTTCTAATACATATTTTTAAGATGGGATTTTGTTGATGGCAATTGATTTTGAGACAAATATACCAATTGTTTGCTCTCAAAATTCATTTTTGATTTATTATTTATTAGTTTTCAATTGATTTTGAGACAAATATAACAATGGTTTGCTCTCAAAATTCATTTTTGATTTATTATTTTTTTAGTTTTCAATTAAACTTTTCATGATTTTTATTTGAATCCCTTTTTAATGAAAAATAGATTTTGAGACATTCAAAATAAATGTTTGTTCTTGAAATCTAATTTTTCATTTGATTTTCTAAAAAAGAAGTTTTTTTGTTTTTTTCATAAATGATTTTTTTCTTGTGACAAACAAAAGGATTGTTTGTTCTTGAGAACCCTTTTTGTTTAATCAATAAAAATCATTCTTTAGGCAAAGAAATTAATTCTTTGTTTTTAAAGAATTTTTTATCATTTTTTTAAGACTATTTCTCCTTGGAATAAAATTCGAATATTTTTATTATCTCAACTCTAATCTTGCAAATCACAAACAAGGAAATCAATCATCATATTTTACTTTCATCGAATCCGAAATTCTGAGCGTAAATATTCTGGCCTTAAATCTTTTTATTTTTTATTATTTTGTTCATATTTAATTTATTAACATGTATATTATTTTTATTATTTTTATTTATTTATTCATTTATTCTATTGTTTTTATATTTGTCTCATTTAATATGTTTATATATTATTTTTGTTCATGTAAATATTGATTTCTTATCATTTCTAACTTGTAAATATTGATTTCTTATTATTGCTAACATGTAAATAATTTATTTTTGCTTTGATTTCTCATTATTTTTAATATGTAATTAATTAATTCATTTTGAGTGATCTTTTTGCCATGTAAATATTTTATGTTAATTGGGATAACATTAATTAATCATGTCACTCATTTAATTATTTTCATCATTCTTTTATTCATTTTTTTATCATTCTTTTTCATTGTTATATATTTATTGTTTATTCATTTACTTGTTTATCTTCATTATTCATTATTATTATTATTATCATGATCATATTTTTATATATTAATTCATTAACACGTTTTATTTTTATTTCAATCATATATTTTAATTCATTTGTCATTTATAATGCATTTTTCTCATTTATTTTAGTTTATTAACATTTTAATTCATTTGCCATTTTTGATGTCATCTCACTTTATTTTATCTCATTTTATCATTTATTATATATTTAATTTATTTAATTGATTTAATTACTAACATTATTTCATTTGTATTTTATTTTTTTTGTCAAAACTTATTTTCTTTACTTGGGCAGTTTTGCGAGCACATGAGGAGATCCAGAAGGCTCGTTTGGGTTAGATATTTAATTGCCTTATTTGTAATATTTCATTTATTTGGCTTTTTCATTTATTTTGCCATGTAATCTTTAATAAAATTGTTTATTTTAGGCACACTGAAAAGAAAATCTCAAAAACATTTCTGTTAATTAATTTGGCAGTTTTTATAAATAAAAATGGGACCAATGTCCTAGTTTTTCATACTCAAATAAACCATCACCTTTAACACTTTTTTTAAAAGTATGCATGCGAGGACCAATGTCCTCATTCTTAATCAATATCCCGATTTATGTATGATTTGTATTTTATTTACAATGGGGGTTGTATTCCGCCCCTAGTTTTGTTGTACTTATTGTCATGTACTTTATTTTAATCTTGTTTTATTCATCGCTTCCATTTTGTGATTGACATGCGCTTTAATTAATCGCATTAAATTGAATGAGAAATGGGATGAAACGCTAAATATAAAACTCAATTATAAACTTAACCAAGGTATGAATAAATGGAAAGTCCCGAACCTTCTCTGGTCTTTAGGCTCAACAAGGTGAGAGGGCCATCTCAGCATTCTATTAGGGTGAAAGCCTCCAAGACACCTCTGGCTTCCCTATAATGGACATAGCAGCGCTGTCTTAGGCTCACTGAGGCTAGACAACCTTTCCCAATGTTCTATTGGGTGGCGACTCCAAGAAACCTCCTTGTTGCACAAAATGGACGCACTTGTAATTTCTTATAAGTTCTTATGAACCTCATCCCGAAGGCCCTGAAAGCGGGCGATTCGGGGCGCCTTGGGGTTCGACGCGCGTCACAGTGGTGACTTCGCTGGGGAAAATACTCGAGACTTCGCTTTGAAAGTGCCTTGGTTAAAATTTACAATTGAGTTTTAATTTAAAAATTTCATCCTTTTTCGAAACTGCATTGCATCTCATTAGAGACTTAGATCTATGCTAGTTTGGTCCCTCTTTCAACCCCGGTGCGTTCCCGAAGCACAACCCTACATTCACTCAATGTAGGGAAGTGTTAAGGGTAATCACCATCCCAAGCCTCGTACCATCATGGTATATTAAATGGAGACCCGATCGGTCATTACGCTCGTGAGGAGCTAGACCCGTTGGCAGGGACCATGCTTGGGTAGACCTAAAGTAACATCACCTTAACTAAAGCTCATATAATGGCAATAGATACTTCCCCTAGATGGTATGAACCATAATACCTTACTTGCTATATGGATCATTTTGTATTGGACAACCCCAAATAATTTGATTGGTCACCTAATCAAAGGCTTTCATGCCACGATAGGCCCATGTCAACTTATTCGGATTGCCTAAATACACAATGATCACAATCCATGTGCTTATTCATTAGTTAAGAGAGGTTATGCTACCGGGTTTTCACCGTGCACCATACGTGTCCATCGGGTTTCCTGTTAACCCATGGATCAAGCCCACCTAAGACAGAGACCGCACGACCTCGTGTGTGGGGGAGATAAGGTTGGAAGGATTTATCTGCTTGCATGTGGTTGTGGATGATGTATTGCATATTCATGTCATTCATGCACAAATAAATCTTTTCATTTTCTTCGTATGTATACATCCTATTCTTTGCATATAATTATTACATGTACATATCATCCTGTGTATAATTTTTCAAATGTTTCACATGTAGCATTGTAATCTCTGTTAGTCACTGTATACTATTTGTTGCACAGCACGACCATGCATTGCATATTATTCATGCATCATTCTAACTCTTTAATCTTTCAGCCATCAAAGACCACTTTCCTAGTTGGTTAGGGTTCCGACAGCCGCATTATCGGAGGGTCTCGATTGAGCGATTAGAATCATAATCAAGTGCGATTAACAGGCATTCAGAAGAATTTTTAGAAATGGCCAATTCACCGAGAGAGGCAGATATAGCCCATGCCCTAATTGCCCAGGAGTTGGATAGAAGGTTCGAGTTGCTTGAAACAAAGATGCTGGCCATGGTCAAAGAAAGGATAGAGGCCATGGCGCTTATTCTGTAAGCTCAACTTATGGCGACTACTACACTTAATTGGGTTGAGCTGGCCATTGTCAGGAAGACCTATACCGTGACGGTTTCAGCGTCTCCTTTTGCTTGTGAACCAAGAGCCAAAGGGCTATTTATTTTGCCAGTCGAGCAAGGAAGAGATAAGAAGCCTGCTCTAGAACACGACTGTATTCCTGAAGAGGAAGACATTTCAGCAGTGATGCAAGTTCGAAATAGTAAAGCGTCAAGGGCAGGATATGGTTTAAGGTCAGGCTCAAGTTCGCACTTAGGTAAAAATTAGAAGGGTCATTAATGCGGTTACAAGAACAAGTAAGCAGGGCAGAAGGAATAGAGCCTTCACAGTCAATAGACATCCCTAGGTCCTCAGGCATGAAAAAAGAGACAGCTGATCTTGAGAAAAAAATTATGGAGTCCAAGCTTGCAACTACCCAAGTACCTCTCAACAAAACTATTACTGTCCCCGCAAGACTAAGAGAGGGTTGTTATGATGGCAGCAATGCCTGAAGGACAGGAAAAGTGCCAACCACAGTAGTGAATCGAAGGCATTTTTCTAATTTAGGCAGATCCTTATCCTGGGTCCTTAAGAGGCTAATGAAGGAGGGGATGTTATAACCATTACCGGCTAGGCCCGCTAGAAGCCAGGGGCAGCTCGATCATAAAGGGGATCGGTATTGCGCCTTCCACCAGCACACCAGGCATACCACAGATGATTGCAAGACCTTAAGACATGCGATTCAAGATCTGATTGATTCTTAGAAGATCTCGGACCCAAAAAAATTAGAAGGAAAGAATAAGATGGATTAAGTGCCTAAGTGGGAAGGGGAGGATGATTCTTTTGGATGATAATGGACCATCGACTGCAACGGCTGTGCTGGCAAGAACGAAAATTGATTAGTTGTTTAGAATGTTCTTTTTATCTTTAAACTGTTTAATAATGACATTTTAATTCCGGTTTCATTAATGACATGAACGTTTTTGCTTACTTGTGTTATGTCTCATATGATTTCACTATGCATAATCATGATCATAACTCATTCATATTTGACATTGATTCAGTTGATGCTACTCTATTTAATCTCAGAAAATTTGGAAAGTCCAAAAAAATCTTGATAGCATCTAATGTAACTCCTGATGAGAGATCAAAACTTGAGAGAAATTCAACAAAATATAAAAAGGTCTTTGCCTGGACATATGAAGACACGCTAAGAGTTAATCGTGGAATAACTAGGCACGTCGTTCAAACACACCACAATCATGAACCAGCCAAGCAGAAGCTCAAAAGATTGAAGTTGGAAGGGGCAGAAAAGGTCAAAAAGAGGAATCCACAAGTAGAAATGAAGCCAAAATTTCTAGTTAAAGTTTGATGCCAGTCTTGGTTGGTCAATGTTGGACCAAATCGAGAAGAGGAGGAGTGCGTGTATGTGTAAACTACTAGGATTTGAACAAAGCTTATCCTCAAAACAACAAAAAGAAAAAAGAACAGAAAAAAAAGAACAAAGGAAAAAAAAGAGAGAAAAAAAATATAAAGAAAGAGAGAAGGAAAAAAATCAATATGTAGATTGGAAAACCATCATGGGGGGTAAGCTTTGTTCAAATCCTGCTGATCTACACATGCCCGTACTTTGCCATTTTTCTTGACTTCCGAAAGGGACCACAGAATTATATCGACTTGCAATGGATATAGGTTGCTCGAGTTTGGAAATAGACATCATAGGAGAGGTGAGCCCTACAGCCCCAACGGCTAGGGTCATGTCAAGATGGTCTCCCGCACGCAGGGTTCAAGCACAGAAGGACACCATATAGTTAAGGCTAGGGAGTTGCTACAGGTGTATGACATTAAAGACCACAAGTCTTCCCTATATTGCCCTCAAACCAATAGGGCAGGAGAGACTGCTAATAAGAAGATCTTGATCAAGATGGCTCAAAACTATAAGGATTGGGAATAGAAATGGCCTTTTGCACTTTAAGGCTAGAGAACCACCATCAAAACCTCTACAAAAGTCACTTCCCAGTTCTCAATATATAAGGGGCAGAAACAGTATGGCCATGCAAAGTGGAGAGCAAAACTTTAAGGATAGTCATGGAAGCCCAGATTTCGAAAGCCGACAGGGTGCAGCAATGGCAGCAATAATCAAACATGTCAGACAAGGACTGGTCATGGGATTATTACCATAGTCAGGTCTATCAGAAGACACTCTGCTCGATCATCCTGGAAGAAAGACAGAAAGCACCACTGAAGGAGGGAGATTTAATCTTTAAGCAAGTGAGTTCGAATGTTTTGGGTGAATAAGGCAAATTCAGACCAGTGTAAGAGGCCCCATTTGTTCTTGAAAAGTTAATGTCCAAGGGAACAGCATTTTAGATAAACAGCGATGAAGATGACATTAAAGAACCGATCAGCAACAACAGACTCAAGAAGTCCATGGCTAAAGATTAAAAATCAAAAGAAAAGAATAAAAGCCCCGCGGGTTGAAAACTGAAAAAAGGCGGCCTTACTAAAAATGGGCGCCTCGTCAGGGTGAAAATCGAAAAAAGGCACCCTGGGCAAAAATTAGAGGCCTGAGAGAAAATATGCAATTAAGAAAACTCGAGAGGGCTGATTGGAGACAGGAGTTTGATGCTTACAAGATCTACTCTGAGATTAGATGTAGTTATGCATTTTGAATTGATGTTAAATAATGATCATGTATAGAGAAATCATACTGAAATGTACACAATCTTTGTAAATACATGTGTTCATTATTTTCTAGTTCATTTATAAAAAGAGAAATGTTGTTCATTACTGAATGCATGAAACCTAAATGACTATGCTCTTCTACTACTCTCACCGTCCAGATGTCTAAGTCAATGAGTTCTATTATCAACTGCAAGACTAATCACATGCCTTTTGAATGCATTAGTGGGAGTAAAGGAACAACCCCCGATAGATGGCATAATAGTCTTCACCGACAGCTTGCCTAGAGGCCATGATATATGGAGGTCAAAACCGAAGATAAAGGTCCATCTTGGAAATATAGGGAAGCCTCACTACACCGCTAATCCCTCTGAACTATCGAGCATAATGGGTGGTAATGTAAAAAGCAGCCCCATGAAGCCCTAAGAACTCGATCCTCATCTGCTACCTCACCCAATCTAGCAACACATTCATCAAGGGAGGCCATGGAATGCAATCGATCCCTGAGGAGAAAATGCCTCAGAGAATGACTGCTGATTACAATAGGAAGGGGCTTTGATAGTAGCTTTAACTTTTCTTGCAACCGTACCTGAAAGGGAGGAGAGTCTAAAAAAAAAAGGCCGTTAAAGATGAAAACCGTGACTGGCTCTCTAAGCAAAAGTTAGGCCAAAGGGCAGGGTGAAAACCTGGGAACAGGCAGTCTGTCCTTCAAAAAAATAAAAATGAATAAAAGCCACTGGAGTGGGTTGGGTCCATTCCAGGCAAAAATTAGGCACAGGGTCTTGTGAAAATCCCTAAAGGGACGCATTTCCCGCTAAGAAAAGCTAGTGTGAAAATCCACAAGGGACGCAGTACCTTTAAAATAATGACCTTTGACGCCTGGAGCGATAAGGCGGCATTACTCCAAATAAATTTCCATTAGGTGGGTAGTGCATTCAGAGTTGTGGGGCAAAATGCTCATTGATCGGGGGGCAAAGATGCGCACGAGTCAGTTCTCCTTGAAAAGATTATGGGTCAAAGTCCGTAAAGCCAAGACAATGCTTTTCTACATCCTTGGGAGCATCAGACAATGCGAGCAGTACTGTCAACAAATCCCTTAAACACTTGGGATGTGGTCTATTAATTTTTGCATATCACATGCATGTCACATGCATTCAATCTTTTACACATATAGATATGCACACACAATTCTTGTACATTAATCCTTTGCATGTATTTTCTGTATATAGTTTTGTATGTATATTTCACACACATAATTCCATACGCACACACAATCTTTTGTATATATTGCTGTGCACATGACTCAGAGGGAAAGGATCGAATAGACCTCATGAGCAAGGGTGATCCAAGAGATGGGTTCAGCTTAACATGATCGGCCATTGCATCCAACATAAAATTAGGTGAATATGTACAAAAGTGGAATGCCCAAAAGAGCAAGCCTATCCGGACGCACCATGCTAAGGGCACTCCGGAATCACACAAATCTACAGAAAAGAAGATCCCTTGAGAAACCGGACTACCCACACACACTTTAGGCAATCAGACGCAAAAATGGGCCAAGGAACAGTTTCAACTCTACATCGGCGCTCATCCATGCCGAACAATCAGATCAAGATGAAGTCCTCACGAGAATGGAATCTCGCGGACCTGCTCCCAAGAAGACATTTAAAAGAGCGAGCCTACTCATGAATGCCATGCCGAGAGCAAACAGGTAAGTTTCTTTATCATAAGATATATGCTCACACACATCACACAATAAGTGTACAAAATCCAAATTCAAATGTACAAAGAATACAAATTCTCAACAACAAAAACAAAACAAAAAAAGAGAAGAAGATATTTTCAAGGCCTTGAAAATCCAATATACTGTAAAAATTCAAATACATCAAAAATGTAAGAATCCCAAAAACTTACAAGAAATAAAAAAAACAAAAACAAAAAAACATTCTCGTCTATTACCTCGCCAAGCATGGTAATGCCCTCATTGAGAGTCGCTAATGAGTACAGCCACTGACGGTGAAGGAAATGCCTCAGAGAATACTGACTGATAACCTTGGGAGGAGGTTCTGACAGTAGCTTCAGCTTTACTTTCAGCCATATCTAAAAAATAAAGAAAGATAAATAACACAATAAGAAAAATAAAACACAAAAACTGTTGGAGTGAGTTGGATTCACCCCAGGCAAAAGTAAGGCAAAGGGTTATGTGAAAATCTGAAAAGTACACATCTCCCGCTAAGAAAAGCTAGTGTGAAAATCCACAAGGGACACACTACCTTCTAAAATAAGGACATACCTAGAGTAATAAGGGGCTCCCAAAAAAGGTGGCAGAAGACTCAGCACGGACAGAATCCAGACCCAGAATAGTCTCGGCAAGGATCAATGGGAAAGGGGTAAGCCCACGATAAAAATCGCCCACGATAAAAATCGCCCACAATCTCGAATAGATGAAGGTCACCCCTCAGCTCTTCTGAAGTCACGGTCAGATACCTCATGAGACAAAATAGGAAATTGACACTCGTACGGAACTGGGGAACATCTGAAAAGTCCTCCAGTGCATCTATTAGCGGCTCTAAGGCAAAAGTAGAGCTCTGAGGGATCAGTCGGGCAGCATCAAAAGGAGGAATGCTCAAGGCTTATGAGATATCCCGGGTATGAATCAGACCACAGTGGGGAATGCAGGGTAGGGCACTAGAAGGATACCAGGCCCCAATGATGGCAACAAATTCTTTGGGTAGGGGACATAGCTCCTGATAAGTGAATCTGAAGACATGAAAACGAGGGTCCCAGAAGCAGGCTATAGCCAGAAGAAGATTGTGATCTATCATAGCTCTTCTCAGGAATTTCAGGCCAAAAAGTAGAGAAAGGGTGCTGTTTTCCCAAGTTATGGGGTTATCTAGAATTCGGTGCATCTTGGTGATGATAGTCATTTCCCAAGTGTTATCACTGAGAAATAAAAATTAAAGTAAAGAACAAAAGATAGAAAAACCTTGAAAAGAAGCTTTAGCTGAGGCTCGAAGTGTTGAAAGTGCACAAAGTTCAAGGAAAAAGGGGGTATTTATAAGGAAGAGCCGACCAACGGGGTACCCGTCCCTCGGTAATCCGATGCGCAGCCCGTCGGTCAACCTGGTGGACCCTTGGGAGATCTATTTCCTGCATATTTCATGCATGTCACACGCATAAAATAATTTTTTGCACATTTCTATCGCCTTTAAAGTTTGACAGGGATGGGCATCAAGCATAAAAATCGGAGCAAATATATTCAAGGACTAATTAAAAAAATGCATTTAATTAGCTAATTAATTAAATTAATTAGCTAATTAATGAGGGAGGAGAAAACGATGCGAAAACATAATATTTAACGACCGACGGGGTGCCCGTCGCTCAGTGTTCAGATGGGCAGCCCATCGGTCACGAAAAAGTATAAAAGGCGCAGTGACCGACGCCCCTTAAGTTTTTTCTTTTCCTCTTCTCTTTTTTCCCCTCACCAACCGATGCCCTCTCTCTATTTTTCACACTTTTCTACTTCATCTGTTGCCCGTTTTACGCACCACTTGTGCCAAAATAACCCTTGCACTGTCGCGCACATTTGGGAGTACTTTTTTGGCATTTATGTCGAGTTTATTTTGAGTACATTTTGTCGACTACTAGGTTAGCTTATCATGTTTTTCTACTCTTCTTTTTACTTCTTTCTAAATAATTTGCATGAAAAATTCATGTTTAGCATATTTTAGCAAAATACAGGACTAATTTTTGCCCGTTTATGCTTAGTTTCTTTTGAACTATGTATAAGGCATAACCATAGGAATATGAATATGCATGAGAAAATAATAACCAAAATGAAAAAGAGAAAAAGAGAATTGTGGACTTGTGGACTTGCCCCGTCTAACTTAGTCTTAGGAGTAGTCTGAACCAGGTAAGACACGAAAATAACTTGTAATGATGAAATTGTTGCTTGGGGCCTGAGGCCTGTCCCTTTATTGTGTTTTTTTATGCAGGAAGTTGGGCACATCCCTACCGGGGTGCTGCGCAAAATTTTTTAAAATTTTTTGGGCAGGCACATCCTTGCTAGGATGCTGCAAAAATTTTTTTTAGGCGCAATGCAGCCAAAATGCTGCCGAAAGTTTCAAAATTTATAATCTTTGGATCAGCTTTTTTTTGCAACAATAATGTAAAACTATCATTTCTTTTCAGGATGCCTCCACGACGTAATGTTCCTCGTGACCAGTTGAGCCTCAGGCTCCTCTTTGGATGAGCGACGAAGCTAGGGAGAGATTCAGAGCATACAGTTTTGAGCTAGCCGCTTCGTCTCTAGACCTTTCTTATAGAGTATGGGGATGCTTTAGGAGGTAGACACTTTGGTATTAGCCGCAGGATGGATGAAGTTCTTGTGGTCGTCATTCTAGACTCACCCCGAGGTCGTCCCAGAGTTTTTGGCTACCCTTCACTATAGGGGATTTCAAAGATCAGACACCGGGGAGGGGGTCATACAGTTTTTGGTCAGAGGATACAACTATAGCATTATGTGCCAGAGGTTCTCCGAGATCATGGGGCTGCCATTTGTAGATGACATCATAGTTCCCCAGAGGGCTGTTAAGAGACAGCACTGGGAGATGATCGCCATGCCGAGAGTGTCGTATGAGCACGATACGGCAAAGGGTACGGTCCGTTCATCACAGGACCTACGGTATATACATAGAGTACTCTCCAGCTCTTACCTGGGACGGGCAGGTAATTCGGGTTCAGTGAACAAAGTGGAGATTTGGAGTCTATGGACCATGGTAGCAGGTCGTCGCCTCAACATTAGCCATGAGATTGTGGCTAACCTAGTTAGAGTGTCACGAGGAGCAGCCCCTATGGTATGGGCAGGAGGAGTGGTGACTAGATTGCTGCTGCAGTTTGTAGCTGTTCCAAATAGTCTTGGGACTACACTAGAGGAGAGCATTTATGTGGATATACAGGCAGCCCTGACCATGGGGATGATTGCCCAGGAGACAGGTCAGGCTAAGGAGTACCAGCTGCTCTCCATACATAAGACTAGGCATGCATTCAGCCTCCCTTCGCTCCAGCCAATAGAGGAGGAGCTTCAGATGGAGGAGCAGCCAGGATACGAGGAGCCACACCCTTCACAGCAGCCAGCCGAGGAGGAGCAACCGCAGACCGCCTTCTACCTCTGGAGTTGGCCCATCTGCATCCTCGTCGCGCAGTCAGCTGGTGCACATATCAGACAATGAGGAGGACCTGAAGGAGCCCTCGGATTACTTCCCTCTTTAGTATTCAGGGATTTTATTATTTTGTACTTGTATATTTATTATACAAAATTTGCATTTTATTAGTAAAAAACATTATATTTACATTTTGTTAAATTTATATCTCATTTTGTATATTTATATTGCTGATAACATCTTATTTACATTCTCCAAACGTTTATAAGTAAGAGAAAGAAGAAAATAAATGACAATATAAAAACTGTTTATGAGTTTACCAAACAAATCAACTCGCAATGAATTAAAAAAAATCTCTTATAACACAGGAACACGATATAATGCCGACTCGAGGATGGTCAACAATTAAGTGATGGTTAGCAAATCAAACACTATATCATTCAGACCATATTCGGTCAAAAGTCATAACTTACATATCGGATGGGGATCAGCAAATCAAAAGTCTTACATTGTAGGCCGGATTGGGGGCCAGTAAAATGGAATGTTCAATCACACGTCTTGCAGATTGGATGGGGGTAAGTGAGGACGCCGCACAAGTGGAGACGAGGCCAGCGGAACACACACAATAGAACAAATCGCGACGAAGTTGTAGTTAGAGAACACTACTCTCCACGATAATCAGATACCGTGCAAGCCGAGATGAGGCCAGCGGAACAAACACGATACAACAGATCACAACGGAGTGTTAGTTAGAGAACACTACTCTCTCCATGTCTTTTAGACACTGCGCAAGCCGAGATGAGGCCAGTGGGACACACATGATAGAACAGATCGCAACAGGGTTGTAGTTGGAGAACACTACTCCCCACATCACTCAGATGCCATGTAAGCTGAGACGACATGCAATGGAACAAATTGCAAGTGGGTTATAGTTGGATAACACTGCCTCTCACTATGCTCATACATTGTGCGAGCCGAGACGAGGTCTGCAGTATGAACATGGTCGGGTAAATTGCTGAGGAGTCGTGGTAGAATATGCTATTACTCTGCAATAAGATGTCACCGGATTCTACAAAGCAGCAAAATGGTAAGGACTGCCTCAAGTATGCATTTCTTCCTTTTCTCTCTGAATTTTGGCTCATCTAGACACAAGTGTATTAGTTTCCAAAAAATTGGGGGCAACTGTAGACACCGGGTCCTGAGGTAGTCTAGATCAGAGTTACCCGATGAAGAGATCAATGTCTGTTTTCAGATAAATAGATGAAAGTTGTGAGTTTTCATTCTTCAATTTTACAAGGATTGAGGATTTTTCTCGGTAATAGGAGATTTCGGGGAATTAGGAGGAGTTCATATATTGAAAAGTGGATTTTGCTCCACCGATAGGTATACCGTCGGTAGAAGGGATGCCCGTCGCTGGATGGCCCACCTCTAGGGTGAGCGGCACCTGCCCCTCACACGGAATGGGCCCATCTCTTGCTGGAGCGACGCCCGTCGCTCGTGTGAGAGACCCGCCTCTCGCGATGAGCTCCAGCTGTCGCTCACTTGTGGAGACCGTCTATCGCATTGAGCCACGCCTGTTGCCTGTGCGAGAGACGCCCGCTTCTCTCGAGAGACGGTTGTCTCTCGACTTTCGTCTCTCGTAAGGGGTCCACCGACCAAAGGACCAAACGTGCCCCATCAGCGATGCCCATCCGTACTCCACCGACACCCGTTGGTCGATGATCTGACATTTTTGGGGTGAAATTTTCCAGATTCTTTTTGGATATCTCCCAAGATTTCCAAAATATTTCCTAAATCTTTTTAAAATCTTTTAAATCTTTTTAAATCTTTTTAAATCTTGGATTTGATTTTGAGAATATTCTGCAAATCATTCGGTTTTGATTTTGATTTCAAAAATCTTTTTTCAAATTTAAATTCTAAATTTGAATTTATTTGAATGATTTTCCTAAACTTATAAATAGGGGATGGAGGCTTATTATTCGAGGTTAGCAGTTTTTACAAAAAAATATTAGCAATTTCTACAGAAAATTTTCCTACAAAAGTTTTCTTGCTTTTAATTTTGAGAAAGTTTCATCAAATATTCTTCGAATTAAGGCAAATCCGAGGTAATGACATTAATTCATTTCTATCTGATTAGCCATTTTAGCATTCCTAACTACAACCAAAACATCGAGAAAGAAAAATACAATTTTCTTTTCTTGATTCGTTTTCAAAAATAGGATTTTTGCAACTAAAAATCCCCTAAAGTCACACGTCACGCATCAATCCTTGTAGAACTCAAGGGACCGAGATCACACGACATTCACCTTCAAAGGTAATATTCTGAGGGTAAACATTCTGAATCAATCTCTTTTGCATTTAATCATTTTATTCTGATTTTTACATATAAAATACCATTTTATTCAAGATCAAAATAAATTACGTTTGATTTCCTGCGTTTTCTAGGTTTGGGACGACCGACGGGCAGAGGTTCCACCGACAGCCATCACTCATGTGAGCAACGGGCTGTCGAGGGTTTCCGCCTCCACCCATCTGTCGTCCCAAGGGATGCCCGTCGGTCATGTGCCATGGGCCGTCCCTAGGCCTTTTCCCTCTATTTTTTTCATTCTTTTACTATTTAAGCATTTCCACTTCCTTGCTTTATTTTCATGAACAATTTTTCATAGATTTCCTTTCCTTACTCGCTTTTCATGTTTATTTTATTGTAATTGTGGCACTAACATGATCTTTGCTTTTGTGAGTTTTATTTGCTTTATTTGGTGGATTTGGGTTATTAAAGTGGAGGACATCGTGGTGATCTTAGAATCCTCACTTGGGTTTTTTTCTTTTACCCTTATCCTTTTTATTTTATGTATCATTATTATAATTATTATTTTATTCCGATAACACTTGAAAATGGCTAAATATTTATAGTTATTGAACCGGGATTTTCACTAATAAATTGAGGACCAATGTCCTAATTCTTTCATCAAACAAGCTAATACTTCAAAACCGTTTTTGTAAATAGCATGCGAGGACCAATGTCTTCATCCTTAATAGATATCCCGCTTTGTGTATATTTCCCTTTTCTGCTCATTTACAATGGGGGTTGTATTCTGCCCCTAGTTTTATTGTAATTTGTTGGGTTTTCATTTATCTTATTTTAATTTTGCTCCTATTTATCGCTTTCCTTATATGATCAATTTATGCCTTAATTAACTGCATTAAATTGAATGAGAAATGGTATGAAACATTGAATTCAAAACTCAATTATACTTTAACCAAGGTATGAATAAATGAGAAGTCCCAAACCTTCTCTTGTCTTAGAGTCAATAAGGTTAGAGGACCATCTCAATGTTCTATTGAGGTGGGGTCTCTAAAATATCTCTTGTTGCCCAAAATAGGCCCAATTTGCATTGTCTTAGGCTCCATGAGATTAGATGATCCTTCCAATGTTCTATTGGAAGGAGGTGTCCAAAATATCTCTGGCTTGTCCAAAATAGACATATATGTATCGTCTTAGGCTTCACGAGATTAGACGATCCTTTCAATGTTCTATTGGAATGAGGTGTCCAAAATATCTTTGATTGCCCAAAATAGACATACATGCATTGTCTTAGGCTCAATGAGGCTAGACGACCTTTCCCAATGTTTTATTAGGTGGCGACTCCAAAATACCTCATTGTTACCCAAAATAGATGCCCTTGTAACTCCTTATAAGTTTTATGAACCTCTTTCTAAAATCCTAAAAGCTGGTTTTCGGGACCTCCCAGGGTTCGGCGCGCATCACAAAACTAGAGCTGAATTTCCATTACAATTAATTCATTCTTACATATGTGGTCCAATGAATGAGAGGGCAAGGCATGGGGCCTACTACTTCATCATATTTATAGATGACTATACTAGGTACAGTCATGTCTACTTGATCTCTCACAAGTTAGAAGCATTGGGCTACTTCAAAACTTTTATGAACTTAGTAGAGAATCAATTAGACAAAAAGATCAAAAGTTTAAGAACTAACCAAGGTCGGGAATATCTTTCAGATAAATTTAAGGCTTTGTGTGAGGAAAAAGGGATTGAACATCAGTTGGCCATTCCTAAAACTCCACAATAAAATGGTATTGCGCAAAGGAGAAATAAGACTCTCCTTAATATGGTTAGATTTATGATGGCAGAGGCAAATTTGCCTATCTCCTATTAGGGAGATGCTTTATTGACTGCCACATATGTTCTAAACCGAGTGCCCTCCAAATCTGTCACATCCACACCTTATGAGTTGTGGACTGGTCGACAGCCTGACCTAAGCCATTTACGATCTTGGGGTTGTGCTACTTACATCCATGATACCTCAAGCAAATTTGGTAAATTATGACCAACAGGTAAAAAAAGTATTTTTGTGAGATATTCTAAAGTATCAAAAGGATACGTTTTCATGGATGAGCAAGAGAATGGTATAGTGACAGAATTTGAATCACAAGATGTAATATTCTTGGAAAATGAGTTTCCAAAGTTGGCTGAAGTGAATCAAGATTTCACATTCTATGAAACTCAAGAAGATAAACCATTAAGATCACTCCATCCGAGTGGGAGGGAGTTAGAGGAAGGAGGTCAAGAATTTCCTCCTACACATGATTCGGATATTCGAGATCTAGATTTGGGTGGGAGCATTCCTGACTCTAGTGGGAGTATGGAACATGGTCCTAGTGGGAGCATTTCAAATTACGGTGAATATATGAGACATATTTATGAAGATTTGAAACTGCGTAAGTCTAAAATGATAAGTGTTCCTCACCGATAATTTGAGATCGAAAACTTGAACGAGGCCCTTTTAGTTACCCCACAAGACGAGGAAGAGCCTAAAAATATTAAAGAGGAATTCTCATGACCAGCTGAAGAAAAATGGATTAAAGCAATGGAAGAAGAAATGGTATCCATGAGATCAAATCATGTTTGGGAACTAGTTAATCTACCGGAAGGATGCAAACCGATTGAGACTAAATGGATTCTCAAGGTCAAGCAAAAAGTTGATGCAAGTGTCAAAAGATATAAAGCTCGGCTAGTCGCTAAGAGGTTTATAGAACAGGAAGGGATTTACTATAAGGAAACTTTCTCCCCTGTTGTAAGATTTACGTCTATAAGGTTAATTCTTGCCATAGTGGCAAGTTTAAACCTAGAGCTGCATCAAATGGATGTGAAGATTTCTTTTCTCAATGGAGAACTGAATAAAGAAATCTACATGGAATAACCTGCAGGTTTCATTGAAAAAGGCAGCGAACATAAGGTTTGCTGATTGAAAAGATCAATTTATGGCCTTAAACAGTTTTCAAGACAATGGCATTTGAGATTTCATGATACAATCATGTCGAATGGGTTCAACATGATTGATGAAGACCATTGTGTATATAACAAAAGCTCTGAAAATAATTTTGTCATTTTAACATTGTATGTAGACAACATACTAATAGCTGAAAATGATAAAAAGTACATAAATCATATCAAAGATTGGTTATTGTCCAACTTTGAAATGAAAGTTATGGGTAATGCAGACTACATTCTTGGAGTTAGGATTTCAAGAGATCGTTCGAGAAGGTTGTTATCTCTTTCTCAAGAGACATATATCAACAAAGTCCTTGAACGATTCAATATATAGAACTGCAAACCCATAGACAACCCCATTATCAAGAATCAGTTTCTTAGCAGAGAGACATGCTTAAAGATGCCAAAAAAAGTGGAACCTATGAGAAACGTTACATATACCAGTGTCATGGGTTGTCTTATGTATGCAATGTTATGTACAAGACCTGATATTTGCTATGCAGTGGGCATGGCAAGTAGATATCAATCTAATCTAGGCGAAGCACATTGGAAAGTAGTTAAGAGGATACTTAGATACCTCAAAGGTACAACAGATTATTCTCTCTGTTACCAAGGCAAGGATTTGCAATTGAGAGGATACACTAATGCTTGTTGGGCCAGAGATGTGGATGAGAGAAAATCCACTTCAAGATTCATATTCTTGCTTGTAAAGGGTGCTATCTCATAGAGTAGCAAGAAATAAACTTGTGTAGCCTTATCAATAATGGAAGCTGAATTTGTAGCTTTCCCAGTTGCAGTACAAGAGGTAGTTTGGCTTAAACGGCTAATGGACCATTTAAGAGTAACTACCTCAGAGGAACCAGTGACAGTCTATAGTGATAGTCAATCATCGATCACTTACACGAAAGATCAAAAATTTCATAGTAGGACTAAACATATTAACATTAAGTATCAATATGTTAAAAATGTTGTTGCATAAGGAGATGAGAACTTACAGTACATATCTATGCATGATATGATTGCAAATCCGTTGACTAAACCTATAACGAAAGATGTGTTTGAGAGACACATTATATTTTAGGGTTTGCATAGAATTCGATGTGTACTATTTTTATTTTTGTAATCCCTTAACATTATTATTTATGAATAATAATAAAAGTTCATTGTTGGTAATACATGAGCGTAAATGTTTAATGTGTAAAAACTTACTGTTACTTTTTTGTATTTGAGCATGTTAGATAGAGAAGTTGTAACACCCCATACCCGTACATAGCACACCGTATGATAACATAGGCAGTGTGCTACAATGAGTGGAGGGTGTTACTAGACGGAGACATAAACATAGTAATAACAGAAACATAATAATAAAATTTCTTTAAATCATAACAATTAATTAACACACACCACATACACATACATCTCTTGAATATCACTATTAATTTTAATCATCTTACCACTTATTATTATTACAGAACAATACTTAATTATATAACAAATATCAATAATGAACATCCTATCACAATTTCTACTGATTTGTTGGCCAAAGCTACAGCGAAATGCCCGGACGGTACTTTTATCTCCTTAACCTGCACAGACAAACACCCATGCTAAGCGCATGGCTTAGTGGGGAAAACACATAATATGGACGACCACTGCACTCTCATCTTTTTCCCCTTTCAAGCAGCAAAGCAAATCCATAAATTGATTAACCCTCCTTTCTGCCCTCTACTCCATCACTGCCGCAGCTCATCGCCTTTGACTATCACGGCCACTAGTCTTTATCGTCGATAGCCTCTACAAAAGTAAGTACAGAATACTTAAGCTTTAATTATATATTTGGAATTTTTTATTGGTTGTTTAGGTTCTGATTCAAGATGGATTGATATTATGAGCAAGTTATTTGATTTTTCATATGTGGTTAATTCTAAAAGAGCACTTAAGTTAGAGATCTCTGCAGGCTTCATTTGTATATTTTCTTCCAATAAATTAGGGATCTCCACAGGCTTCATTCCAAATAATTCATATGATCGACCAATTAAATTATGGGATCTCCATAAGCTTAATTTATAATTTCTTAAGATTCTTGTCTATTTTTTTTTTTGTAGTTCAATATGTTTTCTATTTATTTACTTAGAAAACATGGGCATCAAATTGCATCTTCTTTACTTTCATTCTAATTCTTAATTACTAGCTTTAGACCTTTTATATATATTGTCTATTTCTTTTTGTAGTTTAATACATTTTCTTTTTATTTACCTAGAAAACATGGGCATCAAACTGCATCTTCTTTACTTTTGTTCTAATTCTTAATTACTAGCTTCAGTCCTTATATATAGATATATATATTTATATATATTCCTAAATATGTTCCTCAACCCTTTATGCATCCAACATAGAAATATAATTTTATATCGATATGCAATTAACATTTTATAAAAATAAAGTCTATAATTAAATATTTTTTGATATTGGATTGGTCCTTGGTGAACCAATCAGAATTAGGACTAATTCACTTGCTTTTTCATCTCATGAAAAAATAAAAATTCAAAACCCTTTGAATTTGCTTGGTGTCTGTTTATTGAATTTATAGATTTTGAAAATTTTAATCCAAGTGAAGTTCAAACTAGTCAAGAGACTTCATCAACTATGGAAACACCAAGAAATTTGGAGAGCATAACCATAGATGATTGAGTACTTTATATTATGGTAAATTTAATTAAGTACAATTTAAATTTTATTTAATTATCTACTTGTTAATTTCATATTTTATTATTTCGAATAAATTATATAAAATAGGTGGTTTGTGGAGCAATTAAAGATCAAAGATGGTGGCATTTTGTGGACAATTCAATTTTAATGTTGTGATTAATTAAAGATCAAGAACGTTATTAAGTTGTTGTAATTTTTAGACATTTTATGATGGTGAACAGGTTAATTTGGTATTTAATTAGGCATTTTTCATATGATATGTTAATTAGGTATTGAATAGTTTTAATATTATTGTTTAATTTGTTTTAAATTAAAAAAAATAAAATACGGGTAATTCGGGTGGTTTAGTTCGGAGTCCAAAAATTTTTGGGTTATTCAGTTCAGGGCCCTACTACAATTTAGGGTCGGTTCGGGTGATATAATTTATCAAATTTTGATTTTCAGGTTATTCGGGTTTGGGTCGAGTTGACCCAAACCCAACCGTTGCCCACCCCTACTTAGAACCCTTAACTTATCTCTGAAGTATGGTTTAATGTGGTTAGCTTGGTTAGTCTCTAAGAGGTCTGGGAAAAATTTAGGCCTAGCGGATCTTGCTAGAAAAGCGAGTTGAATCATGATGGATGGCATATAGTAAGAGGGGAAGATAACCTTTTAATCACATTCATAAGAGTTCGTGGTTCACCAACATGTCTATTATCGTTTCTATAAGTAGAAAAATAATAGTGAACACGTAAGATGTTTTATGAGATCATGAGTTAAAACAATAATTGTGAGAAGGCCATCTAGGGTTAGGCATACGTGGAATAGGAGGATCTCCCTTTTTTGAGAAGCTATATATCCCTAACATGTGTATAGGAATAGTGCTCTCGAGGTATGCTTGTCACACAGTCTATTAGCCTGTATAACTGGAGATTAAAGATGGAATATGTTATGCGAGTGGGAGATGATAGAGTTGGGATATGCCCATAACTCTATTATGGATTAACTTCCAATCCAGATAGAATTGAGTAATTCATTCTGATTAAGATTACCAAATCCTATCTCAGAAAGGAGTCTGAGTTAAACTAGAGATAGGTTTCTAGCTTTTAGGATCTCTATAAATAGATGAGAGATCTTAGATTTTGGTAACAAGAAAATTTATACTCCACAAGGCTACTCTTTCCCACTCATAAGTTTTTGTCTTAATCTTTAAGGGGCTTTTAGATTGTGATCTAACTGCTCTTATCCCACACGTGGGTAAAAGCCAGACCGGTGACCAAAAAGGAAGGGATCCTTGTGACGCTTCCTCAACGAGTTTTACGCACTACAAGAAGTAGATACCAATTCTATTGTTACCTCCACTTATTATTCTTACTTTTCCCTTCAAAACATAGATTCTAAAACTGTAAAACATAAAGCAATGTAATTAAATGCTATCAAGAAAAATATAGACACCAATAAATATAATAAAAGATAATATATATAATGTTTAATTAGTTATTCTATGAGAATGACATAATTTAAATATAATTTAAAGTATTATATAAACTTTATAAAGAAATACAAAAAATTAAGGTATAAAAATAGAAATATAATTTAAATATACTTTAAAATATTACTTATTTAAGTAAGTTTTATAGAGAAATAAAAAAAAAAGAAAAAAAGAAAAATTTTTAAGGTGTAAAAATAAAAATATAATATATATATGAACGGAATGGTTAACAGGTACCTAAAACTCGAAACCGAAAATGATATAAATAAAAATCAAAATCAAATCCATCAGATAGGTTAACTAAAAAAATCGATTCAGTTTCAGTCCGATTTTATAGCTAACCAAAATTTCAATTTTTTTTTTCTTATGCTACATATAAAAAAGAAATGTTATAATAAGTAAACATACATTATATATAATTATAGTTAGTTATAACTATGTATAATATATAATTAATTTAAATAATTATTTTATTATTGGATTATAATTAGTTTGTATAACATACTAAATTAATTAAATAAGTAATTATATATTATATAGATAAATTATTAAAAATTATATAAAATTTTATAATTTCGGTCATTTTGATTTATTAAGTTTTATAATATAAAAATCAAATGGAACTAAATAAATTGAAATAATAAAAAAAACAAATAGATCGAACAAACTGGAATATGTGGAACCGAATAAACAAATCGATAGAGCCGAATTTTATGCTATTGGATTCAATTTGGTTTTTGGTACCCCTATTTAAATATGTGGAATATGTTGTGAAGACGTAAAACGGTAAAAGAGATGATACTAGTTTATCTTGAAATATGTGATACTTAGTTAAATATGAAATAAAATGATAATTAGCATCAAAGGTAAGGATGACCATGGGGCGGGGACCCGACCCGAACGAGGCAGGGAATCCTCGAATTTTTCCTCCGCAGGGGCGGGGACGGGGAGAAAAAAATCCCCGCTATTGAATTCGGAGCGGGGACGGACAACGGGGTCCCCACCCCAAAAAAAATTAATATTTTATTATTTTATATATATATATATATATATATATATATATATATATATATTAAATTTTTTCAAGTTGATATTTGCCGGTGTGCAAGTTGTTTAAGTGATATTATTAATATTTGAACTGTATGGAATATTTACAAATATTTGTATTTTAATTGTATGAGATATTTTTAATTTTAAGTCATCAATTATAAAATTTTGCAAGGTAAATTTTATGAAATATTTTTTATTTGGGTCGAGAATCTCTATCAGGGTCGAAAATTTCTTTTGAAATTGGGTAGTTTTATTGGGGATGGGGATCCCCGCGGGGGGATTTTTCTCTCGCATCCCCAGCGGGGGCAGGGATGGGGAATCCCTGCCCTTGGGTGGGGCAGTAGGCTCCCCGCCCCCTCCCCGCCCCGTAATCATCTCTAGTCAAAGGCAAAAGAAAGTGAGAAAATTACAAAGAAGGCCACGCTGACAAATTGTAGAAAAGGAGTTATATTAAGATGAAATTAGATGCACGCCCCATTGCGGCTTTTATTTGACGAACTATTCAAGTTTATATATATATATATATATTTCTTATTTTTAAATTTATTAATCAGTAGTAGAATTTTGAGATCCAACGCGGAGAGTTTAATGTTGTTGTTTGATGATGACCCCAATTGACAGGTCCTATTGTTCTTTTATGTCGCACGTCAGCTGCTAATCCAATAATTTAAAGGGAGGCATTTTTAACCATGAAAATAATAGTGTGATTTTGAACTCATTTTTTTTTATTTTAATTGAATATTATTTCTAAGTTTATTTAAAAATAATTGTAAATTTTTCTTTCTTGGATGAAAAGCTTATGTAACTGACGAATCAAACGACATTTAATTAAAAGAATTGACATCAAATACCATGTACTGTTGATACTGTTCAACTCAGCTGCCACATGTACCTTCACTTTACTGATGTGATGAGCATGTAGTCAAATGAAAGTAAGTTAAGAGTAAAAATGGGTTAATTTTTGTAGTTGTCACTTAACTTTGAGGCTTGTAAAAATGTGGTCACTAAATTTCAATTTGTAACGAAAAATAATATATATATTATTTTGTAACGAAAAACTCACAATAATCAGAAATTGTATTCACCGGTAACCGGCACGTGATCTTTATGGCAAAATTGAATGTCACGTCAGAAATTTTTCCATGTTAGATCTGACTGGATCCGACGTGGCATTATGGTAAAAAAAAGGAAAAACAAGTTTTTATTTTTCTCGATTTCTCTCCACCTCTTTCGTCCCTCTCTCTCTCTATCGCCATCGTCGTCCCCCTCTCTCTCTCTCTAGGCATCGTCGTCCCTCTCTCTCTCCGGGCATCGTTGTCCCTCAATAGGTGAAAGTGTATAAGGGAGAAGGTTAGCACTATAATTTCCATCACACTCATTTTAATGCATATTCACTACCGAATTTTTATACAAGAGTAAGCAGATTAACATTTTTTTCATAATCCTGATTTAATAAATGTCTCTACATTGTTGAAAATAATAATAAATTTTGGTATTTGGCTTTATTGAGTAGATAGGGATTGCTGGGGTCGCTGCTGATGCAGTTATGAAGAAGAAAACACTGGAGGACCGTAAAATTTTTTTGGCCTTGCTGAGCAAAAAGTGAGAGAGAAAAAGGCGAGAGAGGTGGAGAGAAATCGAGAGCAGTAAAAACTTATTTTTTTCCATAATGCCACGTTGGATCCAGTCAGATACGACGTGGCAAAATTTTCAATATTGCATTAGGCTTCGCCATGCAGGTAATATACCGGTTGCCGGCGAATATAATTTCTGGTCATTATGAATTTTTTGTCACAAGATAATATATGGATTATTTTTTCGTTACAAATTGAGGTTTAGTGACCATATTGTTACAAGCCATAAAATTGATTGACCACCACAGAAATTAACCCCTAATCTGAAGTGGCAAAATTTCTGATGTGGCATTGGGATTCGCCGTGCAGATCTCGTGCCGATTACCGGTGAACACAATTTTCGATTATTGTGATTTTTTTTGTCACAAAATAATAAATGAGTTATTTTTGCGATACAAATTGAAATTTAGTACCCATATCGTTGCAAGCCATAAAATTGAGTGACCACCACAAAAATTAACCCAAGTAAAAATCTTAAAATGACTTGAAGTAACTTTAAATTTTACAAAACGCCGATCTCTGTACTATAAAAATAAAACATCTCTCACCTATGAAATCCCGAGAAGAGGAAAGTGTTATGATTATCCATTATATTTAAAATTTCTTCTAAGATATCAGATATATAAAGTCATATTACAACCTCCCCATCTGATTTGTTCTAGTTTAGAGTTATGAGACGCAACACTATAAACCCTAAATTCATGATAAAATTTAGGACACTTGATATTTTGCCGCTAAATAGCGACTAATTATTTTTTTATCGTCAAATTATATCTTAGATTTTATGAAATAATAGCAAAGAAAATAGCAATGGAAAATATAAGTTAGTCGTTAATTATGGTGGCAGAATTTGGCACTTCTTTAGCGACCATTTTAGCAGCAAGATATAGTTGTTGCTTTGTCACTAATTGTAATTAAATTATAAATAATAGAAAAAAACATTTACAACGAAATTATAGTCACTAGATTGAACAATAATATTTCTATTTTAAATTTAATTTTATAAATTGACGACAAAAAATCTAGTTGTTGTATGACGTCACTAACTCTGAAAAATATGGCACAATTTTTGTGTGTCAAAATGATTTTATTTTTATAATTTAGTGACAAAGTATTTAGTCGAGAATGCAATCGCTATAGTTTATAGAAATTTTATATTTAAATCAAAGTGAACGATTAGTAACAGAAAGGAATAATAGTCACAAATATAGTCGCCAACCTGAAAAAAATCAATATTTTCTGATTCGGCTTCCAAAAAATTGTTATTGTGGTTTAGGTATTTTTTCATAGATATTGCAAATGCATGTCAGTTTACATTATGTATTGTAATTGCTATAGTATTTGAAGAAGCTAAAATTCAGGTTTTTAGACAAGAAATTCAGCTCGAAAACATTTATTGAATATGTTTTTTTTTTGTCTCATTTGGTGATTCCAAAAAGGTGCTATTATGGTTTAAGTATTGTTTATAGATATTGCAAATGCAAGTCAATTTACATTATGCATTGTAATTGCTGTAGTGTTTGAATAAGCTAAAATTCAGGTTTTTAGACAGAAAATTCCGCTTGAAATCATTGATTGAATTTGCATTTTATGTTTTGGTGCTTTCCAGAAGGTGATATTGTAGTTTAGAAGTTGTCTAGAACTATTGCAACTTCATGTCAATTTATATTATACAAAGCAGATAGTTTGATGGCTACATCTTTAATTTTAGGTTTCACACTTATTTAAACATTATGTTGGTAAATTATGAGTCATTCTCATTTTTATGCTTATTAAAAATTGTGGTCATTTTATAGTTGAGGTATAAAGAACACTTAGAAAAGAGAGTACAAGATGAATCATCTGTGGATGAATCTTAGTTGTTCCAAGAGGTAGCACAAGGCAAGAAAAGTGGAAAAACATATAGATTTGGCTCTTATGATGGGACATTTTTAGAATTAATGTATTTTGAAAAAATATTTTAAAATCTAGGATGTTTTGAAAAGTATTCGATAAAATGGAGTAATTTCAAAACCGCAATAAGTCATTGTTGTTTCAGAGTGTGGGACCCATAAGAGACAAAAAAACATTTTACACTGAAACTGAAGCTGTAAGGCCCCAAAACACACTTTAGTCATATTAAAGCTTGATCAAGGTGAAACAGTAACCGAAAATGCATGATTAAGTGACAGATGTGTTGAAAGGACTTGGTAAAATGTTAAATTATGACATATATGCATCAATGGTATTAATTGAGGGCCAAAGTGTGTTAATAAAGTTCAAATATATGCCAATGTAGAAATAAAGGAAAGTGGAAGGATTAAATTGAAAAAAATAAAGTTTGGCCAATAACATATTCACATGTGGACTTCTAGAGATTTGAAGAAAATGATGGCTATATAAAAGCCATTGAGGTCGGCAAGAATTGGGAAAGAAACATAGAATTTTTCACTCCCTTTCCATGCCAATCTCTCACACTAAAATGCTTGCTTAATGATTTTAAAGGGGGAAGTTTAAATTGGTGCAAAATTGTGTGAAAATAGAAGGAGAAACTAGCAGAGCCAAAGGGAAAGAGAAGGCTTGAAGTAAGAGAAGAGAATTGGAACAAAAACAAGGTTTTGGAACTATCTAAACTATTTGCGTGTGCTTATGGTGTTTTGAATTATGATTTATACTAGAATGAATGAGAAATTATTGCCAAATTATTTGGAATGTGGTGGTAGTGAATGGAATGGGTTGAATATATTATGGAAATAAACTTAGGGAAAATTCTATTCAAAGATTACTAAGACAAGTTTTCTTCTAGTGGCCATATTTTTGCCTACAGATCTCTTAATGGAGTGATTCCAATTGGAGAACAACCTTAAGAGACATATTACAATTGTTATGAAGGAACCATAACCCAATTTTTTTTCTAAAATGCCTGAAAATCAAATTGAAAACATAGACCTGTTGTTGCCCTTGCAAAGGGAGTAGTCTCAATTCCCAAGGGCATATCTCATAAGTTACACTTTTATATTGCATGATTTTTTTGCAATAGGAAAGTTAAGACATATATGAACTTTTATTAAGAGAGACTATAGCCTAAAAATGTTATTTGCTATGTGAAAAACTCCAGACAAAACAAACTAAGAAATTTGCCCTATTTTACAAGGCAATAAAAAAGGGTCACAAGGTGGTCAAGACTTCTTGACCATCATGTGATAACCTTGACCACCATGTAAAATGATTATGTCTCTCAGATTTTGCCTTAAAAATGACCCATATGCTGATCAAGAATTCCTAACCACCATGTAAAATGGTTCTGCCTCCTTGGAATTTCAAATCCGACATGCCACACAGTGGTTAAGAATTCCTTACCAGCGTGTGACATTGTCTAACCATTGTGTTTTCAGCATATTAAAGTGAGTTTTTCTCATTAAACCGAGCTTGAACTTCACCGAAAGGTCCCAAAACTTGTCCAGCATGTTTTTATTGACATTTGATAAACATCTACATGTTTATTACGTGAATATATGAAAATATTCCTTTGAATACAATTTATATATTAATGCTATAAATGATATTTATTATAAATGATTATGTCCCTCAGATTTTGCTTTAAAAATGGCCCATACACTAGTCAAGAATTCCTGACCACTGTGTGAAAAAACTGACCACCACGTAAAATGATTTTCCTCCTTGGAATTTCAAATTTGACATGCCACATGGTGGTCAAAAATTCCTAACCACCATGTGACATTGTCTGGCCACTATGTTTTCAGCATAGTAAAGTGAGTTTTCTCACCAAACCAAACTCAAACTTCACCAGAAGTTCCCAAACTTGTCCAACATGTTTTTATTGACATTTGATGAATATGAACATGTGTATTATGTGAATGTATGAAAAATATTCATATGAATACAATTTATATATTAATGCTTGCATGTAATGATTATCAACTTCTAAATAGTCATATGCAAGTATGATATGAATGGTAATTGCTTTAAATGATAGAAAGCCTGCTTGGAAACCTAGGCTGTGCATAAATAGGCATGCCTATGAAGAGCCAGACGCAACTGCTTATCACTCGACACCTATGGTGTCTTTTCTTTCAGACTTATAACTCATTTACATTCTTCCCTACAGGGATGCAAGATAATATATTCTTCCTTACGGGGATGCTAAATCTGATATTCTTCCCTATGGGGTGCCTCTTACTCATCCCTACGGGGGTCACCAGTTATTCTCTTGCTTATCCATACCCATAGAAAAACATGCAAATCTTGGTATATGAAAAGTATTATTGTGAATATCTGAATATGTTATATATTTCTGAAGGATATTTGAACATGTTTCTTACATTATATTAAATTGTGAATTAAATATTTGAATGATGATAATTTTATAAATAGCATAACTTGTGTGCTTGTGGGACGACTACTGTGAGTGGTTATTCAAATTATGTGTTCCCCACTAAACTTTATGCTTAGCACAGATTTTTAATCAGTGTAGATACTAGAGTTGAGGCATCTCACAAGGATGCGCTGCAAAGCTCCGGGGCAACACATGATTAAGAAACAAGTTAAATGTAGGTTTTTTTTTTGTATAACAGTTATGTGTAATATGATATTCATTTTCTAAGAAAATACAATATGTAAATGTAAAAGTTACTTTTATATTGTCACTACAAGAAAATCACTATTTAACGACGAAAAATTTTTCGTCATTATTTTGAATTCTGTTACTAAATTGTAACACCCCCTACCCATATGTAAGCGTAACCATCCTCAAGGAGTGAGAAGCCATATGAGCCGAGTGTGTTACCGAGCAGATAAAGATACAAAGCATACATTCATACATAATAACCATACATCGTCACGGGGAAATTAGAACCGTCATAAGCATCAGAATGATCAATCATTACAATAGCGAAATTCGTTACAATAATGTTCTAATCAAAAGCCAGAATAAAATAATTACATATCCCAAAAGTATATAAATGCGAAAGCTTTACAAAATAATGGTATAAAGAGAGTTTCGATATAAAAGAATCAACATGCTATCAAAAATAAAGCCCTAACACTAAACCCTCTGTGTTGGCTTGACTGACGACGACTCTCCCAAAAGAATACCATCCTCCGCACCTGCACGGATAAAACACCGTGCTAAGTGATAAACGCTTAGTGGGGAACACACAACAAAAGAGGGGAGGGCCATTCACAATGGTCGTCAATGCAATACACATACAATATGACAAATGCGGATAATGATATCAGCTATATAATCAAACTTGCATAATAAAGACATGCATTCAGAAGTTCACATCCACATTCATTTACACTTTAATTGATTTCTCATACTTATCATTATATGCATCCGAATACCATATTCTTTTAATCATATCAAAGCGGAACAAAACAAACAGAGCATCTGCTGACTCACAATAGTGGATAACGAGTAAACGCATAGCGTACCTTACGGGCATGAATCGGACGCATAGCGTACCTTACGTGTACGAATCGAAAACCATTTTATTTTTGTCACATTCAAAACATTTTACAAAGGTGACCTTAAACAAGATCCAAAATGCATAAGTGGTTTGCAAGGAACCAAATGGGGGCCTGATCGGGGTCTAAACAGAACTGAGGGCTGCAGCTAAGAGACTCTATTAGGCGTGCCTAACTATCCAATTACTTGACTCTAGCAGGTCATGCATCATTCAAATCATGTTTCCAAGTGTAATACATCATTATACTCGCATTCATCTCAATGAATCATAAACAAGACATGCATAACCCGATAGCGTTCAATAAACTATAACATACAATATAGCATACATTAGTTATTATTTGGCTAAGTTAAAATACCCTTCATATCATTTGCCAATTAAAACACATAAATGAGGACTAATGAACTCAAAACAGAAGCAAAAGGATTGAGAAGGACCCATATACGTTTGATAAAAACAGAAGGGGCAGGGGCCTAGAGGGGCACGAGTCGTGCTTGAGGAGCACGACCTGTGCTCTGGAGCCTTGAGGGGCACGAGTCGTGCTTGAGGAGCACGACTCATGCTCCTGCTCCCAGCAAAGGAGCGCGAGTTATGCTCCCAGAGCACGACCCGTGCTCGGCTTCCAGCCAGGAGCACGGCTCATGCTCCTGCTCTCTCTTCACGCCTCGAAGAAGATCGTCCCTGACATCGCGATTTCAAACCCTAACATCGTGAAAAATAGCATAGAACCTAGAATTCCATCCCAACTTAAATCCAATTCGATCTCACCTGAAATCAGCTTCCCCAAGCACGCAAAACCAACATAAACAATTTATAAACACTCCGCTCAACAATTACTCACTCAAAACACAGATTAGCTAAATCAGAATCAAAAAATTCCAGAACCCAGAAAAATGACAGTAAGCTCATTCCCATCACGTTGCTTTCCATCACCTCAAAATTCAGAAGCCTAATTTGAATCAAATCAAACTCATAGTAGTTTTACAACAGGCAATGCATAACCCATGCAATTATCAACCAAATAAATCAACATTTCATAACATACATAAAGCATCAAAATACAAAGATTCCCAAACCTGTAATCCCTTTACCTCAATCACTTGGTTCCACTACTCCCTGCCTTCTCTTTCCCCTTGGGATCGCGAGGAGGCTCAGCTAAACACAACCACTGAAGAACACCCGAAAATACAAACCCTAAGTTAAATCTAAACCCAGAAATCAAGAAGAAGAAGATGTACAAAAGGGAAAACAAGATGAAAAATGCAATAACTTACCAACGGGATGCAAGGAGATGAGTAATTTCCACCAACAGTAACTTGAATCAAGGCTAGGGTTTCTAAAGAAGAGCAAAGGAAGAAGATGAGACAAGGGAGAAGAAGAATCGGGAAAAAGGAAATGAATTCTGCCTTTCCCAATTTTCCCTTCCTCCTTAACTCATCTTTTTCCTAACCCTAACACTTGTCATTTTTCTGTTGGTGGAAACTAACCACTCACACCCAGCAAGCATACCCTACTCACACACAATGCACTCCCAACTAATGCACACCCTACCAATGTGTGAATAAAGCACACAACCACAACTCAACTACTCATACCCTACAACCATGTGAGTAATACACTCAAATGCAACCCAACTAATTCACACTCTAATACCATACATGCATCCATATGCAAACAAAACCCTTAAAACATATATTTTACCCAAAATACCCTTATGACATGCCAAACACATACCATGCATGCACATACAAATTGGCTCATACTACTAGGGGACAAACGGGTTGTGACATAAATAGCGACGGAAATTCCATTCCGTCGCTAAAAAAAGGAGGGAAATATTCCCTTCATTTTTTACCGACCGTTTTTAGCGACAGAATAATTAAGTCGTCGCTAAATATCGTGCCAAAAAATTACAGGATTATTTGCCACGAAAATTAGCGATGGAAATAACTTTCTTCACTAAAAATTAGCGATAGAAATTAACTTTCGTTGCTAAAAAATATTAATTAAAATATTTAAAAAATTTTAGCTATGGAAGTTAATTTCCGTATCTAAATAGTGACAAAAAATAACTTCTATCATTAAAAAATAATTAATATTTTGTATTTTTTAGTGACGAAATAAATTTCTGTCGCTAAAAACTTTATATAAAAAAATTTTCTGGCCCTCTTTTTCCCCTCCCTCCCTCCCTCTTTCTTTCTTTCTTCCTTTCTCCCCACCGCCACCCTATCCCTCACCCTCACTCCCTCTCCTCCCTGCAAGATCTGGCTCTCACCCTACTGCCCCTGCCGTCCTCTACCCCATCTCCCCCTACCGCCCTCGCACTTTGCCCCTCTCTCCCCCGGCGCTAGCCGCCCTCGCCCCCTCTCCCCCCTGCCAGATCTGTTGCCCTCCGCCGCTCTCAGTCTCCAGCCGCCCTCTGAGGTGTCACGCTCGCGACAGAGGCGAAACTTGCCCCAAGTCGCGATTGCAGCAGTCTTCGCACTCGCGCAGAGACAGCATCAGATCTCACTGTTGCACTCGCGATAGTGAGTGGCAAGCCAAACCTGTCGCGCTCGTGCTCAAGTGCACGCTGGCAATAGAGAACTGCCCATTCCGCTCGGTAGCGAGTGCTCGCTGCGGCAGCTCGGCAGCCCAATGCTCGGCCACGCACGAAGGCTGAATTCACTGAGCTCTGTCGCGCTCGCGACAGAGTCATGATTTCTAGCTCTTACGCGAAAAATCTGCATAAATCACACTTCCAAAATCACCCAAACCTCTAATTGACTTCAAAACTCAATGCCACACAAATTAATCATTCACAACATCTTAATCAACCAAAAATCCAACTTATAATTCAAGTATTACCATCAAAACACACTATTAACAAGATTAAATTCCAGAATTCAATAAACCAGCATTTTCTCTTAGAAATTCATACAAAATGATGTTTGGGTTCAATTCTACACAAATTATGCATCTCAACCCAAAATAATCAACTCCCATGTCATTTAGATACAAATACACACAATATATCTCATGAATTCCAACAATTTCCACCAAAAGCATAAAAATCACATAAAATGCACAAAAGTGACAAACATTCCCAAACCTCAAACTCTTGAGCTCCAATCACGGGGCTCTACTTCCACTGCTATCTCCTGGCCCTTAGGCTCTCTAGGAGGGATCTCTGAGAAAAACACCCATCAAAATAGAATTCAAACTCTTAACCCAAAAATACATAATAACCAATCTAAAGAAAGGAAGAAGATGATAAAGAAGGAGAACTAGTTACAAACTTACCAAACCAGCTTAGAGCTACCCAAAACTGACCTAAAATTCCAGCAAAAGGGAAGAATCACAAGAAAGTAAAGAAAAAAGGAAGAAGAAGATGAAGAACAGGTTAAGGAAAAAGGAAAAATGGGGAAAAAGGGAAAAAGGAACAGCTATCTTCTCTCTCCTCTCTCCACTATATAAACCACTCCCACATGCCACATGGCACACTCTCAAAGGTGCACATTACTAACACACACTCAACTACCATCCTCCTTCATACACTCAAAATCAACCTCACCTACTAAAACACACCCTACTTCTATATACACACTCACACCCAACAAAACCCCCAAAATACATAATACTATAATTTAAACCATAACACATACTCAAAATAACACATGCCAAAATTATACATACAAAACCACACACACACACACACAAGGCTCAAACTACTAGGGTGGGAATGGGGCATTACAAAACTCCCCTCCTTAACAGAATTTCGTCCTCGAAATTCTCACCTGATCCAAATAACTGAGGATGTTGAGCTCTCATAACCTCTTCCGGTTCCCAATTTGCTTCTTCGATTCCATGATGCTTCCAAAGTACCTTAACTAAAGGGATTTGCTTGTTGCGGAGCTGTCTGATCTCCCTAGCCAAAATTTCCTTCGGTTCTTTATCAAATGAGAAATCTGGCTGAACCTGAATATCTTGCACTTGTAACACATGAGACGAATCGGATCGGTAGCAGTGGAGCATAGACATATGAAAAACATCATGTAATTTAGCTAACTCTACTGGCAACACTAACCGATAAGCTATCGGGCCAATCTTTTCCAAGATCTCATAAGGTCCAATAAACCAATGACTTAATTTCCTTTCTTACTAAACCGAAGAACTTTCTGCCAAGGTGATACTTTCAAGAATACCTTGTTGCCAATCTCGTATCCTGATCAAACACAATAGAGATTGGGACTCCATGAAGCCTTACTGTCTCATTCACATAGATCTTTGCCAACTTATCCATGGAATAGTCTAACTGAACTGGCAAGAAGTGTGCTGTCTTCAACAATCGGTCCACTATCACCCACACTGAATCGTGCTTGCGCTGTGTCAATGGTAAACCAACTACAAAGTCCATTGTAACATCATTCCACTTCCATTGAGGAATGGGTAAGGGATGCAACAATCCTATTGAAACTTGATGCTCAGCTTTCACTTACTGACATACCGGACATTTCGAAACAAACTCCACTATGTCCTTTTTCATACTCGGCAACCAATAAAACTACTTGAGGTCTCTGTACATCTTATTTCCTCCTAGATGCATCGTGAAAACCGATGAATGAGCTTATTGCAAAAGTTTTCTCTTCACATCACTTACATTAGGCACACATAACCGATTCCCAAATCTGAGTACTCCATCAAAATCTACAAAAAAATCAGTCCGCTTACCATCTTTTATCACATGCAAAATACGCTGCAACATAGGGTCACTCAACTGCGCATCCACTATCAGTTGTCTCAAACTCGGTCTAACCTTTAACTTAGCAATTAGTGCTCCTTCCAAATCAAATCTCCACCTTCCTCTACTCAGAGATAGAGCCAAAATTGATTTCCTACTTAGAGCATCTACCACTACATTGGCCTTACCCGGATGGTAATTAATAATACAGTCATAGTCTTTGAATAACTCCAACTATCTTTGTTGCCTCAAGTTCAATTCTTTCTGAGTGAGCAGATATTTTAGGCTCTTGTGATCCGTGAAGACTCTACAAGTTTCCCCATATAAATAATATTGCCAAACCTTAAGAGCAAACACTACCGCTGCTAACCCCAAGTCGTGTGTTGGATAGTGCTGTTAATGAGGCTTCAACTGCCTGGAAGCATAGGCTATCACCTTGCCGTCCTGCATCAAAACACAACCCAATGCTATACCTGAGGCATCACTGTACATAGTATACTCTTTACCCGAAATGGGTTGAGTAAGTACAGGAGCCTTAATCAACATATCCTTCAACTGCTCAAAACTTGCTTGGCACCTATCAGACCAATTGAACTTAACCTCTTTTCGGAGAAGCCGAGTCAAAGACGAAGCTATCACTGAAAATCCCTTAACAAACCACCTATAATAGCCAGCTAGTCCTAGAAAACTCCTCACTTCTAGCACAAACTTAAGTGGCAACCAGTTCACATTGGCTTCAACTTTGGATGGATCTACCCGAATACCTTCAGCCAAAACCACATGCCTAAGGAATGTTACCTCTTCTAACCAAAATTCGCACTTACTAAGCTTAGTATAGAGCTAATGGTCCCTCAACACTTGCAATACCAACCTCAAATGTTCCTCATGTTACCTTTCGTTCCTTGAATAAACCAGAATATCGTTAATGAACACTATAACAAAATGATCCAAATACTGTCTGAATACCATATTCATTAAATCCATGAAAGTTATGGGCGCGTTACTCAATCCAAATGGCATCACTAAAAATTCATAGTAATCGTAACGCGTCTGAAAAGCTGTCTTCGCAACATCCGCATCCTTAACTCTCAACTGATAGTAACCGGATCGCAAGTCTATCTTAGAAAACACTCCAACTCCTCTTAATTGATCGAAAATATCCTCGATACGTGACAACGGATACTTTTTCTTTACCGTGACCTTGTTAATCTGTCGGTAATTAATACACATTCTCAAGGTACCATCCTTTTTCTTGACAAATAGAACCGGAGCACCCCAAGGTGATACGTTCGGTCAAATGAAACCTTTATCCAAAAGTTCTTGCAATTGATTTTTCAATTCCTTCAATTCTACTGGAGCCATATGATATGGAGCCTTAGAAATCAGAGCTGCACCCGGCACAATATCTATAGACAGTTCTACTTCTCTCTCTGGTGGCAAACCCGGTAATTCCTCTGGAAATAGATCCACAAATTCTCTTACTACTGGAATATCTTGTATCTTTACTTGCCCACATTGAGAATGCAAAATTAAGGCCAAATATGCTTCACATCCTTTCCTCATGAACTGTTTTGCCTTCATAGCTGAAATCACATTGTGCAGCGAGTTACTTCCCAAACCTTTCACAATCGTAGGTATCTGATCCCTATCTTTGAGCACAACCATTTTCCTCTGACAATCAACTATAGCTCGATGCTTAGATAACCAATCCATACCCAGAATTAGGTCAAACTCATGAAATGGTAGACTAATCAGATCAATCGAAATTTCCTTACTTTGCACCGTTAAAGGACAATCCCGATACACCCGATTCACTCTAACACACTGCCCTAATAGACTAGTAACACATATCTCATAATCCAATTTATCCCCATTAGCTAATTCATCACACAACTTATCAGAACACATATAAGAATGAGTTGAACCCGGGTCTATCAAAGCATACATTTCAATGCTGAAAAGTAAAAACTTACCGGCTATTACTTTTGGGGCATCCTACTAATCACGAGCTCTCATTGCATAAGCTCTTACGGCTTCCGGCAATGGACGATCAACTGTCTCAGAGGGTTCTCTTTCCCGAGGCCATCTACCATGACCCCGTCCTCTACCTCTAGCACGACTGCCCTGAGGAACATTCGACCCCGCTCGACTAGGCTCTTATTGACCCTGAGTATTCTCATACAAGTTTGGGCAATTGGCTAGAAAGTGGTTGGTGCTACCACATCTGAAACATTCTCTCGTCAACCACCGACATTCGCCCCAATGGCGCTTGCTGCAATGGGAGCACTGAGGCACTCCATCACCTCTACCATCCGAAGCCACTTTACTCGAGCCAGACCCTCTAAAGGATTCCTATCTCCTCTCTCTAGTAGTCGGACTAGTATACGACTCACCAGAAGAATTTCCTTAGACTTGCGCGACCTCTTTCTTGATAAGAACCTCCTCTAGAGGACTTTTTCCTCTGAGCCTTCTCTCTTAAAATATTCTCAGAGCATTTCGCTCTCAAAGCTGCCTGCACTATCTAATAATAACTGATATCCGGTGAATCAAAGAAACCAACATCACCTTTAAAGACTCATTCAGACCCACCTCAAACTGTTGACACCGAAACTCCTCAGTGAGAACTCCTGCCAGTGCATACTTACTAAGTCGATTAAACTCCTTCTCATAATTAGCCACAGATAACATTCTTTATCGGAGACTCAAAAACTGTGCCCATTTGGCCTCCTTAAATGCCTTAGTTACATACTTACTCCAGAATTCTCTTTCGAATAACTCCCATGTCACAGGCTCTGGAAGCTGAGGATGCCTAAGCACTAATGTCCACCAATCATAAGTTGAGCCCTGCAACAAAGACACTACACACTCCACCTCTCTCTTCGGAGGACACCAAATTTCCCTTAGCACCCGACTAACCTTCTCAATCCACCTCTCAGCTTTATCCGATTCATCTAAGATGGTTCCAAAGAAATCCTCCACTCCAAACTTCCTCATATTTTCAATCGGAGCTCTAGGGGCAGTAACCCTTCCCAAAACCCTGGCCATATCCTGAGATATCTTGAGCATGGCCTCAAAGGGGACCGCAGGGCTCAGGCTGCACCCTGGGTGGCTGAGCCGGACCAAAAATAGGCAGATCTTGCTCTCGGGGATTTGCACCCTCGGCTGGCCCCTCAAGTGATCCATGAGCAGACTCCATCTAACTACAAAACATACACAACAATCCGCATCAGGCCAACACAACACTAAACGTACACTCTATCTTACAGTTACCCAAAAATGCATAAATCTAGCGCTCTGATACCACAAAATGTGACACCCCTTATCTATACATAGGGAGCTTCCTTTCTCGAGGAGGAAGAGGGACCCCGATAGATGAGGGTTGTCATTCAAAACCTTATACAAAGCAAACAAAGTTACGAATCATTCATTAAAATAGAGCAAAATCAAATTTCTTAAAATAGCAAGAGACAGGGGCTGAAAATAAAAGTACTGTATTTTTATTAATTTATAATATTACCTTTACATATCAAAATACAAAAGTAGAGCTTACATCAAGGGGTCATCATTACAAAATGTGTAAGCTAATACATATACAAAAAGTACAATGTTATACTACAAAATCTCTCTCTCCTAGTTGTGTTGGCCTGGCAGAAGCGGATCACCCTGCCCAAAAACTCCAACAACTTCCACACCTGCACGGATGAAACACCCATGCTAAGCGAATACGCTTAGTGGGAAAAATACAATGAAAATGACCACTCACAGTGAACGTCGGAAACAAATCACATACACATGGCAGACACTGAAAATCAATTCTTAATAAATAATTCATCATACTCAAGATGTCAATATCATTAATCACACAATTATTCATGTTGAACTGAATTATAACACATGAATACAATAAACCTATTTATTCAAAATAGTGGATAGCGAGTAACGCATATTCATTCAGAACGCATGGATGCCCGAGGGTATCAAAATTATTCTTTTGTTTTTTTGTTTCAGACATTTTTGCATAGAATTAAACAAGATTCAAGTTTAAAGGGGATCGCGAGGATTCGAACAGGGACCTGATCAAGGTCCAGAAAGCATACGCATGGCTGCAGCTAACTGAACTCTATAGGCATGCCTATTTATCCACTTATTGACTCTCGCAGGTCATGCATAAATCATCAAATCACATTCATATAATTCATAAAATTATCCATGCATAATTCTAAAAGCATGACAAGTTCAGAAACTAAACATAGAAAGCGTAAAAGAAAACTCAAATTAAAGCCTGGTGTCACGCTCGCGATGGCTGTCACACTTGCGACAGAGGCACAACTTGCTCTAGTTCACGATTGCGGCAGTTTCCGTGCTCGCTTAGAGATAACATCACATCTCACTATTGCGCTCGCGATAGAGAATTGACCATTGCGCTCGATAGCTGAGTGCTTTGTCGCGCTCGACGGCTCGATAGCCCAACTCTCGGCCACATGCGAAGGATGAATTCACTGAGCTTTATCACTCTCACGACAGTGTTGCACTCATAATAGAGTCACGATTTCCAACTCTTACGCGAAAAATCTGCAGAAATCACACTTCTAAAATCACCCAAACATCCAATTGACTTCAAAACTCAACCCCACACAAATTAATCATTCACAACATCTTAATCAACCTAAAATCCAACTTATAATTCAATGATTACTATCAGAACACACTATTAACAAGATTAAATTCCAGAATTCAATAAACCAGTACTTTCTTTAAGAAATTCATACAAAATCATGCTTGGGTTCAATTTTGCACAAATTATGCATCTCAACTAAAAATAATCAACTCCCATGTCATTTAAATACAAATACACACAATATATCTCATCAATTCCAATAATTTCCACAAAAAGCATAAAAATCACATAAAATGCACAAAAGTGACAAACTTACCCGAACCTCAAACTCTTGAGCTCCAATCACGGGGCTCCACTTCCACTTGCTATCTCCTTACCCTTAGGCTCTCCAGGAGGGATCTTTGAGCAAAACACCCATCAAAATAGAATTCAAACTCTTAACCTAAAAATACATACTAACCAATCTAAAGAAATGAAGAAGATGATATAGAAGGAGCACTAGTTACAAACTTACCAAACTAGCTTAGAGCTACCCAAAACTCACTAAAAATTCCAGCAAAAGGGAAGGATCACAAGAAAGCAAAGAAAAAAGGAAGAAGAAGATGAAGAACGGGTTGAGTAAAAAAGGAAGAAATAGGGAAAAAGGAACAATGTCTTCTCTCTCCTCTCTCCACTACATAAACCATTCCCACATGCCACATGGCATACTCTCAAAGGTGCACATTACTAACACACACCCAACTACCATCCTCCTTCATACACTCAAAATCAACCTCACCTACTAAAACACACCCTACTTCCATATACACACTCACACCCAACAAAACCCCCAAAATACATAATACTATAATTTAAACCATAACACATACTCAAAATAACACATGCCAAAATTATACATACAAAATCACACACACACATAAGGCTCAAACTACAAGAGTGGGAACGGGGCATTATAACAAGTCAATATATTAAAGAGCTTCGCTACCCAAGTTGCAAAGGGAGAGGTTATACTCTATGCTTTGAGTGTGGAATTGAAAGATCTAGGTTAGATTGTTCCCAATGTAATTGAAAGGTGAGTTTCTTTTTGCTTTTTTCTTTGCACTACAATTGAGCATATACTAAAATTAATTATAATTGAGCATGTATTTTAGTTTAAATTTATATTTTCAGCTGCACTTAAATTGTTCTTTTTAATTTTTTATTAGCTTTTTTAATTTACCGATGGAATACTGACGAAAAATTATGTCATTAAAAAAATAAAAAACTTCTAAATTTGTCAATGAAATAGTCATGTTCCTTGGGAATTTATCGACAAAATAGTAATTTTCATCGGTAATTTTCTGACGGAATTTAACTTCCATCGGCAATTTAGCCAACGGTCAAAGTGCCGATGAAATTCAATTCCATCAGCAATTTAATTTGCCGACATAAAATCTTGACTTTCTGTTCGAAATTTCTGTTGGGAAATCTTTAATTTCTTATAGTGTGTGAAGGAGTATGTAAATATTGAAATTGTATGCATGTGAGCATGTAAATAACCTTATATGATGAATTTTATACTATTGATATATAATTAGAAGAAAATTTTTAGTATAGGTAAATGTGTATATGTATATGAATATGGCTTGTTATAATAGAAACACATGTATATGTATGGATGCTTGAATTAGGTTATAGTTCCATTTAATGACACCCCATTAACAAATGTTAGGTTTTATGAGCATGAGTTATAGGTCCCTAAAGGGGGTGTTACATTTGGTGGTATTAAGCCTAGGTTTAGTCGATTCTGGATAACAAAAGTCTAGGAATGCATGTATATAGTACTTGTGTTAACCTAATGCAATTGCCTTGTTTTTCGTATAGATAAAAGCGTTGGAAGATTCTCGCAAAGCTGTTGAAGAAACATCCAGAAACGTAAATCCCATAAATAAGATCCACCTATTTCAGTTTGTAAGACATAAAGTACTTGCACTGGCCTTGCCAACGGAGGCTTTGTTGAAGATATCCCATGATATGGCATAAGTGTTGGATAGACTTACAGTACCCAAAGCTCTAATTGATGTAGTAAGAAATCATGGAGCAGAAGAGATTTCTAGAACTATCCTTGAGGAGTCTGACAAAGCTGAGTATTGGTGAGAAAGAACTCAGAGGGTGTTGAATAAAGTGAAGTGCTCACTAGAACAAATGGCCACCTGTGTTGTCTCCCTATTACAAGGAGCAGCTTATTATTGGTGGAAGTTAGTAATGCATCATCTACAGTTCCCTGATCCAGTGACTTGGGAATTATTTGTCCAAGAGTTCTAGAAGAAATACATTACTGAAGGTTATAGAGAGTTAAGTGGAAGTAATTTTTGAAGCTGAGGTAGAGGAATCTAACTGTGGCTAAGTATGAGAAGGAGTTCAGTTATTTGTACAAGTACACATTTGAGCTTGTTTTGACTGAGGCATTCAAATGCTGACTGTTGGAGGATGGACTCAATAATTTCGTCAGGAAGCACTTAGTAGCTATCACTTCCTTACAACAAGTAAGCTATTACTAGCTCGTCCAAGCGGCCATTAAAGTGGAGAAATCTGAGATGTCAAAGAGCAAAAGAGTATAGAGAAGGAGCTCCTATAGAGGTCATTCATCCTTAGGTAAGAGAGTTCCCGAATCACAAAGTGCTCACCCAACTGAGTCACTGAATAGCCCTACTAGTAGAGGCCGAAGATAGCAACCTTTATCCGCATCTAATTCTGGCAGGGACTCCTCATCGAGATAGGGCATTGATATACTTGACTACCCACATTACCATAAATTGCATAGGGGTACGAGTAGATGATTGACTAGTGCCTATTTTTGTTGTGGGACCATTAATAAATTTTTTGCTAATTATCCACAAGAGCTTGGATAGACTTGAACCTCACAAAGTAGTAGAGGAGCATGAAATGCACCTCTAGCACCGAGAGGAAGAGGAAAAGGCCAAAGTGGGTCAGGTAAGTCCCGAGGTAATCCAAGTGTAGTTTTTGAGACTGTTAAGCGACCTGGTCGTACTATAATGACCCAAAATAGGCCTAGTCGGAATCTACGTGGTAAGTCAGAATATTTAGAGCGAATCGGTAAATTTAGTAAAAGAAAATGTTGGATAATAAGGAGTTATTTGCAAGGAATTAATTAGTTAAGTTAATTAAAGGAATTATATGGTGTGCATATGATGTATGGAAGTAGGGTACTCTTGATGTTGGTATGATCTAGTGGTATTTGTGCATGGTAACTTGGATGTAAAAGTGATTTATTGGAGGTTATATGGTGTGAGTTGAGTTTGGTGCCTTGGTTTGTTAGTCAAAGATGAGTTTAAGGGACCAATAGTGGAGTGACATGTGTAATGGTTGGTGGGAGCATTGAATGGGATTTGAAAGGAGAAGAGAGAGGGAAGGAGAGAGTTGCTTCCCGTAGAAGCCATTTGGAGTGTTGCCTTCCCTTTCCCACGCCTCTCTCTCTCTCACTTTCCCATCTACATTTCTGCTCTCTCTTCTTTTCATGTGGGTTTCTTCCTCCTTTGGTCAAGAGTTTGAGCTTTGAAGGTTCTAAAAGAGGTAAGTGGCTGTTTTGCTTTGGGTATCATTCTTCTTCTCCTCCTTTTTCGGATTTGAGTGGGTTTTTAAGGTTATGTTCTTGGGTTAATGGAGTTTTTGATTTGATTTGGTTGCAAGAAGTTGAAGAAAAGAGAAAGGATAAGGGGAAAGGAAAAGTTGTGGACTAAAGAAAGTGAAGATTTGAGCTCCATTTCAGGTTTGGGAGTTTACTTGGTTATATGTTTGGGTGTGTTTTTGCACCATTATTTGGATTATGTTTTGAGTCAAATATTGTATTGTAGTTGGTTGGGTATTTTGGTATATGATTATGCATGAATATAAGTGATTAGTGTATTTGTTGTGTGATTGAACTTTTGTTGTTATAAGCATTATAAGTGTAGCATGATTTTGAGTTCATTATGGCATATGTTAAAAATATGATATATGAATGAATGATCTATGTATGATTTTAGGGTTGTGAAGGTTTGGAAAGGCTTGAATACAAGTTTGGGTTCTGTGGAATTGAAATTTTACAGGGGTCACGGTGACAACTAATTGGGTTGCCACCGTGAGGTAGGTTAGAATTGCATTCTGCCCGCCTGTTCTGGGTATGTCACGGTGGCAACAACTTTGGTTACCACCGTGAGGTACTTTAGTTTTGCATTCTGTTTTGTGTGGCTTGTATGTCACGGTGGCAACTACTTTGGTTACCACCGTGAGGTATCACAGTCTGGCATTCTGTTTTGCTTAATATGCATGTCACGGTGGCAACCACTTTGGTTATCACCGTGAGGTGTCTTCAACATGTAAAGTTTTTCTTCCTTTTCCTAATGTTACTCATATGGATTTTTGGCTTTCATAAATGGGTTAACATATCTAAATAAGTTTTCATAGCATGTTAAATGGTACATATGTATGAGTTATTCATTTGAGGTTTGTACGTCGATTTTACCTGTGAATGATTTATATGACTTTACTTATGAATACTTTGGTAGTTTATACCTTTATAGTGAAAAGAAGTGATATATATGTATTTATTGTCTTATTTGTGCCTTTGAGCCTAGTAGTCACAGTTGGTGGATAAATAAGCGCTTATCTAGGGTCAAAGTGTGAGTGCAGCTGCTATATGTTATTTTTTACATGCGGGCCCCGTTTGGGTCATATAAGATGAATGAGGCCTCGGTCTCCGGTATACCTTTGGGTATACATGAATATAAGAAAATGTTTTGAGACTCATGTCTCCATATGCTTGGGGTACTGTGTCCTATCAGTATCATTGTACCCGTATCCACTAATTAGCAAATGTTCAGGCTTTTACTTGAGTTTGGTACATGCGATAGTAATATGAAATGAACATATGTTACATGTATATGTATATGCATTATGACATGATGAGATGTAATACTAGTATTCGAATATGAATGGTTATTCTTCCATTACACTTGAGCATGATGAACAATTGTTATACACATGAACAGTATATGTTTATCATTTTGTTATTATTAAGCTTATATATATGTTATTGCAATTATATGTACATGTATGTGTCGTTCCTCCCCACTAAGCGTTATCGCTTAGCACGGGCTCTTTTCCCGTGTAGGTGGCAGGTTCTAATTGGGAGTCTGACATCTGCAGGTCGGCCACTAGAAGTCTGTAGTTGGAGTATTTTGTCTTCCGCTGTAATTTTTGTATATGGGAATTGATTTCGGGAAATGTAACTTTTGTAAAGGATAATTTTGTATAAGTATATTTACCTTTACCAAACTGTTTTGTAAAGCAATACAATTATTATATGTATATGGATTTGGTATATTATGATTAAATGTACTTGTTTTCTTGACATGTCTCGGATATTTGTATGCATATTTGTGAGTTGCGCGCGTGGCGCCCCAGCATCCTTCCAACGGGGGTAACGGGGCGTTACATTTAGTATCACTCTCCCTTAAGAAATTTCGTCCTCAAAATTTTCCCGCTAACCACTTATATCCAACAACCCAAAACTCAACACCGAACTTAACAAAAGCTAAAAGCATGACTTATCAGAAGGTCCTGCAGCTTCTGGAGTATCCTCTCTGATCATTGCATACACTCTAGCCGGAGCATACTCTCCCATAGTCCTTGGCCTCTGCACGGTTTCCGATGGCGCCTGCGGAGCTCTGCTTTGATCTCAATTGCTTCTAGTTGCATTCGATCTACCTCCGTCCACTTTGCTTTCTTGCTGGCTCTTATTCTCTTATCGATCTAGGCAATTAGCAAACCGATGCTCCATGCTTCCACATTTAAAACATGCACCCGTGATCTTGCGGCAAGTACCCCAATGGTATCTTCGGCAATGCTCACACTCTGGTGCTTTATTTCCTCTACTCAGGGGCGGCGCTACACTTCCCGCTTCAGAAGGCGCTTGGGCAGTCCCTCTAGTTCCTTGCTCAGTCGGAGCACCTTTAGACTTCTTATTACTCGCAACTCCACCATCCGGTGCTCTCCTCTTCTGTTCGATTCTTTGCTTTTCCATCTCGAATTCTTCCAACTTAATTACTGCAGCTACTATCTGATAGTAGCCAACCGGATGCATAACCGCCATTGCTGACAGTGGACCTTTAATGACTTCCCTTAATCCTCGTTGAAAATGCTGGCACTTAAAGTCTTCCGTCAACAGTGGTTTAGGTACATACTTGGTTAACCGACTGAACTCTTTCTCATAATCGCTGACCGATAGGTTCCGCTGTTTCAAATTGATGAATTCATTCCATTTTGCCTCTCGGTAAGCCTTGGTCACATATTTCTATTCAAACTCTGACACGAAGAATTCCCATGTCAATTCAGCTGGCCTTTGGGGACTAAGGAGCACAAGGTTCCACCAATCATATGCTGATCCCTGCAATAGCGATACAGCACAAGTAACTCGTTGTTGAGAAGGGCAAGCTATTTTTTGTAGAATCCGATCCGTTCTCTTCAACCAAAATTCCGCTACATCCGACTCGTCCAAAGAAGTTCCATGAAATTCTTCTGCTCCCCTTTTCCTTATAAGCTCAGAAGGAGCCTTAGGAGCAGTTAATCTGTCTACCACTTGCAATAAGCCTTGCACCAATGCCGGATCAAAATCGAAACCTTGGCCTTCAACTGGTGCACGCTTACATGCAGGCCTATCTCGACTGACCGGATTACTTCCAACCGGATGCACACTTTCCCCCGTGTCGCCCATATACTCACTTGGATCCGACTCCATCTAGACACTACACAAAATAATATCTGCATTAGGCCACAACTCTAAATAGACTCACATGCAAAAACTCTATACTCAAATAATCACAAAGGACCAGAACCGACTAAACCGGTGCTCTAATACCAACTAAATGTAATGCCCCGTTACCCCCGTTGGAAGGATGCCGGGGCGTTACATGTACATCAGCTCCAAATTGAGTGTAATAGCCTGAATTATACCCTAGCAGCAATATTGGTCTAATTGGGATAATTGGGTAAATTTAAATTGAAGTTTGTTAAATTATGGACTTGAGTGTAAAAGGAATTAAGGACTCAATTGAACAAATAAATAAGTTTTAGTGGCCTTATTGTAGAAGTGCATGATTAAGATTAGTGGAAGATTACTTAATGAAAAATGGTGATTAAGTTAACAAAAATTAAATATGGGTAGATGTAGTGGAATCCAAGTGTCCATTTCTGCCTTTGCCACCTTGAATTGTTACATGCAATATAAGTGTTAAAGAGAGAGAAAACCCATCTTTGCATATGGATCGGCTGCTCCTTCTTGTTCTTTCTCTTCTTCTTCATTTCCCTTCTTTCTTTAGTCAATCTACTATATTTTCTACTATTATGAGTCTTGAAGTGTTGCATGTGCAGTGCTCATCTCATCTAGATAAGTAAGGTGGTTTATTGGTTCTCTTTCGTCTACTCCTTCTTGTTTCCATATTTTGATGGATGTGAGTATTGATCATTTGTATCCAATTATGGAAATTGGATAATTCTTATAGTTGAGGAACTAAGGAAGGACAAGGGAAAAGGAAAGATTGATGAATCAAGTGCTAAGTGATCAAAGAGGAGCTTAGGAAAAGAGGTCGGGAAACATTATTTTTTGTATTATTTGATGTAGTATGAATACTATGATGCATGATTAAATTATATGGTTGATGACTATAGAAGATGTGTAATTACGTGTATATGTGAATTGAATTGATGTGGTGGTTGTTGGTCATAATATTGAAATTAAACATATTATTCTGTTTTTAAGTGACTTATGGTGTTAATATATATAAATTGTATGATTGTGTCTTAATGTGACTTTTAGCATGTCGGATTGAGGGTATGTTCATTATGTAGTCTTGTGTGTGTTTAGAGTTTTGGATTTTAATAATTAAATGGATTTCAAAGCTTGACTAGCTTGAGAGGGTAAAAACTGGATGTGTAGGGTAAATGTCCTAATAGGTTGGTATAAACTATAACTTTAATTATATAAATCTAATTTAAACAAGGCAAAAGGGATTAGGTTCCAAAGGGATATGTCTATCAATGTGCTAGAAATAGCCATTCTGAGTTGGGGACCTTATGGTTTTCAATATGTGTGCCTAAGTTGGTTTAAGCTTGTAGGAGGGCCTTTGAAGCATGTATTATTTTTATAGCCATGAATCCTCAAATATATTACTAATAATAATTAGAATTATGCCAATATACTATTAACATGTAGATAAGTCAGTGTCTAGAAGGCCATAAAGGCAAATATCCATGTTAGGATGGGTTTTGGAGGTCATAAGTGCCTTTGCGGCAAATGCATGAACATTAGGTGTGAGGTGTGGAGCTTTGAATAGAAAATTCAATTCTGTCGTAACCGCGACATAATGCTCCATTGGGCTGATTTTGTTAGTTTGGCTTCTGTCGCGTGCATGAGCGTGATAGAGACGAAGGCTGGGTTTTGCCGCGGGTGTGACTTATGTCGCAATCGCAATAGAAGCTAAACTTCACATCTGTCGCTAGCGCGACACTTCTGGATGTTGTAACGATTTTCAAATTGGCTTATTCTTGTTAAATCAAGATGTATGGTTGATAAGTGTATATGCATATGAAAGTTATTTTTGTGGATACCATGTGATTACATATACATATAAATAAATATATATATATATATATATATATATATATATATATATATATATATATATGCAATGATGGGTGACTTGTGAAGTGAGCCATAGTGCAAATAAGGGATGTGTTGATGCCTATTGAGAAGCTATGTTGATGATGATTTTCTCTATAATAATACGAATAATAACTTGATTAATAATTTAGCCTGCGAGTCAAGTAGTGGATAGATAGGCATGCCTATAAGGTCTTAGTGCTCCAGCCAAAGTGTCTGATTCCTTTAGAATCCCAATTCGTATTGAATCCTTCTTGGATTCTTAAAGTGAATATAATATCTCTTATTGATTATTTCTATACCTACGGGTACTAATGCGAAAGTGTGTATCCTCAGATACAAATGTGATTGCAGTACTCTTGAGTATTGATGCGATACCCGTTATTCGCGTCTTTGAATTACAGGAAGGACTTTAATAATGAAATAAGCTATAATGTACAAGTGAATGTCATGTGATATGATATTGTGAATGCAATATGTTATAAATTGATATGTGATAATATGGCAATTGAATATAATTTTCTAATATGTTTTATGAGTGTTGATAGTATACTTGATAGTATGAATACAAAACATGTTAGAAATTATGCTTGAATATAGGGCATGTAATTGATATTATTATTATTATATGCTTGTTATTGTACATATATATATATATGCATACATTGTTGTGATTTCCCCAATAAGCGTTATCGCTTAGCATAGGTTTTCAATCCGTGTAGGTTCTGAAGTGAAGTGACTTGGAGGACGATCCAGCATCTTGGTTGGTCAACACATTAGGACTCGTTCCTTAGTGTAGGTTTTGTTGTTTTGTATAATGTATATGTAATTAATAACTTTTGGGCATGTAAGAATTTTAGCATAACTTTGGTATATGATGTAATCTATTATGAAGTATGAGATTATATATGCGTAGTGAATGTCTTCCACTAAATGCGAATGAAATTAATTGGCATAGAATTATGTACGATAATGTAATTTTATGAGATGTGCATGTGATGTGTGTCGTGACAACCATTCTCGACTGCTATAGTGAAATTGTGGGAGTGGATGGGAATAGGGTGTTACATTGAGCATATGCTATGAAAGCTTGTGAGGAACGAGATGCCTCGGAGGTTATAGCGGGTATTTTCCCTCTCTTCAATACTAACATGCATACTTTAATAGATTTGAGTTCCACTCACTCGTACATATGCACTGGTGGTTTTCAGATGTGGCAGCCAAGAGCACATGGTGGCTAATTGTCCGAATCGAAGAGAGCTTCAGGGTCAACCCGAGAGTAGAGCCAGTGGTCAAAGAGCAAGAGGGAACCAGAGTGGTAGAGGCAGTGGATGACCTTCTCAAGCGCCGTCAGAAATAGTGCAGAAGCCGCAAACTGAAGAAGTGCATGCGCGTCCACGAGTATACGCCTTGATAGGAGAGGATGCAGCAGATCGAGCAGGACCTTCCGGTAAGTTGTGTTCTAGCTTTTGTTAAGTTTGGTTTTGAGTTTTGGGTTGTTGGATTTAAGTGATTAGCAGGAAAATTTCGAGGACGAAATTTCTTTAAGGGGGAGTGATTGTAACAACCCAAAAAGGGCCTGGTCGGAGTCTACGTGATAAGTTGGTAAAGTAAGGGTATTTTCGTAATTTGAGCAAGAGAAAAATTGGATAATAAGAAATTATTTGTTAAGGAATTAATTAATTAAGTAATAAGTTAAGTGAAGGCAATATTATGGTGTGCTTATAGTGTATGGGAGTAGGATATAAGTGGACTTAGGAATTTTATTGTGTGGTTTTTGTGCATGGTGCCTTGGATGATAAGTAGGTTATGAGAAATATTTTGGTGTGAGTTGAGTTTGGTGCATTGGAAGATATTTATGTAGGAGAAGTTAGTGTGTGTGTAGGGTATGGTGCCATAAGTGGTTAAGTCAAAGTGGGAAGGCTTGATTTGCTAAGATTGTGACAAGTGGCAAGGGGTTGGTGAGCATTAAATGAAAAGTAGGAGAGAGGGAAGGGAGGGGCAGAATTTTCCTAGCTTCCCGTGGAAGCTAGCTCACTTCTTTCTCTTTTCTTCTTCTTTCCCGTTCTCTCTCTCTTGTTTTCGTTTTTCTACTCACATCTCCTTTCCTCTTGTGTCTTCTTGAGCTTTGAGTTGGGGTTTTGAAGGTAAGTGGTCTGGAGTTCTTTGGTTTTTTGGTTCTTCTCTTCTCCTTCTTTTTCTGTTTTTGATTGTGGAATTCGGGTTTGATTTGAGTGGGTTTTGATTGGGTTTGTGCAAGAGCAAGGGAAAAGAGAAAGCGGACTCGTGAGGGCCTCGGTTTGAAGCTGCGATTTCCAGGTTTGGGAGCTGCATTTTTTAGTGTGTGTATGTGTTTGGGAGCTGTGTTTGTGGATTATGCTTTTTCCCTAATTTCTCCTTAGATCAATTATATGTTGTGATTGCATGTCATTGTAACCTTGAGTGTTTTGTTAGATGAATGCATGTTTAAATTAAGTGGTGACTTATAGTGAAATGTTAGTGATATAGTGAGGATAGTTTGTGTTTTTGGAACATGATCATGCTATGTTATTGAATTTTTGAGCTTGGTTGAGAGAGAATCCTTGATGAATTGATGGTTGATTATTGTGTAAAATGTGTTTATGTGGCTTGAGAATGAAGCGTTGATGTGCAGGAGGCTTGAGGTAAGTGTTTGCATATGTTGTTTGCATGTATGTAGAATTATGTGTGAAAAGAGTAGGAAAAGTGCAGATTTTGGGTGAATCTGGGCTCCGTCGCAATTGCGACGTTGTCGCGAGCATGACAGAGTACGGATTTGGCCCTTTGTTCTTGTAAAGCGCTCTATCGTGACTGCGACAGAGAGCTATGTAGCTGAGTCCTCCGCACGAGCATGCTGCCGAGCGTGTGCACGAGGAGGAAGGAACTGGTCTCTGTCGCGAGCGCGACAGAGCTCGGTTGCGCGAATCTGCCTAACGTGCTTCATCGCGAGCAGGCCTTCTGGCGCGACCTCGCGAGGAGGTGTCCCGTGCTCTGTCGCGAGCTTGACATTGTCACGATCGCGACAGAGGCCCTTCCTGCTTGCCCTGTTTTCTGAATGTGCTTCTTTTGTTCCGCTTTGCACGGTTTCTCACTATTGCATGAAATATGTTTGTGCTTATGACTCGTGATATCATTGTACCAGTGTCTTAGTTATGAATTTATTTGATGATAGAATCTTGAGTTGAACTTTGATTTGATCGTGTATTATTGTGTGAGTGAATGTATTGTCGAGCCTGAAGTGTCAAGGTATTGGATAATTAAGCATGCTTAAGAAGGGTTAGTGAGTGCAGCTGCTCGTGTCTGCCCCGTTTGGGCGAAGCGGTCGACCTCCGAGATGGTCATCTTCCGTGTAGTGATAAAATGTTTTGAGACTCCGGTCTCCCGTGCTACCTTCGGGTATTAAAACTATTTTTGAGGCTTCGATCTCCCGTGCCGTGTTCCCGTATCCTCTACCATTGAAATCAAGCTATTGTGTTAAGTGTCTAGTATGTGATTAGTGAAGTGTTCTAATTATTGCATGATTCTGATTATGATCATTGCTTCATGTTTTCTATTTTAGTGTTGATATACATATAGTGACTCTTGATCTGTGTATATATTTCTGCCCTCTGATGTTTAGTGAATTCTGAATTTTATGCTCAATATCTTCTATAGTGTTCTGTTGTGTTTTGTTTCCTCCCCACTAAGCGTTATCGCTTAGCATGGGTTCTTGTCCCGTGTAGGTGACAGGATTTTGGGAGTTTGCTCGTGTCGCACATCTGCAAGTCGGCCACATTGGAGTAGAGTCCTTATTTTTGTTATCTATTCCTGTATTTCTTTTTGTATGTAATATTTTTGTTTAGTGGCTCATGTAACTTTTTGTAAGAGAATGATGTAATCTTTTGGGATTATACTTAACTCTATATTTTGATTAATTGAGATCTATGTTTTGCCCTATTATTGTTCTTAGTGAATGCTTCCGCTTAGCGCATGTATGTATGTTGTGAGTGAGCGTCGGGTAGCACTTCCGCCGGCGCCCTTCCAACGGGGGCGGCGGTGGGGGCGTTACACATTAGGTTGTCACCGTGACATACCCACTGCCCAGAACAAAATGTCATTCCACACACACTTTATCATATCATTCATACCAACTATTTGAACATTTATGTAAATACTTACTTACCCAGTTTGCCGCATTATGGGTCTCCATTAAAAAGAGGAATTCATAAGCTAAAAGCATTAAACCACATTTACCATTATCATAATATATAATCACTCAAATATCCACATGAACCATAATAGCATCATAGATATCTTGTATACTAATACATTTTAATAACATTTATTATCAAAGCATGCGTCATATAATATTGTTAGGCAATTACTTCAATCACGCACTCACTGCTCATAACCCATATATTTATTTCATTAATCAACTCATTTCATGTGCATATAACTTAGATCTTAATTCACACCTACGCATACTTGTTCATATCGTACACGTTTATATAGTTTGAAGTATTATGATGCTCAATAATGTCATTAAACTTGACTTGATTCTAATACATACAATTACACATCATTGCTTCATTAGTTTGCTATTAATCTTAATCCTAATCATTCTTATTTTCCAAGTGATAACTATTCTTATACTCATTTAATAGTCCTAAACATGCATCGGATTGATCCTAGAAAGTTTCGGTGCGATACGGGTTCAATACGGGAAGGAAAACACATAAAATGGTCAAAACAGAAGGGGTCACGGTGGTAATGAATTTATTGTGACCATGAGGTCCAAAAATAAGCATTATGCCTTCTCTGGGCATAGGTCACGGTGCCAATGAATTCATTGTGACCGTGACATACCAAAAATTTGCAAAATAGAAGGCAAAACTCAGGACTGCTTCACTACACGTTTTTGTTCAGCCTAAACCGACATGTAAACGACCTGTTTAGGAAAAACTTCCTTCGCAACAAATGTTCCCTAGGATGTTAAATTTCAAATGAAACAAATTCTAGATCTATTGGACATCTAAAGATTCAGATATGATCTAAACAACCTATAGTGCTCCCCTAAACCCGGCCAGAGAAGATAGCTCTACTTCATGACCACTTTTGGGACACTTAGAATTAGAATTAGCTCAAATGTATTTCTAACACATTTGTAGGAATATATCTTAGCTTTCCAAAGGAACTAATATCATACCATTTAGAGTTATATAACTCCAAATACAGCTTAATAACCAAAGAAAGGTCAAGTGCATTCTAACCCAGTTTTTCACCCAAAATCCTATTCACATGCATAAATGAGCAATTTAAACCAACACTCACTACCATCATCATATATCAACATCAACACATTCAAGAAACTTATATCACACATGAATATAGTAAAATTCATATACATAAAAGAGAGTTTCCCAAACCTCTATGAAGCACAACCCATTATCCTCTTCAAGCTATAATCCTCAATCTTTTCCTTTATCCTTGTTTCTTTTTTCAATCACTTTCAAACAATCAAAATACTAACTCTATTAACCAAAGCAAAACACCCACAAAATCCATCAATCCCGTGAGAAGGAGGAGAGGAAGAAACCCAAACAAACTTACCCCTTAGAAGCAACACAAATCTCAACCCTAGCTCTTAGATTGAAGATTAGCACATGCAAATGAAGAAGGCAAAAAATGGAGATAAGAAAGAGAGGAGAGAACGTGAGAGAGAGAGTAAGGAAGAGGGCAAATCTGATGGCTTCTCCAAGAAGTCCAAAAATTCTGTCTTCACTCTCTGCTAAACCCAAATCACAATAAATGCTCCCACCTAACTCTCCACATGGCAAGCTCCCATTGGACAAACAAACCACTTTTGACTTTCATGCTCCAAAGTACCATGCGCCACTCACACGCTAAATGATCCTTTAAATCAATGCTTTGAAATAATTTGTACCAAAACACAACACACACCAAATAATTGCTCAAAAACACTTTACATCCTTGGGTACAATACACACACTTCACTAGATTAAACCACCACAAACACCCTACATCCCTACACCACAAGCACACCCAATAATTTCCCACACTTAACTTTTTTAATTAATTACTTAGCAATTTAAATCCTTATCATCCAAATTCCTCATGCACAAATTACCGAAATACCCTTCACTTATCCGACTTATCTTGCCAAATCCGACTAAGCCCGATTTGGGGTGTGACAACTCTGCCCTCCTAACAGAATTTCATCCTCAAAATTCACTCTGCCCTCCTAACAGAATTTCGTCCTCAAAATTCACTTACACCGAAAAGAATTCCCAGCATTACATTCCATGTCACCAACAAACTCATACATTTCACTTTCAAACTACTCACTCGCTTACACTTATCGCCATCGCTACACTCTTAAATCACTTTCTTATATTCGAATCAAACACATTCATCAGAACAATCATTACTCAAATGCCCGACTAAAATCAAAACCCAAACACTTTACACATAAACCAACTAACTTTCGCCGATTGCTACATAAATCCTTCAATACTTAAAGGATGTCCATCATACCTACGTTTCTCCTAACCAATAACACTCCTATCAAACTCTAAAATCCTTTTTACCTTCACTTGAATAAGATCCCAAAATACTCTTTCTGCTCAATCTTTAACCAAACACAGAACACTTTCCTAAACGATTGCTGAGCGCGTCATTTTTACCCTTAATCTTAATATCAAATAGTACATATACACCCTGTCAGCTTTCTCTCAATCAAAACATATATGCAAATGCTTATCATGTATGGTCAAGGGATGATGTTGCAATGAGAGTGTGTTGGCTCATGTATGCAGAATGATGCTGAAGAAATGCAATTAATGCTATGATGATGCACTTTGTCCCATCCCCATGATTCAATATGCTTTCATTCAAACACTTTTCTGGAGATAGCTGACAGGCATATAGGGTACTACTAAAACCTCACAAGATCCAAATACTCATCCACTTACCGGTGGTATCCAATTCTTCTTACATTTCTTACACTTGTCCCAATATTGCTTCTGACATTGTTGACACATTGGAGGTCCTCGAATTTTCTTTCCCACTAACACCTCTATACTCGACACCTTTTTTTTTCTGAAATACACTCTGAACAAAACCTTGGGAAATCTTAGGAGCAGTCAGCCTATCCAAAATCCGAATCAATCCTTGCACTAATGTTCTATCATTAAAAGCAGGACCGGAATTCCAACCAAAGGATGCTCAGAAACGAAACACTTTGATCAGTACTAATTGGGTTCGCACATTCCGTTGCTTCACCCACATCTCACTAAGATCAGACTCCATATAGACACGACACAAAGCAAGACACATCTGCATTAGGCCATGACACGAAACTGACTCTCACGCAAAGACTCAACACATAACAAACAAGACAACCAGAATCGCGAAACCGGCGCTCTGATACCACTAAATGTAACACCCCCTACGTCCCCGTTGGAAGGACACCGGAGAGCGCTACCAACACTCGCTCACAAACATACATTCATACATAATCATACATGCATAAATGAGGGATAATTAAAAACTTACCTTGTGGCAAAAGCTGATCATGCATTAACTCACACACTCGCAAGCACCAAATGGAAGCATAAGCACATGCACACACACATATACTCTTTTGATCAGCGAAAGCATAAAATAGACGACGTAACTGATGAATAACTTAACACATACTTACAACGACATTCCATCAACCGAATATTACAGTAAGGCCCTTACATATAACACATTTACAAAAGGTTACAGAATATAAAACCCAAATTACATAAGCTGATAACAGAAACAATAACTCATGACTCCTATGTGGCCGACCCTGCAGATGCGCGACTCGAACCGAACCAAACTTGCCACCTGCACGGGAAAAGAGCCCGTGCTAAGCGATAACGCTTAGTGGGGAAACACACAAGAAAATATGGGCAGCCATTCACAATGGCCGCCAAGGCATAACACATGAAAAAGGCATAGGCGGACATTCATAACACATATGATATTATACTTGCATATAAAAGCCGTGCGTTTAGAGAATCATAACCACATTCATATATATAATCATTCAATAGACAATGTGCATTTCCACGCAAACTAGTTCACATGTTAATCCATAATAGTTAATAGTATAAAATCACTTTAGTATACGTACTAATTCACATGCTTATAACCACAATTGATTATATTCAAACACAGTCACACTACGGTACATATATGAATAATCGCACACAATAAGCATGTTTGAGTCACATGCAACCCATTCAGAAATTCATAATCACATTCGAATTCATAACTGATTCACATGACTAAAATCTTACACATTTGGATATCATATTCTCATCTTCATATCAGACAAAGCAAACCAAAATACTTGCTGACTCAAAATAGTGGATAACGAGTGTACGGGCAGTACCTTACGGGTACAAATCGGCCAAAGGGGTACCTTACGGGTACGAATCGAAAACCATTTCATTTTCACATTCAAAAACATTTTAACGAAAGGGGATCTTAACAAGATCCATTCACACAAAAGGGTTCGCGAGGAACCAAACAGGGACCTGATCAGGGTCCAAACGTTCAAAGGGCTGCAGCTAAAAGACTCTATTAGGCATGCCTAACTATCCACTAGACTGACTCTCGCAGGTCTTGTATCATTTAAATCATGTGTAAAATCAGACGGTATATAAATATCATCATACTTAATCCAGAGTATAGTAGACATATAAAGAATTTCATAATATCAGTCATGCATCATACTATTCGTATTATAAAGCATACAATATAATTCCATCAACATGCCTTAGCACTATTCAATATTTTAAAATTTATCAGAGTCAAATATGGAAACATTATCAGGCCAATCATTAACTTAACATTCAAATCATTAGCTTAACATTCAAACTTTACTTTTAACAACTAACCACTCTTTACAAAAATAGGGTAGGTCACGGTCACAACCAGATTGGTTGTCACCGTGATATACCAAAACTCTCGGCAGAATGCAGTTTTGGGGCACCTCACGGTGGTAACCCATTTGTCACCGTGACATACCCACTGCCCAGAACAAAATGTCATTCCACACACACTTTATCATATCATTCATACCAACTAGTTGAACATTTATGTAAATACTTACTTACCCGGTTTGCCGTATTATGGGTCTCCATTAAAAAGAGGAATTCATAAGCTAAAAGCATTAAAACACATTTACCATTATCATAATATATAATCACTCAAATATCCACATGAACCATAATAGCATCATAGATATCTTGTATACTAATACATTCTAATAACATTTATTATCAAAGCATGCGTCATATAATATTGTTAGGCAATTACTTCAATCACGCACTCACTGCTCATAACCCATATATTTATTTCATTATTCAACTCATTTCATGTGTATATAACTTAGATCTTAATTCACACCTATGCATACTTGTTCATATCGTACACGTTTATATAGTTTGAAGTATTATGATGCTCAATAATGTCATTAAACTTGACTTGATTCTAATACATACAATTACACATCATTGCTTCATTAGTTTGCTATTAATCTTAATCCTAATCATGCTTATTTTCCAAGTGATAGCTATTCTTATACTCATTTAATAGTCCTAAACATGCATCGGATGGATCCTAGAAAGTTTCGGTGCGATACGGGTTCAATTAGGGAAGAAAAACACATAAAATGGTCAAAACAGAAGGGGTCACGGTGGTAATGAATTCATTGTGACCGTTAGGTGAAAAAATAAGCATTTTTCCTTCTCTGGGCATAGGTCACGGTGGCAATGAATTCATTGTGACCGTGACATACCAAAAATTTGCAAAACAGAAGGCAAAACTCAGGACTGCTTCACTACACGTTTTTGTTTAGCCTAAACTGACATGTAAACGACCTGTTTAGAAAAAAATTCATTCTTAAAAAATGTTCTCTAGGATATTAAATTTAAAATGAAACAAATTCCAGATCCATTAGACATCTAAAGATTCAGATATGATCTAAACAACCTATAGTACTCCCCTGAACCCGGTCAGAGAAGATAGCTCTACTTCATGACCACTTTTGGGACACTTAGAGTTAGAATTATCTCAAACGTATTTCTAACACATTTGTAGGAATATATCTTAGCTTTCCAACGGAACTGATTTCATACCATTTGGAGTTATATAACCCCCAATACAACTTAATAACCGAAGAAAGGTCAAGTGCATTCTAACCCAGTTTTTCACCCAAAATCCTATTCACATGCATAAATGAGCAATTTAAACCAACACTCACTACCATCATCATATATCATCATCAAAACATTCAAGAAACTTATATCACACATGAATATAGTAAAATTCATATACATAAAAGAGAGTTTCCCAAACCTCTATGAAGCACAACCCATTATCCTCTTCAAGCTATAATCCTCAATCTTTTCCTTTGTCCTTGTTTATTTCTTCAATCACTTGCAAACAATCAAAATACTAACTCTATTAACCATAGCAAAACACCCACAAAATCCATCAATCCCGTGAGAAGGAGGAGAGGAAGAAACCCAAACAAACTTACCTCTTAGAAGCAACACAAATCTCAACTCTAGCTCTTAGATTGAAGATTAGCACATGCAAATGAAGAAGGCAGAAAATGGAGATAAGAAAGAGAGGAGAGAACGTGAGAGAGAGAGTAAGGAAGAGGGCAAATCTGATGGCTTCTCCAAGAAGTCCAAAAATTCTGTCTTCACTCTCTCCTAAACCCAAATCACAATAAATGCTCCCACCTAACTCTCCACATGGCAAGCTCCCATTGGACAAACAAACCACTTTTAACTTTCATGCTCCAAAGTACCATACGCCACTCACACACTAAATGATCCTTTAAATCAATGCTTTGAAATAATTGGTACCAAAACACAACACACACCAAATAATTGCTCAAAAACACTTTACATCCTTGGGTACAATACACACACTTCACTAGATTAAACCACCACAAACACCCTACATCCCTACACCACAAGCACACCCAATAATTTCCCACACTTAACTTATTTAATTAATTACTTAGCAATTTAAATCCTTATCATCCAAATTCCTCATGGACAAATTACCGAAATACCCTTCACTTATCCGACTTAGCTTGCCAAATCCGACTAAGCCCGATTTGGGGTGTGACAACGTTTGTGTCCCTTTTGGACACTTCCATCCCAATCTCTAGCATATTTGGTTTCCATTACACCCTAAACTTACCCTAATCCGACTAGGGTATATTCGGGGTGTTACAAATCTACCCTCCTTAAAAGAATTTCGTCCTCGAAATTCACTTATATCCGATTTCTGCATATCAAAATCTTTATTACTAACATACACACACTCTATCATAATACTATCATATAATATTTACACTTTGCTTCTCACATAATCCATCTCATTACTTCCTATCATCTAGTATGATTTATACAACTTTTCAATGTTTACTTAAACTTTCGATTTTCCTGGTTCCCTATTGTCATTATCTAGAAATAATTGTAATATGCTTGAGAAATCATCGACGTTGCTGTCCAAATAGCAAGTCGTCTCACTAAATCAGTATCAACTGCCATTGTCACGATATACCATATTACATAATCATCCCACACTCCAAGTCATTCTTACTAGTATCATTACATATATCAGAAAATCCTTCTTTCAAAATAAGCATCCCCAAAATTTTGAGTTGCGGATCATTTGAATTCTATCACTCTCATGTCCCAAATGTCAGTCTCAATCCATCCTATCAAATCATATGTACCTATAACCCTTTTCATCAAATTACTCCTTACTCCAATTCCAATACAATCATGACATACACATATTCCCAATATTCAATTCGTCATATATCTTTAGATATACCCCTATCCTATCACTATCATGTCAATCTTTTCACTTAACTCCTTCCTCATAAAACATCTCATCCCTTAAATACAGAATCGCTCACACATTCACTAAACTCTTCTCTTGATAAAAATAACTATAGCAGTTCCCTCCTAAATTACCACTATCACTAGTCATAGCTTGTCTATTACTTCTGAAACATCACATATATCTTACAGTACTTATTACTTGACTATCCTGCACAAAAGTTCACAGTTTTATTCACTCTTATAAGAATGTTCAAATCTATAGACAATGGGTCAATCTTAATCAGATACAATTCCATTCCTTTCCAAATATGTAGAAATCTTATCCCAATTTATACCTTAATTTATTAACAAAGAAGGGTCAAACCCATCAGTTCTATAAACACAAATCTCTTACTCATTCTTATACACATTCTGTGATCCTTCACTCTCTCTTTCTTTCTTTTTTTTTTTTCTAGTTTGAAGAACCAATTCCTTATTACACTCACTCAACTTTGTTACACTCAATGTACATTCTGTTAGTTTCCTGTCACTTGAGACAAATGCACATGTCTGATGTTCATTAAGAAGGAACAACAGAGGTAAATGTAATGGATGATAAATGATTTATATATGCAGCATGATGCAATGTATTAATGCAGTTCAGATAATGGCAATGCAAGTTGCCCAACCCCCATGACGTATCACATTCAAATAATTGCTCTCATGAGTAAAGTAGCTGACAGGTGTACACAGTGTCACAATCCTCGAAATACTTTCAATTACAGAAAATCCAACATTGTCTAATCCTTTACCCCATATTTCCTCTCAGGAAAAACTTATACATAACTTATATTGTACTGTACATAATCTCTAACCAGAATCTCTACAGCTACACCCAATACCTTAATAGCAGGAAACGGATTCACAATAAACTGATCACAATTTATCACACATCACACTTAGCTGTTTCATTGCCGTTATCATCAACATCTATCCACTTCTATCGTAATACTTATACAAAATTAAAACCTCCGCATTGGCCAATGCAAAAACTATATAGACTGAACTCTAAACTCTAGTCATCCAGAACTGACTAAACCTATGCTCTGATACCACTAAATGTAACACCCCTTACCCGTACGTAGTAAACCATATCGTGAACTGGTGGTCCACGCCGAAGGTTAAGGGCATTACCGAAGCAAACATGTAAAACTTATAAATCTTTAAGCTGAAATATGAGTTATAAAATTTCTTTCATCTTCAAAAACACATTATTGTTAACCATAAATTCATTACACAATCGCACTATAAAGGATACTTCTTCAGAATTTGCTATAGATAGATCATTTACATAACCAATATCACTTTTACAAACTCATAATTTAAAATTACAAATCTTGCGTACATTTCGAAGACTATACAAATCCTATTCTAAAATCTCTTCATAATCTTGCATTGGCCTGGACTGCTGCGGAAAGACTCTCGAGCGATCCGATTAATAGTACCTACACGAATTAAAAGAAAATTCGTGCTAAGCATAAAGCTTAGTGGGAAACACATAAATATAGACGACCACTGGACATGGCCGTCACAAAAGGCTCAGAGAAAAGCATAATAAAGGAAATCATAATTATATCAATTATAACAATTCGGATGCTTTTCAAAAGGTTATTGAACATAAACACTTATTTCAAAAATTTCCCTTACTAAGTCACGTACACATGACTACACTTTTCCACATCTTATGCATATCACTTTGCTTACAATTATTTAGATTACCAAAATTCATTTCACGTACCTTGTTTATGACACAACAAAATACAAAAATTTCATAACATAACTTAAGACATGGAAGCATAATAGTCACATTATCTTATATGCTCATATACCGTATATCAGTGATCACAATGTATAATATTCCGAAATTCACATATTAGCACTATTAAACCTGCTTAACCAAAACAGTGGATAATGAGCACGCATAGATATACGAAGGTATTAACATTATTCTCAAAACACATAGATACCCGAGCATATCAAAATAATCTTTTAATTTTGTTCTAAAAACATTTTCACGTAGATTTGGTACATAGGGATCATGAAGATCCAGTCGGGGGACCTGATCAGGGTCCAAATCATACACTAGCTGCAGCAACAGTAACTCTATTAGGCATGCCTAACTATCCACTTATTTGACTTTAGCAGGTCATGCATCATGTAATTCATAGTTTAGCATATCATATACATTATTTGTAATCCAAAAACTATATAATAACATACAAACATTCCAATAGTATTTAACAAAGTGTAACATGAAATGTTGTACACAATATTTATTATTTGACTAAGCTAAAATACTAATATATGTCATTTGCTAATTAATAATACACTAACTAAGAGTAAGGAACTCAAAACAAAGGAAAAAGAATTGACATATAAGTAGTTGAAAATTTTGAGAAAAAGGGAACAGAACCGTTTTACATGATATGTCGTATGTAAATCACAAGTCAAAACTCATGTCAAACAGTTCAATCAACGTATATTCATAGCATAGACAAGAGTCGCGCTTGCGACCTTAGTCGCGACCGCGATAGAGAGCTAGATGGCCTCTGTCACGCTCGCAACAGAGCCAAGCATCACGTTCCTATTACTCTTAAATAAATAAACTTCACATAAAAACATATTTATTCTTATAATGTCCTAAAACAATTTTATAAACCTTACTTCTTCAACCACATGCGTTAATCTCTAGAATTCCAGCACAAGGAACTCAGACTATTCAATTTAATAGGGACCATTTATTATTTAAACAATCATATAAAAACCATTTGAGATACAAAATATTCATTTTAACTCCAGTTTAAGATACACCTAAAACATTCATTTAATTCCATCTTAATATCACATACAAATTTTAAGCTATAAATTACCCTACTCAAGACTTGAATCATTAATAGCTCTACAAACTTGTATAAATCGGCACCTACATGTAACATTTATTTGAACTAGTACCAAGGCGTTTAACATAATTCAGTTGATACATTATCTTCTATGTCTGAATAAGTTTTGATGCTTTTGTTCGGACTTGGAAGGATATCCCAAGCTTCCTACGTATCCCAAGGAATTGGGAATCAGAACCCCATAGTTCTTCAAGTTCAAAGTACAGTTTTTAGAATTTCGCTTGTAATTTCTTAATAGAATTTAGATCGGGTTAATGTTGAATGAATTCAAAGGTGTTCGACTCATTAGAATTTGAAATATCTTAGTTATTATTCTTATTTATAACCTTATTTTCTTACATTCCTAAGTGATATCTACTTATTTACTCTTTTACAAACTCTAAACATATGACAAATATGACTCATGAAGTTCCGATGAAGTTCGGGTGTATTTCAGAAGAGAAAACATCATAAAATATACAAACTAGAAGAGGGTAAAGGTAGGCAAGGGTTCCTACCAACCAAAAGGTTTAAAAAAAGAAGAAAAACACTTGTCAAGCAGATTCTGTTGCGCTCGCGATAGAAGCTCGCTTCAGGTTCCTCATCAAGACAAGTCACGAGACTGCTTTTCGCTTCAAACTTCAACCGCCTAAACCAACCTCTAAACCTCATTTTTTGGCGAAACATCCTTCCTAAAAAATGATCCTTAGGATGTTGGGTTTAATATAAAACAAGTATCATGTCGTTTGGACACCTAAATAATCAGATATGATCAAAATAATCTATACTGCTCCCCTGAACCCGGCCAAAGAAGATACCTCTACTACCAGACCACTTTTGGGACACTTAGAGCTAAAATTTGCTCAAGACTATTTCTACAACATTTGTAGGAATATGTCTTATCTTTCAAACGGTACTAGTCTCATACAATATGGACTTCTAAAACACACAATAAAGCCTAATAACCGAAGAAGGGTCAAGTGTGTTCTAACACAGTTTTTCCCCCAAAATCCTATTCACATGCACAATTTAACAATTTAAACCAAAACTGACTACCATCATCATGTATCATCATCAACACATTCAAGGAACTTATATAACACATGAATATATTAAAATTCATATATAATAGAGAGTTTTCAAACCTCTTTTCCTATGCTCCCAAATCGCTCAAATGACTGCACAACCCCTTATTTTCTTACTCTTACTTTAACTTCTCTTGTTCCCTCCAAATAAATCATCCAAAATTCCGAATTACACATACTCCTACTTATCTTTATGGTGCAGAGAAGAGGAAAAGAGAAAATAACTAACCACTTACCTTTCTCAACCACAACTTGCATCTAATTACTTAAAACTTGAGCAAATCCACCTTAGGCTTGAATTGCTTGAATTAACGTGCAGAAGGAGGAGAGGAGTCTTCTCAATTTCTTTATTTCCCTCACTTACTCAGCTAACAATGGCCTAAATGAAGTCAAAATGGTTTAATTAAGGCCATTAATTCCATCCTTATCTCAAGTGCCACATGTCACAATTTGAGTGGACCCCCTAAAGATTTTTATGCCAAACTTTCTATTTTAACCCTTTAACTTACCTTCTTTTCTTCAATTGGCATAGCACTATTCTACTTCATACATTGCCCACTTAACCAACTAATTCAATCAATTTAATCCATAATTATAAAATGACCAAAATACCCTTACCTTACACAAATAAAACCGGTCACATCCTTTGCCGTAATTAATCATTTCCATCATCCAATTACACATTTATAATTACCAAAATAATTCTTTTCACGTCATTTCAGGCACAACGATATAACTGTCTAATTTACCGAAACTTGTCGAAACTTTCGAATTAATGACGGTTGTGTCCCTTTTGGACACTTCCGTCCCTATCTCTAGCATATTTGGTTTTCGTTTCACCCTAAACTTACCCTAATCCGACTAGGGTATTTTCGGGGTGTTACACCTTATGCGTCTTAGGTCCTGATGGATCCCTATATGTCTTTGGATCTTGTTAGATCCCTATACGTGTGAATCTAAATATAGAATTGTACCTTCGGGTACCTATGCATCATTACCCATTATCCACCACTCTGTAATGCATGTAACTTTGACTTAAAGAAGAAAAGTAATAATAGATATGATGATGTTTATAAATGTAATGGCCCGATTTGTACCCTAGTAGCTAATTGGTCTACTTTGGGGTAATTAGGTAAGTTTAAATTGGAGTTTGCATAATTTTGGATTTATGTGTAATTGAATTGAGGACTTAATTGAACAAATAAATAAGTTTAAGTGATCACTTGGTAGTTGTGCATAATTAAGCTTAAATGGATTAATTGAGTGATAAGGAGCATTGATTAAGTTAAGCAAATCATAAATGGTGAGTGAAGATAGTGAAATCCTGGTGTCCAATTCCCCATTTGCCACCTCATTCTTCTTCATGCAATTTGAGTGTTTTAAGAGAATGAAACTCCACTCCTTTGCATGTGAATTTTAGGTGTTTTCTCTCTCAAATTCTGATCTTCTTCTTCTTCTTCTTCTTCTTCTTTTCTTCCTTTCATGAGCCATCTCTTTAGTTCTTCATGTACCATAATTTTTGTTGTTGTTCAATTGATGCATTAGTTATGCTGAGTTTTTGAGTTAACAAGGTAAATGGTTAGTTTGGTGTGTTCTTTATTTTTTTTTACCCTTCTTTGATTTTGAGCTGAAATGGAAATGGATTCTTAGTTCAATTCTAGATTTGGTTATGGCTGTAGCAGTAGAATCCAACAAAGCTAAGGGTAAGGAGAAAGTTAGAGAGCCTTGTGCTAAGTGAGCATTTGGAGCATAGGAAAAGAGGTTTAGGAAACTCAATGTTTGACTATTAAATTGTGATGAATGAACTTTGAATTTGTATGTTTGTATTTTATGTATAAGGAATTGAAAATATGTGGATATGTGGTATGATGAGCATGATGAGTTAAATGATAGGCATGAGATAGTTCCTTAAGTTTATGGCCTTGTTTTTATGATTTGAGAAACTGTTTATAACTTGTGCAAATTGATGCTTGGTGTGAGTTTGAACTTTTCGGGTTATGTGAGTTTGAAGTGACAGAATTGTCCAATTGTTGAATTTAAGCTTGACTAGCTTGAAATTGTAAATTTAGAGTTAGAAGTGTAATGGCCCAAATTATACCCTAGTAGTAATTGGTTTAGTTAAAGATTGAGGGAATTAATTATTCTGTTGGACTAAATTGAAATAAAGATAAAGGACTTTATTGAACAACTAAAAGAAAGTTAAGTGGCTTATTGGCAATTGTGCATGATTAACTCTAAGATGGATTAATTAGCTTAATTAAAATCATATTTGAGTTAAGTGAGATTAAGGATGTTATGGTGGAATCCACGTGTGGGACTAGGGGAAAGATAACTCTCTATTTGCATGCAATAAAAGGAATTGGAGGAGAGAGAAATTTGTAAAATTCGTTTCCCTAATGCATGTGAAATCCGGTTCTTCTTCTTCTTTTCTACTAGTTCTTTATCACTTCTTGATCTTTGCAAGTTTTCTTCTACTCAAAAATCTGATTGGTAAGATGGATGGCTAATGGATTGACTTGATATTGTTCTTGATTAAGGTAAAGGGTTTAGTTGGGGTTTCTTTACATCTTCTTCATTTGTTTCTTTGATTTTGAATTGGTATGGAATTTGATGTTGTGTTCAAATTTTTCAAATTGGACTATGTCTGTAGCTGAGAAATCAAAGCAAGACAAAGGGAAAGCTAAGATTGGAGAACCTAACTCAAAAGGAGATCTTTAGGAGCATAGGAGAAGAGGTTTGGGAAAAATTATCTTATGTGTGTATGTTTATTGCTAAATTGTGCTTAATTTAAATGTTAAATGCATATTTGTGATGAGAATGACTTGGATAAATGGTTATTGTTATAAGTACTAGAATTTAGAACATATAGGAGTTTGACATGTACCCTATTTTGGTTAAACCATGTGCTTGGTATGAGTGAGAATTAATTGAAGGGAAAATGAGCTTAATGGCATGTTAATGTGTACACGAATGGCTGAAATGAGAACTATTTTTGTGGAAGGGTTTTAAGGCATGGTTAACTTGATAATTGGTGTAGAAAAACTGGAAATTTTAGCTTGACTTGGTTTAAATTTCTGAGTTTGGGGTGATCTACAAGGCGGTATGAATGGGGCATACCACAATGTGATTGCATTCTATTCATTAAATTTCTTGTTTGTGATTTTACACGGCGGTAAGAAAGTTGCATACCGCAATGTAAAGTTATTCTGTTTTGATGATTTTCTGTGTTAGGCATTTTACATGGGGGTAAGGCTTGTCCATACCGCCATGTAAATGCATTCTATTTTTCCGAGGGATTGTGTAAGACATACTACACGGTGGCATGACTTGTTCTTACCACCGTGTAGAATGTCTTACACGGCAGTAAGATCTTGTCATACCTCCGTGTAAATGCCCTCTATTTTGAAATTGAAAAGTTCTTGATTTTCATCCTTTTTCTTTCCGTTTCAACTTATTTTGTTGTAAATCTTAATTAGTGGCACTTCCGCTATTAATTGATGATTAGCATGTGCAAGAATTGAGTCTTAATATGGACATGTGATAATGGTTGCACATACATGAGATCATTGTTGATGTCTATATATATATATATATTTGCATATGATTTCATGCCTACAACATGGTGAAGGATTTGTGATGTAAACAACATTGTATATGAACAATGCGATGAAATATATCTAGATGATATTAGAGTGCTATACTTGCCATAACAATGAAATAACCGGATTAACAATTTAGCCTGCGAGTCAAGTGGTGGATAGATAGGCATGCCTATAGGGTCTAAGTGTTGCAGCACAATGCGTCCGATTCCTCTGAAATTACAATGTGCTTTGAATCCTTGCTAGATTTTTCAATGTGAAACCTTGATTATGTTGATTTTTATTGTACCTTAGGGTACCAATGCGAATGCGAGTATCCATGGATACAATGAATTTACTGTACCTCAGGGTACCAATGTGATACTCGTTATCCGCGTCTTTGAATTGCAGGCAAAGCTAAATAAATAAGATAAAAATAAACTTAAGCAATTAACTTGTTATGTATGATTTATTGTGCACATTGATAAGTATATGATAATCATATGAATGTTGATCTGAATGGTGTATAAGCAATTATGCTATGTGTATAAATTTTATGCATGCTTATGAGTTAATAACTTAAGTATGAACTCTCTTATGTTGTTTCTATGATATCTTTTTTCATATATGTATGTATATGCTATATGTTATTTCCCCACTAAGCGTTATCGCTTAGCACGGATTTGCTAATCCGTGTAGGTTCGGACACGAGGTGATCGTGAAGGATGGATCCGCATTGCCAACAGTCAATACTAGAAACTTATAGTGTAGGTTTTGTGGTTTTGGCAATGAGTTTTGTATGTATAATGTTTTATCCTTTTGTATTAAGCAATATGTAAGGATGTAAAAACTAAGTAACGCTTCAGTATGTGTATGACATGTAAATAAGTATGTGAATGTGTCAATGCTAGCATGTGATATTCGCTGCATGTGAACACATGAGTTATGAAATTTTATTGTACAGGTTTTAGCATGCGTGTATGATAGTGTTTTATGCATGTGTTTGTTCTGTGGTGACCGTTCCCGACTGCATTAACTGAGCTGTTCTTGTGGTCGGGAATGGACGTCACAAGTTTTGGTATCAGAGCCTGGTTTAGTCTTTTCTGGGAATTGGGTAGACTAGGATGTGTATAGTTGTGTTGACCTAATACGAACGTCCTTGTTTAATTGTGTAGTGATGATGGATCCTTCTCATAATTCGAGAGAAGAGACAGCTCAAAGTGTTAACCCTCGAGAAGCGGAAGTGTCTGGGTCTAGTCAGTCTAGGCCAGCCAGTTTTGGTAATGAGGTTCTGATGGAGTCTTTATTAAAGATGTCTAGGCCAGCCAACATCACTTAAAGGTGCATTTTGTCATGCTTGCAACCCTTGTCGCGCTCACGACAGAATAGAATTTCCCATTCAAAGCTCCCTAACATTCACTCCCCACTTCCACACTTTGTCACCCTCTCACATGGAACTCTCATAGCCCATTCTAACCTTATTGTTGGTTGACATAGCCTACTAAACACTCATTTATCTACATGTTAAGAATTCAATGACACAATTCTCATTATTTAAAGTCTTATATTTAAAGAGTTTTTGCCAATGGAACCTTACATGCTACAAATGCCCTCCTATCATAATAATTCAACTTGGGTACACAAAATTGAGGTCCATAAAGTCCCCAATTCAACATAGTTACTCTACACTTTTATAGGTACACCTCTTAAGGACAAAACACTTACATCTCATTCAAAAATAGAGCTAAACTTTACAAGTTACAGCTCACACGAATTCATAAATCAATTTCTCCACCAAAACAAGTTTTATTAGTACAATTAGTCAAGCTCAATATTACCAATTTTAAGACATCACCTTAACACACATTCCTAACCAACAACTCACAAGTCTCTCTGCAAGTTCCATTTATCAATAAGCATAAAATACACAGCATATGCATAGCTCAAATTTTAAGTATTCAAAATAGGGTATCATGATAAATCAACTCATCATATCCAACTATTTCATCAATACATACAAGTTCAGCTTCTATTCATTTCAATCACACATTCAATCAAGAAATTTTAAACTCATGATTTATTAAAAATACACACAAACACAATGTTTCTCAAACCTCAAAATCCTTTGCTCCTTAAAGCTCACTTTGCACTTATTTCACCAATATTAGCTTTACCTTTATCTTTCCTTGGTTCTACCATTACAACCATGATCTAATTTCTAGAATTGGATACAAGAAATCAAAACCACATTCATCCAAAATACAAAACAAGAAGGAGTAGAAGAAGAAGAACCAAGTTGAGTAAATCACTTACCTTGCTAAGATGATGTATCACACAAGCAAACACCTCTAGACTCAAAATGCAACAGAAAGTATACTTGATGAACAAAGGAAGAAGAAGAAATGAAGAAGGAGAGAAAGAAGAAGAGAAAATGTAGAAGAGAGAAGAAAGAAGAAGAGAAAGAAGGAATGGAGAGAGGAGAGGCAGCTGACCCACATGCAGCCACTCGAGGAAATTCTCTTTCCTTCATGCACAAATGCTGCATGCAATTTGCCTAAGTGGCACAAGCAGAAAGGACACATGGATTCCACTAAAAAACCACTCCCTCTAATTAAAATCTGACTTTCTTAAGACTTAATTAACCCGTATTAGTTTTAATCAAGCCCACTTACACTTAATCATGCTCTTTTACACATTGGTTACTAGAACTTATTTTATATATGCAATCAAGTCCTTAATTAAGTTACACTTAAGTCTAAATTTTAGCAATCTCAAGTTAAATTTTACACAATTACCACAATTAAACCAATATTACTCCTAGGGTAATATTCGGGCTGTTGCAACTCTCCTCTCCTAATAAGAATTTTGTCCGTGACCTGAATCGAATAAGTGAGGGTACTGATCTCGCATAGCTGCCTTTGGTTCCCACATCGCCTCTTTAATCCCGTGATGTTGCTAAAGCATTTTAACTAATGGAACCTACTTGTTCGGAAGCTGCTTAACTTCTCTAACCAAAATCTCTATCGGCTTTTTATCATAAGAGAAGTCCGGTTGTACTTGCACATCTTGCATTGGAATGATATGGGATTCGTTTGAACGATATCTCTAAAGTATTGACACGTGGAAAACATCGTGGAGCTTAGACAATGCTAGACGCCAAGACAATTCGTAAGCTACGGATCCCACTCTTTCTAACACCTCATATGGCCTAATAAAACTCAGACTTAGCTTTCCTTTCTTTTCGAACCTTAGTACCTTCCTCCAAGGCGACACTTTCAGAAACACTTTATCACCCACCTCAAATTCAATGTCCTTCCTCTTCAGATCCGCATACGATTTCTGCTTATCACTTGCAGCTTTCAATCGTTGCTGAATTAACTTTGCTTTCTTCTCAGTATCCCTAACCAAATCAGGACCAATGGCCTTATAATCAGTAAACTCTATTCAACAAACTGGAGTCCAACACTTTCTACCATACAAAACTTCAAATGGTGTCATACCAATACTCGTTTGATAACCATTATTATAAGCAAATTCCATTAATAGAATATACTGATCCCAATTCTTCGAGAAATCTAACACACATGCCCGAAGCAAATCTTCCAACACCTAAATTACTCTTTTAGACTGTCCATCAGTCTGTAGGTGGAAAGCTATACTGAAATTCAATCTAGTACCCAAAGCAGCTTGCAAACCCTTCCAGAACTTTGAAGTAAACCTTGGATCTCTATCTGAAATGACAGACAAAGGAATACCATGCAGTCTGACGATCTCTTTCACATACAAATCATCCAACTGATCCATGGAGTAGTCGAGTCAAATCGGTATAAAGTGAGCTGACTTGGAAAATTGATCAACTACTACCCACATTGAATCGTGCTGCCTCGATGTCATTGGCAAACCCAAAACGAAGTTTATGGTAATGTTGTCCCATTTCCACTGAGGAATTGGAATAGGATTCAATAAACCATGTGGAACTTGATGTTCTGTTGTCACTTGCTAACAGGTCAAACACTTAGAAACGTAATCCACGACATCCCTTTTCGTACCAGGCCACCAATATAACTGCTGTAAGTCTTAATACATCGTATTACCACCGAGATGCATAGTGAAAATTGTATTTTGCACTTCATTCAACAATCTTTTTCTCAGCTCTCTATCATTAGCAACACATAATCGACCTCGATAGCACAAATCACCCTCTTCACTCACTGAATAGTCAGTCTAACTAACTACAGAATCTGCTGCAACTTGGGATCATTTTTCTGTGCATTCACTAACTCATCCTTTAGAACTGGCCTTGCTTTAAACTATGCCACTAAAGCTCCATCTGGATCAAATCTCCACTTAACTCTTTCTAATAACAAGGCTGAAATGGACTTCCTACTCAAAGTATCCTCTACCACATTGCCCTTACCCGGATGGTAATCCACAATGTAATCATAATCTTTAAACAATTCCAGCCACCTTTTTTGTCTCAAGTTCAATTCTTTTTGAGTAAGCAGATACTTAAGACTCTTATGGTCAGTAAAGATCTTACACTTTTACCATACAAGTAATGCCGCCAAATCTTTAAGGCACACACTACTGCAATCAATTCCAAATCGTGTCGGGTAATTCTGCTCATACGGCTTCAACTGCCTTGAAGCATAAGCCACTACCTTACCATCCTGCATCAATACACATCCCAATTCGATTCTAGAAGCATCGCTATACAAATCATACTCCTTACTCGAAATAGGTTGAGTCAAAATTGGTGCTTCAACTAAAATTCTCTTCAACTGTTCGAAATTGGTTTAACACTTAGCTGACCACTCAAACTTAACTCACTTATGAAGTAACATAGTAATTGGAGAAGCAATCACTGAGAATCCCTTCACAAAGTGACGGTAATACCCCGCTAATCCCAAGAAGCTTCCTACCTCAGCCACATTCTTGGGTGGTTTCCAATTCATTACAGCTTCAATCTTAGCTGGATCAACCATAAAACCCTCAGAAGAAACAATGTGTCCTAAGAAAGACACTTCCTTCAGCCAAAATTAACACTTACTTAGCTTCGCAAACAACTGATGCTTCCTTAAAGTCTGAAGTACAATTCTCAAATGTTGCTCATGCTCCTTTTTATCCTTCGAATACACGAAAAATATCATCAATAAACACGACCACAAACTGATCCAAAATGGTCTGAACACCCTATTCATCAAGTCCATAAATATAACAGGCACATTTTTCAACCTGAATGGCATTGCAAGGAATTCATAATGTCCATATCGAGTCCTAAATGCGGTCTTAGGTACATCTTCCTTTTTCACTTGCAACTAATACTACCCCGACCTTAGATCAATTTTAGAACACACGCTAGCTCCCTTCAACTGGTCAAACAAATCCTCAATCCTTAGCAGAGGATATCTATTCTTCACTGTCACCTTATTCAACTGCCTACAATTGATACACATCCTCAAAGACCCATCTTTCTTCTTTACAAATAGCACTGGTCCTCCGTAAGGAGACGAACTAGGTCTTATGAAACCCCTATCCAACAACTCTTGTAATTTAGTCTTCAATTCCTTCAAATCAGTAGGAGCAATCCGATAGGATGCCTTAGACATAGGTGTTGTACCAAGCACAATATCAATAGCCAACTTTACTTCCCTTATTGGCGGTACACCAGCTAACTCTTCGGGAAAAACATCCGAAAAATTCCGTCACAGCCGGAATATCTTGAATTTCCACTTGTTCTCTCTTTGAATCCAGCACAAGGGCTAAGAAAGCCTCACATCCTTTCCTCAAACACTGATAAGCTTACATAGCAAAAATTACATCTACTAGCAGATTAGAGCACACTCCTCTTACAACCACTTTAGACTTCTCTGTTTTGCTAAGCACGACTGTCTTCTTCTTACAGTCGACTACAGCTCGGTGCTTACTCAACCAAGCCATGCACAATATCAAATCGAACTCATCAAAAGGTAATTCAATCAAATCTACAGGGAACACATAGTCTTGAGCCATTATAGGGCAACCTCTAAACACTTTGTTCACATACACACTACTTCCCAAAGGGTTAGTCGCACATATATCATAATCTAGATGCTCAACAATGGACATCTTATCACATAATTTCTTAGAACATACATATGAATGCGTAAACCCAAGGTCAATCAATGTAAATATTTCTATATTAAAGAGTAGAAATGCACCTGCAACGACCTCTGGTGCATCCTGCTCCTCTCGAGCTCCCATGGCATAAGCTCTTGCTGGTGCTGTAGGAGGTCTATCAACTGATTTTGATACCGTTCCCCCTTTGGACTGGCAACTTTTGCCACGTCCTCTACCCCTTCCATGGTGAGCTGGAGGTAAGTTCGACCCACCTTTACTAGCTTTTTGCAGATCTCCTGTTGCCTCATAAACCTTAGGATAGTTAGCCAGATAGTGCTCTGTATACCACATCTGAAGCAAGCTCCCGTCAGCTTCCAATAATCCCCTCTATCCTCTTACAACAATGAGGACATTCAGGCACTTCACTCCTATTACCAGATGCACCCCTATCAGTACCAGATGCATAAGAAGATCCCTGCCTTCTACCTCTAGTAGCTAAACTGCTAGCTAATTTAGCCGGACGTGCTGCAAAAGAATCTCTTTATCTTTCATCTGAATGTGCCCCACCTTGGCTAGGATTTCTTCTTTGCATTCTCTCTCTAAATCTCAAGTGATCTTTCAGCTCTTATGGCTGCTTGTACTATCTAGTAGTAACTGATAGTCTGAGATGCGGTCATTGAGATTAGCAATGCCTTCATCTGCTCAATAAATCCATCCTCAAATTGTTGACATCTAAACTCCTCTGTAAGCACTCTAACGGTTGCATACTTACTCAACCTATGGAACTCCTTCTCATATTTGGCTACTGACATAGCTCTCTGCATCAGATTTAGAAACTGCTTCTAATTAGCTTCTCTATAGGACTTCGTAATGTACTTATTTCAGAACTCCTGTACAAACAATTCCCAAGTAATAGGGTCCGGAAGTGTCGGATGCCTTAATACCAGTTTCCACTAATCATAGGCAGATCCTTGAACCAGTGACACCACACATTCTACCTTCTACTCAGCAGGGCATCTTTTCTCATCCAATACTCGCTGAATCCTCTAAATCCAATATTCAGCCTTAACTAATTCATCCAAACCAGTTCCTTAGAACTCTTCTGCCCCATGCTTCCTCAGAGTTTCCAATGAAGCCTTTGGTGATGTCACTTGATCAATCACCCTCGCTAAGTCTTGCAACATTTTGAGTATCGCTTCCAAAGGAACCATCGACACCTCATGCCGCACACTTGCTGGTGCAGACTGACCGGACTCAGACACTTGAACATCTCTGGGGTTCACGCTTTCCACGGTCTCTTCTCTAGCGTATTGAGAAGGATCCATCGATCTGAGACATAAACAAGGACGTCCGCATTAATCAACACATCTATACGCATCCTAATCTACAATATGCCCAGAAACGACTAAACCTAGGCTCTGATACCACATCTTGTAACACCCCATTCCCATCCACACGCACAGCTTCACTGCGGTAGCTGAGAATGGTTGTCACGACACACTTCGTATGCACATCCCTTACCATTCATTATCATACACAACTCTAAACCAATTAATTTCATTCCCATGCAGCGGAAGTCATTCACTATGCACACATTATCACATACTTCCAAGTTAGATTACATCACATAAATTGAGTTCTATTGTAAATCTTACATGCCCAAAATCATTAATTACATATATTTGATATCAAATACAAAAACCTACAATAAGGATCGAATCCTAATGTGTTGATCAACCAAAATGCGGGAACTTCCTTCCAATCACTTCGCCACGAAATCTATAAGGATTAAAAACTCGTGCTAAGCAATAACGCTTAGCAGAGAAACAATAATATACATATATTCATATAATAACCAGCATAAGATAAATAATATCATTACTTGCTATATATCTATGCTTCATTTCTATCGTGCTTGCATTCACATAATTGAGTGTGCTAATAACTCATAAAGCATATTAGAAAATAATGTACAATTGTCATATTAATTCATATCAATATTTACACATCGCATTAACAATATCACATTACATGGCACTAATTTGCACAACATAGCTTATTTTATTTATTAAAGCCTTGCCTGCAATTCAAAGACCCGGATAACGGGTATCGCATCAGTACTCGAAAGTACAGTAATCGCATCAGTATTCATAGATACAACATTTTCACATTAGCACTCGAAGGTACAAAAATAATCAATGAGAGTATAATATACACTTTAGGAAATCCTGTAAGGATTCAATATGCATTGGGATTCCAGAGGAATCAGACACTTTTGGCTACAGTACTTAGACCCTATAGGCCTGCTTATCTAACCACTACTTGACTCGCAAGCTAAATTATTAGTCCAATTTATTCACATTAATAGAGAAAGCATATCATTATTGTAGCATTCAATAATTAGCATCATCACATTGCTCTTTTGCACTATGGCTCACTTCACAATTCATTCACCATGGCATATATATATATGTAATCACATGCATATAATAAAGATTATTCTCATATACATGTTCATTCATCGTTCATACATATGCATTTAATAATTTTAGGCATTCTAGAAGTCATTTCAAACTTTTAGAAGTGTAGTGCTCGCGACAGACTCGGCAATTTGCTTCTGTCGCGCTCGGGACCCACGTCGCTCCTGCGACAGAATGCAGCCCAATCCTTTGTCACACTCGCGCACTAGCGGACGCCCGCGATAGAATCCAAATCACCTAAAGGACCATTCTATCGTGCTCACGACCCTTATCGCGCTCGCAATAGATAAGAATTTTCCATTCAAAGCTCCGTAACATTCACTCCCATTTCCACACTTTGTCACCCTCTCATATAGAATTCTCATAGCCCATTATAACCTTATTGTTGGTTGACATAGCCTACTAAATACTCATTTATATACATGTTAAGAATTCAATGACAAAATTTTCATTATTAAAAGTCTTATATTTAAGGAGTTTTGGCCAATGGAACCTTACATGCTCCAAATGCGCTCCTATCACAATAATCCAACTTGGGTACACAAAATTGAGGTCCATATAGTCCCTAACTCAACATAGTTACTTCTACATTTTCATGGATACACCTCTTAAGGAAAAAATAATTACATCTCATTCAAAAATAGAGCTAAACTTTGCAAGTGATAGCTCACACGAATTCATAAATCAATTTCTCCACCAAAACCAGTTTTATTAGTAAAATTAGTAAAGCTAAATTTTACCAATTTTAAGATATCACCTAAACACACATTAGTACCCAATAACCCACAAGTCTCTTGGCAAGTTCCATTTATCAATAAGCATAAAATACACAGCATATGCATAGCTCAAATTTTAAGTATTCAAAACAGGGCATCATGATAAATTAACTCATCATATCCAACTATATCATCAACACATATAAGTTCAGTTTCTATTTATTTCAATCACACATTCAATCAAGCAATCTTAAACTCATGATTTATTAAAATACACACAAACATAATGTTTCTCAAACCTCAAAATCCTTTGCTCCTTAAGGCTCACTTTGCACTTGTTTCAGTAACCTTAGCTTTACCCTTATCTTTCCTTTGTTCTACCACTAAAACCATGATCCCATTTCCAAAATTGGATACAAGAAATCAAAACCATATTCATCCAAAATACAGAACAAGAAGGAGCAGAAGAAGAAGAACCAAGTTGATTTGATGACCACTATGAGGGGTCATCCATTTCATGTTTCCTAACTAAGCAATTATACTTAGCACGGGTGTTACATCCGTGCATGTGCAGGTGTTAGTGACACCAATTTTGGAAGGAAAAACACGCATTTTGAAGAGCCAACATGATAGGACAAGTGTTTCTTTTAGTAGGTTTTTTCCGTTGATTTAATAAAGTAATTATAACCTTTTTGGGTTGTAATATTATAATTTATGGTATGTATATATTAATCTTAAGAGATGTATTAAAATCGTATGTGGAACGATATAATGTATTTCACCTATGATTTGAATGATCTTAATGTTATGTGTATAAATTACATATGCCTAGTGAATGGTATATAGGCCATTACCGTGCTGAAAAGAAAGTTTAAAATTTTTGGGCATAATTTAATGCATTTAAACTTGATAGCTATGTAAGTTACCTTGATTGCATATTATGTGAGCGTAATAAACCTTATCCATCATAGTGACTCATCTACATAGGGTATAGTTGGCTATGTATGTGTAAGGTGTGTTACACATCATGTACATATAATCACACATCGTAGCATGTACATAATAACATAATCGACATACATCATAACATGTACCATAGCATGTACACATCAATATACACCATGACATACACATATTAGCATGCATCATTGCACCATTTCTCATGCATATTGTTGCACATATATACATGTAAACATCCTATGCACTTTTTGTCTAATCACATATGCATAGTAGGCACCACACTCATTTCATGCTGAGTTACATGCCATGTTGTATACATGAACTATCATGCTTGAGTCATGTCATGTGCATATATGCCATACGCCATGTACATGCATTCCTATGCTACACCATATTCTTTGCACGCACCTTCATTATGCATCGCAAACATATATGCTGAAAACTCATACATTATTTATCAAGCTGTGTTATCCCCCATACATGTTCTCTCATAAGTATGCATACTGTAAGCATACGCTAAAAATAAAATGTGAAATAATAAGATGTGTGCACCTCATGCCTTTATGTGTGTAATCTAACCATATAGTAAATAAAATGAGCGCATTCCATTCTATGCATATAATTTTTTACGCCTGCATCTTATTCTATACACAAAATTTTCCCATGTATCATTCTAACTCCTTGATTTTTTAAGCCATTGTATATCATTTACCTAGGCGGTTCAGGGATCCCAATAGTCATTTTATCAAAGCATCTTGTCCAAAGCAATCATGATCCAATACATCAAAATCGAGGACAAAACAAGTTTCAAAATTAGGTTTGCCCAAGTGCCACAGTAGATAGGACCTCAGAATAGTTACCAGAGCACGAAAAAAGGGTAAAAATGTCTCAGCCAACACAATCTGCTAGTATTCTTGCCTCTCAAGACCAGGTCAAAGGTTTGAGGAGTTTGAAAGGAGAATAATGGCCATGATCAGTAGAGGTGTTGCTGCTATGGTGCCTTATAGACACCAGTCCCGGGTAGCCCAGACTATTTTTTCCCAAAGATGAAATTAATTCTTGTTCACAAGCAAAAAGGTAGGAAGTGATGTTTCCTTGTCAAATTCTTTTTTTTTTAAAAAAAAGGGGGTTTGGGTGCTGATGTCATCTGGCCGCCCCTCACGAGGGGTCGGCAGTGCGAGAGGCTACCCCTCAGCGCTGCGTGAGGCCGGCACTCTTGCACATGCGTGTAGCGTACACTGCGAGGATGCCCCTTGCATGACACAAAATCATGTGAAATCACATAAATCAACAAGTTTTTGCTTGATTTTGCAATAAATTTTGGAGTAAGGGTTAATACTTTTCTCTGCCCCTTGAGAGGCGAGAAGAAGATGAGGGGCAGCCTGCCTCCGGCCGGCTCTCACCTTTTTTTGGTCTTTTATTGCCTCTTCTTTTTCATTTTTGCTTTGTTTTATTCCGTTTTGACTTTTTTCAATCCACATTTTGTGTGATATGCATTTTTTTGTATCTTTTTAATTTTATTTTATCATGTGATATTTTCTTATTTTATGTGATAATATTTATTATTTTGTTGATTAATTGATTTTTAGATTATTTTACTAACATTAGTTTTGTTTTTTTTTATTGTCTACGATTCATATCTTTTCCTTATGTGAGCATTTTCACTAGCAAATGGGGGATCCATGGAGATTCAGATGTATCTTTTGGATTGATTTCTCATTTTTTAATATTTTTGTTATTTTCCATTATTTGCTCTTTTATCCTATTATTTAGCTTAATTTGTAATAAATTTGTTTATTTTATGCATGCTAAGAGAAAATCATCAAAAATATTTTTTATTAATAAATTGGATTTTTTTTAATAAAATGGGACCGATGTCCTAATTTTAGCAAACAAAAATTCACTTTTAAAAGAAGAGTAAATTTTCTCAAATTGGGATCACTTGTCTCGGTTTTCTCAATATTCACCCAAAAATAACTCTTCAATTTTTAAAAGTGAACATGAAGGAACCAATATTCCTATTCCAAAAGAATACACCGTTTTATATATGTAATTTATGTATTTATTTTAATTTTATATTTTGGGGGAATGTATTTTTGTCCCAATTTATTTATTTATTTGTTTATTTTAATTTAGAGGATTGTATTTTTGTCCCAATTTCATTTTGTAGTTTTTTTTTGTATGTTACTTATTCTATCGCTTTCCTTGTTGGTTGAATTTGCGCTTTATTTTAAAATGCATGACCGTGCGAGATGAGAGATGGAAATTTAATAATGGAAAAACTTATTTATAATTAACCAAGACATTAATAGAAGTAAAGTTCCAAACTACTCTTTGGTTTAGACCCCCGAGGTTAGACGAACTTTCCGAATTTATTATAAATTGGTTGGCGACTACAAAATACCTCAAAGGTGCCTAAAGGTTTCGTGGGATTAGATGAACTTCCCCAATGTTCTATTAGATAGGGATTCCAAAATATCTTATGTTACTAAAAATTTAAACACACGAACCCTCTCGGGCCATAAAAGCAACCTTTCGAGGCTGATCGGGTTTCTCGCGCGTCACAATGTCGACTCCGCTGGGGAATTTAAAGCTTTGCTTTGAAAGTGTCTTGGTTAATATATAATTAAGTTTTTTATGAATTAAAATTCTATCTCTTTTCGAAAAAATTTTGCGTTGCATCCATGCTAGAGCCTTAGAACTATGCTAGATGGTCCCTTATTGTACCCCAATTCATTCTCGAAGCACAACCCTACATTCACTAAATGCAGGGAAGTGTTAAGGATAATCACCAGCCCAAGCCTTGTACCATCACGGTATATCAAATGGAGGCCCCATTGATCGTTATGCTTGAGATGAGCTAGACCCGTTGGCAGGGACCATGCTTAGGTAGCCCTAAAGTATTATCACATTTGATTAAAGATCATATAATGGCAATAGATACTTCCACTAGGTGAAACGTATAGTAATATCGTGCTTGCTATGTGGCCGTCATGTATTGGACAAAATCAGTTAAATTAAATGGTCTTTCATAAAAAGCTTTCATGCCTCCGTAGGCCCATCTTAATTTAATTGTAGTGTTCAAATACATGATGGCCAAAACCCATATGTATGTGCATTAAACAAGAGTTGTTATGCTACCGATTTTTGATCGTGCACCATATGCGTCCATTGGGTTCCCCGTTAACCCTTGGATAAAACCCACCTAGGAAAGAGACCGCACTACCTCGTGTATGGGAGAGACAAGGTTGGAAGGATCTATTTACTTGTATGTGTTTGTCTATGCTGCATCAGCATGACCATACATTGTACTTCTATCATGCATCATCCTAACAAGATGTTTTCTGCAGCCATTATATATTCGTTCGTGTAGTTTATAGGTCTCAACGATCGGCTAAGAAGGAATCCATTCTTTGAATCACCGGAATGATGGCAATGATAGGGATCTTACTGCCACTCTAGCACCACTTGCTGGGCAATAACCCGCTGCTCCGGTTGGGGGGCAAGATGAACAAAGGTCTGTTAGAGAGGATCCCCCTACAACAGTTTACCCACCTACAGTAGGGCCCAGAGTGCCAGCACATGTAGAGTGTAGAGAAGCTCCTAAACCTGAGAATGACATATGGGAAGAGGAACAAGAGGAGTTGGTGAAAAAAAATGGAAAGTCGCCCAAGCTGAAGTAGGCAATGTGGAGAAAAATAGAGGAGAGATTTGAGGCAATAACAAGGATGATGACTATGGGAAGGGGAATGAACCCTAAAGATCGAGAGTTAGATATGGTGACAATCTAATCCTAAAAACTTCAAGATGCCTGATATTCCTAAGTTTGATGGCACTTCTAATCCTGTGGTGCATATAAAGCGCTATTTATTGGTGGTGAAGGGGATGACCCTAACCAGAAAGCAGAAGATAGAGTACTTCTGCGCAATTGATTGGTACCATGGGTTGGAAAAAAGGTCCAAAGTGGATTGGGACTTGTTAACTGAGGAGTTCCTTAGGCAGTATCACTGCAGCACCAGGATGGAGATCACACTGAAGGATCAAGAGTTGCTGCAGCAGAAGATGGGGGAGTCTTTTCACGAGTGCCTCACTCGATGGAGGAATCGGGGTATGGAGATAAAGCATAAACTTGATACTCCTGATCAGATTCGGTTGTTCATTAAGAATGCTAGCCCATACTTGAGGGAAGGGTTGAAGATGAAAGGATTCAAGAATTAGGAGTCTTTGAAGGACATCTCCATCGAAGTTGAAGGTGAATATCTAGCAAAGAAGGCAAGCAGTGAAGCTTTTACCAAAAAGGGCAATAACAACTAGAGGGCAAACAAGTCAGCAAGCTCCATCAGTGTTAAAAGGGCTGGGAAGACGGCTAAGGTTTCAACTATAGGGGTGAACCGGAGGTACTTCTCAAATTTGGGTTGACCTTTGTCATGGGTATTGAAAAAACTGGCAAAGGAAGGGAAGCTACAACCTTTACCACTCAAGGGTAGTCGGGGCACAAAGACAATTTGTGACACCCCCTAACCACCTGTGGAGATTTATTACGGTGACTATGGAGTGTTACAACACAAACACATGTGCATTAAACAGTTTTACAAACAAAGTTACGAATTAATAAATTTCTTTCTTCAATAAAACTAGATTACAAACTAAGAATCCATATATTGTATTACAAAACACTTCTTGTCTTACAACAGTTTCGCGTTAAAGAATACAACTTTACTGATACAAAACTTAGTTCATTATACATACTTACTAACAATACACTTCTTGTACATATTACAAAATAATCTATATAAACAGCGGATTCCTAATGTGTTGGCCGTTAATGATGCAGGACTGCCTTCCGAAATACCATCTTCAGAACTACATGGATAAAACATCCATTATAATGGCCCAAATACCGGTCTAGAAGTGTCAGTGCATTATTTCAGTGTTACCATGATAATCGCAGCGTCAAACAGTGTAGGGAGTGAGTTTACCAGTGTCAAATGTCAGTGTTAAGTGTGTTAAAAATATAGTGATTCCGGGTCAGGTAATACCGGGGTGGCTATATTGCGAACCCGACTGCCCGGCGCTTGAAAAATTTTAATTTCGCAAAAATGATCCATGGATCATAAGGTGTCTAGTGGTGAAATCGGAAGTGAAAACGTAGTTAAAACGACCTCTGAAGGTCATTCTGAAATTGGCCTCCGATTCGGTTCAATTTGAACTGGGGTTTGACCAAGGGGTTATGAGAGGCTTATGTGACCCAATAGAAATTAAGTGTGTTAAATAATGTAATGGAAGTGATTTATGTGAATTTTGACAGCTTTAGAGTTGTATTTTACGGCAGAAGAAAAATTGATCAAATCGGACCGATTTAAGTGAACCGGTGCCCAAATGGACTCCGATTGAGCTAAAAATTTTCAGGGAGCCTTTTGTTGATGTTTTAAGATCAATGTTATTGGTTAGAAGTGAAAATTATTAGAGGAACATATAGATCCTTAAGAAAAGTGGAAATTAACCGAAAAACCATAATTTTAGTTTAAATCGGTCGGACCACCTCGGTTGGATAGGTTTGGTTCATTATAGGACTATAAAAGGGAAGAAATGGCTGGATTTCTCTAGAAAAACCCAGCCAAATTAGGCACCTCTTCTCTCCTTCAAAGCCAAACCTTTCTTCTCTTCCTCTCCTCCATTTTTCTCTTCTTCTACTCCATCTTCTCATCAAATCTTAGTTCCCTAACTAAATTTCAACTTCTCTACAACATTTTGGAAGTGGTTTGAGTCCATTTGGTGCACTAGAAGTGGAGAAATCAAGTGAGCAAAGTTTAGGGTGAGTTTTTGGGTTTATGATTTAAGGGGTTTTAAATTGTTTCATTAGTCCCTCTTAAGGTTTTTGGGCCTGTAGAGCACATTTATAAGGTTAGATTTTTCGTTTGAAGTTTGGTTTTGATGATTTGTATGTCTTTGAATTCAGCCATGGTAGGTACTTCAAGGGAAAGGAAAGCTCCTCTCACCCAAGTGGAAGAAAACCAATCTTAGGGTGATAAAAATCTTGAAAAAGAGGTTTGTGGTTACTAAATCTACACTTTTTTTAATGGTTGTGTTGAATTTTAGGTTATGTCTAAGGTTAAGTAAGTGAAATTGATGTGTTTAATTAAATCTAATGTGATATTCATGGTTAATGGACTTAAATTAGTATATAAACATGATTAGATGAAATTAAATCAAAGTGGTATGTAAAATCTAAGTGAGGCCGAATTGAACCTAAGGGAATTTAATGAATTTTAAGATAACTTATAGCATGAAAATGGTGTATATAGTAAGTATAACATGTGTATTGCATAAGGGAATGATTAAAAAGTGGAAAAGAATTCATGAAGAAAATTTAGTGTTATGGTCGAATAGAATAAAAGAGAAATAAATGGGTTTTGTGATGAATGAAGGCGTGAAATTTGTGTATAAGGCATGAATAACATGAAAGGAGTGTGAATGTGTGACTAAATAAAATTATAGTGTATGATATGGAAAATTGAGCCCTTGGCCGAATGATATAGGTTAGTAGATATATGTGTATTTTGATGGTATATGTAATATAATGGCATAAAGTAATTATATATTGATAAATAAGTGCATGTGTAAAGTGGTAAGTGACAGTGAGATGTATGTTGAATTTTACATATTGACATAATGTGATATTAGATGAAATTTTGAGAAAATATTGCCCTTAGTAGCTGTTTGGTAGTGAAATCTAGTCCAGAATATAGATGGCTAGCCATAGGGATTCCACACTGCGGTATAAGTCATTGCGACTCGCTATTGATAAGTCGATGAGAGCTTATCACAGTGTACAGTGCAATTCAGTGTATAAAATAGTGCAGTGCAATGATAATGGTCTCATTGAGATCATTTTATAGTAAAATGGGTCTGTGGGGCCCATGTCCCGCATATCTGGTCAGTAGACTTTCTATCGGATTCATACTAGGGGCATACTGGTAAATATGTGAATAAAATGATTAAAATAATAAAATTGGTAAAAATGACTGAAAACAGGACTAAAATGAAGTAAATAGAAAGTTTAGGGGTAAAACAGTAATTTTGCTAAAAATTGGTAAAATTTAGTGAAAATGAATTAAAAGTGTAAGTGGAAGGGTAAAATGGTAATTTTGACGAAATATGGGGTTAAAATAGTAAAGACAGTGAAAAAGTGATAATAAAGGGACTAAATTGTAATTTTACCAAATTGTAGGTTAAATAGTGAAATATTTGGGTAATAAGGGCATAATTGTAATTAAATAAGTTAATTAAGTGCAAAAGTGGAAAATAAGCATAAAGGAAACTAATAGTGTAAATATTTAATAAGCAAGGGCATTTTGGTAATTATATATTAAATGAGAATAAGTGCAATTTAGTGGTTAAATAATATTCAATGAATTAAATATGTAAAGGGCAAAGTGAAAAGAAAACAATAGTAAATATATTTATGTGAAATTAACAAGTTTATATATATAATTTGAATATGTAAAGTGAATATAAACTAGTTAGGAAATTTTTAGATTGGTAACCACCACTGGACATTCTAATGCTCAGCACGTAGTTGTTTTTTACTGCATGTAGGTACCCTTTAGGTTGGAGCAGCGTACCTCAATACATTTGGTGGAGCAAGCGGAGGAAGTGGAAATTATATATCTAATTTGTATGTTTTGGTATTTGGCATGTATATACACTTAAATTAGTATTTGGTTTTGGCATGTAATATTATTATGCTTATATTATCTGTGTGATTTTATGATGGCTGCGTGATGAAAGGCGAATGGAATATGTGTGATTATAGGATGAATTGTTATTGTGCCCTTGCCGGGGCTGTGGAAATGTCTAATTGCAGGTTTGGGTAGTTCATTTTGCAAGCCGTTATACTGCCAAAATTTATACCAATTGAATAGTAAATTAAGACAGTTATAGGTCATCGGTAACTAAGAAACATGTATGCAAAGGATGTGTAACGAATAAGTGAACTTAGTGTTAATAAATATGAGTGTAAGAAAAAAAAACTGACTCGTAATCTCATTATGTAATAATAATAATTCATTGATCATGGTAATCGCGCAGTAGCGCTAGGTCGGCAGTATACGTATAGGATATAAGGGTGTTACATCCATGCTAAGCGATAACGCTTAGTGGGAAACAAAATACAATATACAATAACATATTGTTCAATATACACATAAAGCATATTATAAGCACAACAAGGTTCATGATAACTATCATGCTTTGTACATACTATTTATAGGCATACATGTTAGATAATCACATTATCATTTATTCTTCACATGCACATAACATTCTTATTCATGTGTATATACACAAGATCATAATTTCATATTTATTAACACACATATACATATAACATACTGTATCGAATAAAAGAATCATGCCTACTAATGCATTCATACGCACATATGCATAAATCCAACGTATGTAATCAATTAAGAAATCCACACTTTAGTTCCCATTACCACTTTGTCTTCACATGCACATTATATTCATATCCAGAAGTATTTCAAGTAAAGTTCGCATTTCTCAATTGTTTAAAATTTTATTTAAGCCTTGCCTGCAATTCAAATATGCGGATAACGGGTATCACATTGGTACCCCATGGGTACAGTAATCGCATTGGTATCCATGGATACATCACATTCGCATTGGTACCCTAAGGTATAGAATTATCAACATTAATATCGCATTGGGGAATCCAGCAAGGATTCAAATCACATTATAATTCCAGAGGAATCGGATGCATTGGGCTGCAGCACTTAGACACTATAGGCATGCCTATCTATCCACTACTTTACTCGCAGGCTATGATATTAATTTCCCGATTAGTATTCATTCATTCAACTACATAATAGAATAAACACATGGTTTCGTAGCAATTATCGTAGTGTATATATTCCATCACGCTTATATGTTCTTGCTAAAATTCACTACCACAAATTCATATCATGTATAGCAAGTCCATATTCACAAACCGCATCATGCTATCACATTAGTTTATAAGATAGAATTGTTTAGTATATAGCTTATTAACAAATTCACAATTATTAATCACAATTATTCATCACGTTAATCCATAGCATTACACATATAATACTCCTCATCGAATGATGTTAGACTTGACTGAAATAATGATCATACATGTACATGACATATGTCATTGATTTGAATTAACAATGCAAAGCAAGGGTATCTCACGGTCATAACCGATTTGGTTGTCACCGTGACATACCAATGGTACACAACATAATGTAAACTGAGGTACCTCACACTTCATCATGTAATTCATACAAATTATTTATACATTTATATAGATACATACTCACCCGTTTTGCCATATTATTGGTCTCCATACAAATGAGAAATTCATAAGCTAAAAGCATTAAATCACATTTATCATAATATATAATCACTCAAATATCCACATTAATCATTATAACATCAATAGATATCTTGCGTAATAATATATTATAGTAACATCTATATCAATTTATGCATCATACAATAATGTTAGATAAATTCTTCAACCACATATCCACTGAATGTATCACATTTATACATAATCACTACAGACCCATCATCATACTCTTACACATCTCATTCATTTCAATCATGCTCATATTTTCCTCATATACAATCCAACCTCATTACACACATACGTAAGGTTCGTATTCACATTAAGCCAACCCATTTCATTTGATATCTTTCAAATGTGTATAACTTAATCTCAACTCATAACTATGTATACTTGTTCATATTATACATGCTCATATAGATTAAGGTATTATAATCCTCAATGTCAATTAACCTGACTGAGTTCAATTTCATATAATTATACATTATTACTTCATGAGTTTATTACTAACCTCAATCATATTCATGTGTGTTTCCCAAGTGATAACTATTCTTATACTCATTTTATAGTCCTAAACATGCATCGGATAGATCCTAGAAAGTTTCGGTGCAATACGGGTTCAATTCGGGAAGAAAAACACATAAAATAGTCAAAACAGAAGGGGTCATGGTGACAATGACTTTGTTATGACCGTGAGGTCTGAAAATAAGCATTCTGCCTTCTCTAGGCTTTGGTCACGGTGGCAATGAATTGGTTGTCACCGTGACATACCAAAATTTAAGAAAACAGAATGTAAAACTCATGACTACTTTACTACACAATTTTGAAAAGCATATATCAATGCATAAACCTCATTTTTAGACAAAACTCCCTCTTAACATTTGTTCCCGATGTTAAGTTTCAAAGTAAACACGTTTAAGGTCATTTGGACATCAAAAAGGTTAGATAGGATTTGTACAACATTAACTGGTCAAATGAGCAGGCCAAAGTAGAGACACCTCTGTCTTGGCCACTTTTGGGACATTTAGAGCTAGAATGAGCTCAACCATATCTCTAAGAAATTTTTAGACGCGGATCTTAGGTTTCAGCTACAAATTGAAGCAACCAATTTGAATCATTATAACTCGATATATGGTCTAAATAGTTAAGTCTAACATTTTACAAATCAACCCAATTAAACGCTTACCTTGACTAATCAATAACTCAGCTCATAACTTATCCTAACAGAATTCTATCATTACAGATCAACCCAATTAAACACTTACCTTGACTAATCAATAACTCAGCTCATAACTCATCCTAACAGAATTCTATCATTACAAATCAACCCAGCCGAAATCAAGGGATAAGAACTAAGGTTGAAGAAAAACAAAGAATGAGAAGAGCGAGAGAGAGCAGTCGTGCACCAAGCAAAACCAACAGAAGTTTCCCTCTCCTCAAAACCTTTATATTGCATGAGCTAGCTAAGGTATCAAAGGCAGAACATGCCACATGAAAATCCACTTTCAATATTTCCTCACCATCCATTAAACATGATCAACTCCATCTAATCCCCTCTTATTCCTAATTAATCTTCAATTGGCATAATCATGCACAGCCACTTTCTGATCACTTGCACTTAGCCTCTTAATTTATATAATTAAGTCCTCAATTTAATTACACTTACGTCTAATTATTCAATACCCAGTCAAACTTACCTCCAATTGAATCATAATACTACTAGGGTATAATTTAGGCCATTACATAATTAATATTGTGCATTAGGCACATGACAGAACATTGCACGAGGCTCTAAATTTAGGATCTGATCCATAGTAAATGGATCATTATTCCTGAAGAAAGGGAGAGCAAGAAGAAGCTCGGTTATAATTCCGTTCCACCACCTGTCTTTATGGTTGGGTCAAGTCTACTTGAGTGCTACGTCTTGTGAAACTTGTATGGTAATGAGTACGTTGCTATCACTTGCCCTGAGGCATGTGAAGAAGGGATTCTTGTGGTGACGATAGATTGTTAGTCCACTAGAGAGAGTGGAGAAGAAGATGAAGAAGAGAAGAAAGGAGAAGAATTTGTGGATCCATGGGATTTAAAATAAGAGGAAAAGAGAGTTGGGGTGTCACACCCCAAATCGGGCCTAGTCGGATTTGGTAAGCTAAGTCGGATAAGTGATGGGTATTTTGGATAATTTGTGCATGTGGAATTGGAGTATTAAGGACTTAATTGAAAAGATAATTAAAGTTTGTAAGGAAAGAATTGTGCTAGTGAGTAAAGTGCAAGTTTGTTAAAGGATTAAAGAGTAATAAGACAAGATATTTTGGTTGGAGCCAATAGGAGGCTGCCATGTGTCTTGGTGGGAGTGTGCAATTAATGTGAAAATAAGAAAAAGGAAAAAGAAAGAGGGAGAAGAGCATATCACGTTTCTGCTCTCCCATCTCCTCCTTCTTGTGTTTCTTTCTTTCTTTTCCCGTTAAGTGCGCTCCTCTCCTTGGCTGTGTGTGACTTGGTTTCTTGGTAGAGCTTGAGGATTTCTTGAAGAGGTATTTATATGGGTCTTAGGTGCTAGGGTTCCTACGATTTTGGGTTACTATTCTTCTTCTTCTTCTTCAACTGGCTTTATTTGAGTTAGGGTTTGGAAGAGTAATTTCTGGGTTTTGGTTTGTGCAAGCTTTGGGTTGCAAGAGGAAGCTTAAGGACAAGGAAAGGATAGAAGATTGAAGCTTGAAGAGTGATTTTGGATCTTTATTTCTAGGTTTGGGAGTTTTTGAGATGTCTCTGCCCTAGTTCTCTATAATTGGTAGTTATGTTTGTTTTGTTTAATTTCTGGAATTTTCAGTGTATTTTGATCATAAGCATGTTGTGTTATGCATTTGAGTGATAAGGTAAGAGTTTGTGCATGATTGAATGGATTTTGAGAGGTTATAAAATGGATTTCTGGAAAATGATGAAGTTTCTGCGTTTTTACTGTTGATCGTGTTCATCGCGATATGCCTAGGTGAGAGGAAGAGCACGAGTCGTGCTCATCCCCTCATAGCCCTCGGAGGAGAAGCACGAAGCGTGCTTGGGAACACTACTCGTGCTCAAGAGCATGAGTCATGCTCTTGATCACGAGTCGTGCTGCTGCCTTGATTCTTCCTCCTCCCTCTTGCTGGACAGCGCAAAACGTGCTCAACAAACACGAGTCATGCTCGTAAGCACGAGACGTGCTGATTCTCCTTTCTTCCTTCATTTTCTTCCTCTTCCCTCAGATGTGGCTGATCAGCAGCATGAGCACGAGAAGTGCTCTTCAGACATGACTAGTACACATGAGTACGAATCGTGCTCCGCTCTGTCCAGTGACGCTTCCTAAGGCCTCTGTCACGAGAGCGACTTCATGTCGCGATCTTGAAAGAGTTTTCTACTGCCTGCCCTATTTTTTGCCCGATTTTTGAAAACAATTCATTTTCTTTCACTTTGCATTGTTTCTCACTATTGCATTGGACGCGTTTTTGCTTATTATTGTTAGTATTTGTATTGTAAAGTGTGTGATTATTGAAATGATAGCATGCTATTATTTGACTAAGATATGCTTAGTAACAGTGATCTCGGGTATACTAGTATTTGATGTAAATTGTAGGTGTTGGTTTATTAACGTTAATTATTGTAATTCGTATCGCATATTGCATGTGAAATACAAGTGAGTTGAATGCCATGTTTCATGGTTATTATTATTATAAGCATGTTATATTAAAATGTGAAAGGTGTTATGTATATATTTACTCATGATTCTTTCCTAAGAGTAATATGTTATAGTTAACATGAGTAGTACCATTGCATGATCAGGGTTTTGTATTGATGATCTTTGGTATAATAGTGTTTTTTTTATATCTAACTCTGGTATACTTAATAGCGGTGATTATTCATATAGTGTGTTGACTGAATTATATTGTGTGCTTGGCAATACGAATGGTATGATGCATGTTTCTTCTTAGTGCAAGGTGTATGCTTATTTATTCCCATTTATGCATGATTAATATGATGAACTATACGTTTACGAACCCATGAATGATATATGAGCATTTTGGTAAGTGTCATGAAATGAGTTCGATTTATTATGCAAACCTAAGATTTGTGATCCTTGCTATGAATAATGTGTTATGCTTAAGTGTGATTAGTGTTATGCATGACCTGCGAGAGTCAGTTTAGTGGATAGTTAGGCATGCCTAATAGAGTCTCTTTAGCTGCAGCACCTTTGGACGTTTGGACCCTGATTAGGTCCCCGTTTGGTTCCTCGCGAACCCCTTACGCGTTTTGGATCTTGTTTAAGGTCCCCTCTTTGTAAAATGTTTTCAATGCGAAAAAAATAAAATGGTTTTCGATTCGTACCCATAAGGTACACTATGCGTTCAATTCGTGCCCGTAAGGTACGTTATGCATTTACTCGTTATCCACTCTTTTGAGTCAGCAAGTATTCTATTTGATCTGTCTGAAATGAATAAGAGAATGCGATATTCGAATGAGTATGATTTTGGAAATGCGAATCAGTAATTATCCGAATGTACTTATGAATCTTTGAACGGTTTGAATGTGACTAAGCATGCATTGCGTATGATTATTCGCATATTTCACAATGTGAAGGTGTGTGTGAATCCGATCAGCTATGGTTAAGCATGGGAATTAATATGTATCTGAATGCGAGCTTTAACTTCTGAATGCTATGGTTAATTAGTATGCGTATGAATGCGAACTTGACTATTGAAGGCTATGAATGTGGTGCTATATATACGTTCTTTCGGATCTTGCTATTATGTTGATTTTGGCATGTTGGCATATGTTTATATCTCACTGTATGATCATATGTGTTATCGTAATAAAGTGGAAGGGCTGTGTTTGAACCTGTCATTCGGGTTTCGGTTAGCGTGTGTACATATTGGCATGACATATGTATGTTTAGATAGATGGTGATTTCTGTATGATAGTTATATGCATTGTTGCATGGTAGTTGTATTGCATGTGAATGGGTTCCAGTTGGTGTAAGGGTACTTTGGTATGACAGCTATACATGTAAATGTTTTGCGACTCTGCATGATGATGTATGTCTTGGTGTAATGATGTGGAATTTGGTATATTGAATGCGGATCGGTTTGGTTAGTGGTTGTGCATTGTCTGACATCAGACACTTCAGCGAACTCGATAAGTGCAGCTAAGACCAATTGTACTTCTGCATGATGTTACGTATATCAATCAGTTAATATGTATATGCATGTGAACTTGAGCTTCTGAATGGATGCCTCTAAATGCAAGAATAATTATATATGTGTTGTGAATGTCCGCATATGCCATTTTGAATGTGTTATGCCTTGACGACCATTGTGAATGGCTATCCATGTTACTTGTTTGTTCTCCCCACTAAGCGTTATCGCTTAGCAAGGGTTCTTTTCCCGTGTAGGTGGCAGGTTGATTCTGTTCGAGTCGCGCATCTGTAAGGTCGGCCATATAGGAGTTAGAAGTTTTGTATTTTGTTCAGCTTCTGTATTTTGGATTTTGTATTTCTACAGTCTTATGTAAATTTAATTATATGTAAGGATCTGGATGTTAATATTTGGGCTATTTAAATGTTATTATATTTTTGTTTAAAGTTGTTCCTCGGCTTTATCGTTCGCCTTATGCTTCCGCTGAGCAAATGAGTGAATGTGTGTATGTATATGTATATGCTTCCGCTTAATGCATGCGTGTGTGTGAGTTAATGCATGACCAGCTTTTGGCCCGTAAGGTAATTTTTTAATTATCCCGTGTTTATACATGTATGATTATGTATGAATGTGTGCTTCCGCATAGTGTATGTGTGCAGGTATGTGAGTGAGCATCGGTAGCGCTCTCCGGCGTCCTTCCAACGGGGACGTAGGGGGTGTTACATTTTGTGGTATCAGAGTTCAGGTTTTGTGGTTATGGTTGTCTTGTTCGTTAAGTGTCGAGTCTTTACATGCTAGTCGGTTATGTGTCGTGTCTTTGCATGTAAGTCGGCTTTGTGTCGTGGCCTAATGCAGATGTGTCTTGTCTTGTGTCGTGTTTTGCTGGAGTCTGATCTGAGTGAGAATGTGGGTGAGACAATAGAAAGTGTGAACCCAGTTAATGCCGATCATAGTGTTTTCGAGCATCCTTCAGTTGAAGATTCTGATCCTATTTATGACGATAGAAATTAGTGCAAGGGTTGATTCAGATTTTGGATAGATTGACTGCTCCTCGAGCTGCTCAAGAATTTGTTCGGAAGGTACTTCTGAAGAGAAAAGGATCGAGTAGGGAAATGCCAGTGTGTAAAAGGATTCGAGACCTCCGATGTGTCAACATTGTCAAAAGCAAAACTGTGATAAGTGTAAGAAGAAGTGGGTACCGCCGATATGTCAGCACTGTCAGAAACGACATCGGGGTCCATGTCGGAAACTCATGGGTGCTTATTTTAGATGTGGCATCATGGAACACCAAATTATTGATTGTCCTAAGACGAGTGAGAATCTAGCTCGGCAAGCTAGAAAGGATGTAGAGGAACTGCTTGGAGCCACCCGGGTGCCATCGGGGATTTATTGCACACCGCAGTGAAGTGATGGAGCCTGTAGAGCCTTCCGGTAAGCTTTGTTTTGATATGTTCGAGTAAAGTTTGTTTTGGTACTTTGAGAAAGAAGGGTATTTGGATTCTATAAGGTTTTGGTAATACTCTGTATGCCTGTCAGCTATCTCTAGAAAAACTATTTGAATAAAAGCATATTGAATCATAGGGATGGGACAAAGTGCATCATTATAGCACCAATTGCATATCTTTTGCATCACTCTGTATACATGAGCCAACACATTCTCATTTCATTATCGTCCCTTTAATCATACATGAGAAGCATTTGCATTTGTGTTTTGATTGAGAGAAAGCTGACTGGGTATACATGGAGTATTTGGGAATCTTATACAAGTGAATGTAAAGTGATTTTGGAGTTTGACAGAAGTATTATTGGTAAGAGGGAACATCCAGTATGACGGACATCTTTGAAGTATTAAAGGATTTGTGTAGCTATTGGTGAAAGTTAAATAGTTTATGTGTGAAGTGTTTGTGTTTTGATTTCTGATTTTCAGTTGAGTAATGATTATTCTGGTGAATGTGTTTGATTCGAATACAAGAAGTGATTTAAGAGTATAGTGATGGCAATGAGTGTAAGCAAGTGAGTAGTTTGAAAGTGAAGTGTATGAGTTTGCTGATGGTGACTTGGGGTGTAGTGTTGGGAATTCTTTCCGGTGTAAGTGAATTTCGAGGACGAAATTCTTTTAGGAGGGAAGATTTGTCACACCCCAAATCGGGCCTAGTCAGATTTGGTAAGCTAAGTCGGATAAGTGATGGGTATTTTGGGTAATTTGTGCATGTGGAATTGGAGTATTAAGGACCTAATTGAAAAGATAATTAAAGTTTGTAAGGAAAGAATTGTGCTCGTGAGTAAAGTGCAAGTTTGTCAAAGGATTAAAGAGTAATAAGACAAGATATTTTGGTTGGAGCCAATAGGAGGCTGCCATGTGTCTTGGTGGGTGTGTGCAATTAATGTGAAAACAAGAAAAAGGAAAAAGAAAGAGGGAGAAGAGCAGATCACATTTCTGCTCTCCCATCTCCTCCTTCTTGTTTTACTTTCTTTCTTTTCCCGTTAAGTGCGCTCCTCTCCTTGGCTGTGTGTGAGTTGGTGTCTTGGTAGAGCTTGAGGATTGCTTGAAGAGGTATGTATATGGGTCTTGGGTGCTAGGGTTCCTGCGATTTAGGGTTACTGTTCTTCTTCTTCTTCTTCAACTGGTTTTATTTCAGTTAGGGTTTGGAAGAGTAACTTCTGGGTTTTGGTTTGTGCAAGCTTTGGGTTGCAAGAGGAAGCTTAAGGACAAGAAAAGGATAGAAGATTGAAGCTTGAAGAGTGATTTTGGATCTTCATTTCCAGGTTTGGGAGTTTTTGAGATGTCTCTGCCCTAGTTCTCTTTGAATGGTAGTTGTCTTTTCTTTGTTTAATTTCTGGAATTTTGAGTGTATGTTGATCAAGAGCATGTTGTGTTATGCATTTGAGTGATAAGGTAAGAGTTTGTGCATGATTGAATTGATTTTGAGAGGTTTTAAAATGGATTTCTGGAAAACGATGAAGTTTCTGCATTTTTACTGTTGATCGTGTTCATCGCGATATGCCCAGGTGAGAGAAAGAGCACGAGTCGTGCTCATCCCCTCACAGCACTCGAAGGAGAAGAATGAAGCATGCTTGGCAACACTACTCGTGCTCAAGAGCACGAGTCGTGCTGCTGCCTTGGTTCTTCCTCCTCCCTCTTGCTGGAGAGCACGAAACGTGCTCAACGAACACGAGTCGTGCTCGTGCTCGTAAGCACGAGACATGCTGATTCTCCTTTCTTCCTCTATTTTCTTCCTCTTCCCTCAGCTGTGGCTGATCAGCAGCATCAGCACGAGAAGTGCTCTTCGGACATGACTAGTACACGTGAGCACGAGTAGTGCTCATGTGCACGAGTCGTGCTCCGCTCTGCCGAGTGATGCTTCCTCAGGCCTCTGTCAGGAGCACGACTTCATGTCGCGATCGCGACAGAGTTTTCTGCTGCCTACCCTATTTTCTGCCCGGTTTTCGAAAATGACTCATTTTCTTTCACTTTGCATTGTTTCTCACTATTGCATAGGATGAATTTTTGCTTATTATTGTTAGTATTTGTATTGTAAAGCGCGTGATTATTGAAATGATAGCATGCTATTATTTGACTAAGATATGCTTAGTAACAGTGATCTCGGGTAGACTAGTAATTGATGTAAATTATACATGTTGGTTTATTAACGTTAATTATTGTAATTCGTATCGCATATTGCATGTGGAATACAAGTGAGTTGAATGCCATGTTTCACGGTTATTATTATTATGAGCATGTTATATTAAAATGTGAAAGGTGTTATGCATATATTTACTTATGATTCTTTCCTAAGAGTAATATGTTATAGTTAACATGAGTAGTACCATTGTATGATCAGGGTTTTGTATTGATGATCTTTGGTATAATAGTGTTTTTTTTATATCTAACTCTGGTATACTTGATAGCGGTGATTATTCATATAGTGTGTTGACTGAATTATATTGTATGCTTGGCAATACGAATGGTATGATGCATGTTTCTTCTTAGTGCATGGTGTATGCTTATTTATTCCCATTTATGCATGATTAATATGATGAACTAAACGTTTATGAACCCATGAATGATATATGAGCATTTTGGTAAGTATCATGAAATGAGTTTGATTTATTATGCAAACCTAAGATTTGTGATCCTTGCTATGAATAATGTGTTATGCTTAAGTGTGATTAGTGTTATACTTGACCTGCGAGAGTCAGTTTAGTGGATAGTTAGGCATGCCTAATAGAGTCTCTTTAGCTGTAGTACCTTTGGATGTTTGGACCCTGATCAGGTCCCCGTTTGGTTCCTCGCGAACCCCTTATGCGTTTTAGATCATGTTTAAGGTCCCCTCTTTGCAAAATGTTTTGAATGCGACAAAAATAAAATGGTTTTCAATTCGTACCCGTACGGTACGCTCTGCATTTGATTCGTGCTCGTAAGGTACGCTATGCGTTTACTCATTATCCACTATTTTGAGTCAACAGGTATTTTGTTTGCTCTATCTGATATGAATAAGAGAATGAGATATCCGAATGAGTATGATTTTGGAAATGCGAACAAGTAATTATCCGAATGTACTTATGAATCTTTAAACGGTTTGAATGTGACTCAAGCATGCTTTTGCGTATGATTATTCGCATATTTCATAATGTGAAGGTGTGTGTGAATCCGATCAGCTATGGTTAAGCATGGGAATTAATATGTATATGAATGCAAGCTTGAACTTCTGAATTCTATGGTTAATTAGTATGCGTATGAATGCGAACTTGACTATTGAAGGCTATGAATGTGGTGCTATTTATATGTTCTTTCGGATCTTGCTATTATGCTGATTTCGGCATGTTGGCATTTGTTTATATCTTACTGTATGATCATATGTGTTATCATAATAAAGTGGAAGGGCTGTGTTTGACCCTATCATTCGGGTTTCGATTAGCGTGTGTGCATATTGGCATGACATATGTATGTTTAGATAGATGGTGATTTCTGCATGATAGTTATATGCATTATTGCATGGTAGTTGTATTGCATGTGAATGGGTTCCAGTTGGTGTAAGGGTACTTTGGTATGATAGCTGTACATGTAAATGTTTTGCAACTCTGCATGATGATGTATGTCTTGGTGTAATGATGTGGAATTTCAATATATTGCATGAGGAACGGTTGGTTAGTGGTTGTGCATTGTCTGACATCAGATAGTTCAGTGAACTCGGTAAGTGCAGGTAAGACCAATTGTACTTCTGCAACATGTTACATATATCAATCAGTTAATATGTATATGCATGTGAACTTGAGCTTCTGAATGGATGCCTCTAAATGCAAGCATAATTATATATGTGTTGTGAATGTCCGCATATGCCATTTTGAATGTGTTATGCCTTGACGACCATTGTGAATGGCCGTCCATATTACTTTTTTGTTCTCCCCACTAAGCATTATCGCTTAGCACGGGTTCTTTTCCCGTGTAGGTGGCAGGTTGATTCTGTTCAAGTCGCGCATCTGCAAGGTCGGCCACATAGGAGTTAGAAGTTTTGTATTTTGTTCAGCTTTTGTATTTTGGATTTTAAATTTCTGTAGTCTTATGTATATGTAATTATATGTAAGGATCTGGATGTTAATATTTGGGCTATTTAAATGTTATTATATTTATGTTTAAAGTTGTTCCTCGGTTTTATCGTTTGCCTTATGCTTCAGCTGACCAAATGAGTGAATGTGTGTATGTATATGTATATGCTTCCGCTTAATGCCTGCGTGTGTGTGAGTTAATGCATGACCAGCTTTTGCCCCACAAGGTAAGGTTTTAATTATCCCGTTTTTATGCATGAATGATTATGTATGAATGTGTGCTTTCGCATAGTGTATGTGTGCAGGTATGTGAGTGAGCATCGGTAGCGCTCTCCGGCGTCCTTCCAAAGGGGACGTAAGGGGTGTTACATGGGGCTTTAACAAGAAGTGGGAGAGTGCTTCCAGAAGTTGAGAAATCGCAAGATCCAGTGCCAACACATGTAGAAAAAGAGCTAGAAGAGAACCTCATAATGAAGCAGTTGAAAAAGACCGCAACTCAGATATCCATTTGGGACTTTTTGAGACAGTCCCTTTCACATAGGCAAAAGTTCGTTGAGGCCTTGTGTGAATCTACTGTGGCCTCCACAATTTTGCCATCCAAATTGCTAGACCTTGTTAAGTGGGGTTCAGGAGAGAATATGGTATACTCTGACACTGACTTACCAGTTGAAGGCGGCAATCACAATCGGCCACTATATATCAAGGCACATATTAATGACATGCACACCACTTGTGTTATGGTTGATGATGGATCTTCCATAAATGCCTGCCCTTTAGTGGTACTTCAGGCTTTTAGGTTAGATTAAAGTATATTGAGCAAGTATGATCTTACCATTATAGCCTATGATAACTCTAGGAGACAAGCATCAAGAACTTTTAGAGCGCTGGTCAAGACTGGGCCTATTGAAACGGAGGCAGAATTTGTTGTCTTGCCCATCCTAGTAAACTTTTTAGCTTTACTTAGAAGTCCATGGTTCCGTAAGTTGGTAGGAGTGTCGTCTACCCTGCACCAAAAGATCAAGATAACACATGAAGGGGAGGTGCTAACTATTAAAGCTGTAAGAGAAAACCAAGTGTCTACCTTGGGGATCTCTAATCAGCCATTCAGTGGCTTTTATATATCTATGATCGAAGAAGAGGGGAGTTCAGCTGATAGCCCCAAAGTAGTGAATATGATGAAGAAGATGCACTTCCTCTAGGGAGCGGGCTTAGGCAAGAATTTGCAAGGGCTATAGTCGGTTGTCATTACAAAGGGACAGAAGGATCAGAAGGGTTTGGTCTATGAAGGTGAGACGGGCAAGAGTAAGAAGAAAATGTCAGATAAGATCCCTCATATTTTAGAGAGTTTTGTTCCCGCATCCTCAATTTGTGCTTATACTGGAGACGCAAAGCCTCAGTGGATAGGTGGAAAGATTATACCAAGGTTCAAAATCTTCAATGACATTTTCAGCTCGGACATTAGAGTTATCAAGTTTGTAGAGGGTTTCTGGGATGAAGAGATCATGACCCAATGTAGTATCTGGGATAGGGATGGGACAGAAGAGCTCATTACTGACAAGCTGCTAGCCACTAGGTTGAAGGGAAAAGAGAAGATAGGGGTTGAAGCACCAGAGCCAGATTTGAAGATCCAAGATTTGATGATTCCATCGGAGGTAGTTGAAAAACCTCTACAAAGCCAAGAAGCTAATAAATAGTCGGCTGCGACATCGACATCAATAGAAAGTGAAGATAGTTATTTAGATAGTCCTTTTATTCCAGAACTTTTTCATAAGGACAATGTTAGTGTTTCTAATTATATCAATGAGATGAATAACTTTGCTTACTTGTGTGATGTTTCATGATTTTATTTCACATGATCATAAACATGATGTATTCATTTTTTATATTAACTCAACTAGTACAACTACATTTAATCTCGGAACCCAAAGGAAATTTTGATAGCATCAGACATAACTCCTGAGGAGAGGTTAAAATTTGAGAGAATTTTGAAAAATATGAGAAAGTCTTTGCCTTCCTGTAACGCCCATCCCCGACCACTCACATAGCTTCACTACGGCAGTCGAGAACGGTCATCACGCACAGCTCACATCACACCGCATCATATGCACTTACAATATCATCATACACACAATCCTGAACTAATAAATTCTTTTTACATGCAGTGGAAACATTTCAAAATGCATACTCATACTCATTCATGTATATAGCCAACTTAGATTACAACCCATGTTCAATTGTTACATTATATCTCTTTACATGCAAAAAACTATCATTTACATAATGCATAATACAAAATGCCAAACCTACACTACATAGCGGATCCTAGTGTTGACCAAAAGAAGATGCGGGACCGTCCTTCAGTTACGCTTCACTTCGAAACCTACATGGATTAACACCCGTGCAAAGCGATAACACTTAGTGGGGAAACAACATACCATATACACATACATATAACAATCTTAAAGCAATAATAAATATAAGCTTTACTTTCATGCCTCATCATATACATGCTTAATAATATAGCATTGAGCAAGATTTGATGTACATATATCATCATTAGAAATTCAAATTCTAATATCACATTATAGCATGACAATGTTATAACAAATCAAAATCACAATCTCATATCACATATCATTCACTTTGCTCATTATAGTTATTAATAATCTGCCTTACCTGCAATTCATAGACATGGATAATGGCTATCACATCAGTACTCGAGAGCTCTACATTCACTTTTGTATCCGAAGATAAAACTTTTGCATTAGTACCCGTGGGTACTGAAATATTCAATAAGATATATTATATAAAGGAACCTAAGAAGGATTCGATGCGCATTGAGGATTTTGAATGGAATTAGACGCTTCGGCTGCAGCACTTAGACCCTATAGGCATGCCTATCTATCCACTACTCGACTTGCAGGCTAAATTATTAGTTGAATTATTGCTCATTTATTCGCATTATTTAACATCCATATATACATAAAAAGCAATATCTTACATTCAATATATTGCATACATGGATATAGCTCATCAAACACATTATCACTTCACTATGTAGGATTATATGAATCAATACATTTTTAATCCCTTATGCATCATTGTTCATAGAGAAATAGTTTAATTTACACAAAGAAGGACATTTAGAAAATATCCCGAACTTGAGACTCTGTCGCGCTCGCGACAGACCTCGACAACACCTTCGGTTGTGCTCGCGATACAAGTCGCACACGCGACAGAACCAACCGATCTCTTCTGTTGTGCTCGAGGAAAGGCCCATGCTTATGATAGAACACAATTTTGGCAATTTTTCTGATGGAGCCCTCTGTCATACTCGCGATAAAGCTTGAACTACATGTTCAAAGCTCCACTCCACAAACCATTATTTCATCCACTTTGCAGTAACCACACAAATGGTTTCTAAAACCCATCCTAGCATCATTTTCTACCAACATGGCCTTCTAAACATATGTTCCCCTACAAGAACTTAACAATGACATAAACCTCGTAATAATTTAACTTAAAATTAAGGAGTTATGGCCAAAGGAACACCTCTTGCTCCTAAAGCCCTCCTACAGGATTTAGTTACACATATTAGGCACTATTGAAGACCTTAGAGTCCTCAATTCAACATGACCATGTTTAACACATTTATAGGCACATCTCTAAGTAACCTAATCCCTTAAACCTCATTCAATTTAGAGTCATACAACTCAAGTTATAACATAGACAATTCCAATAGGTCAAATTGCCCTATTACACTAGTTTGACCACATCAAGCTATTCAAGCTTGAATTCCCAAAGTTGGAATATCCAATATTCCAAACTCACACAAAACTACCCTAATGTACACATAAACACCTCAGCATGTTCCATTTCACATTAAGTATCCAATATACACAACTTACATAGCAATTTCTCAAGCCACTTAAAAAAAGACAATATGATTAATTCGATAACTTATGGCAATTAACTTAGTTCAATAGCTCATTTTATCATACAACATAAACACACAATTTAAACACATAATTTCCAATCCACACACATCACAATAACTCATTCTAATCCATGGCAAATATCAACTAACAGACATATTTTACAGAGTTTCCCAAACACTTTTGACTATGCTCCAATGAGCTCAATTGGCACTAGGTTCTCCCACTTTCTCTTTCCCTTTATCTTTTCTTAGTTCAACCACTACAATCACAATCCAATTTCTAGAATTGGATTAAAGATCATTATCCCATCCAAATCAAAAGAAAAGGGAAAAGAAAATGAACAATTTAATTACTGCAATTACCTTCACTAGATGCAAATACAGCATTGACCCAAATCAGTAGAAATCAAATAACTTAAACTTAAATAAGAGAGGAAATGAAAGAAGAAGAAGAATAACGGAAAGTGAGCCGATCCACATGTAGAAAATGGGAATTTCTCTTTCCTCAAATCCTTTTATTGCATGCAAATGGTGAGGTGGCAAGGGCAAATGGTGACACCCGAATTCCACTACTCCACCTTAATCTAGATTTACTTAATTTAATCTCCATTAACTCTTAATTAATCCTTCTTTAGTTTAATCATGCACAATTACTTTATAGCCACTTAACTTATTTTACTCTATGCAATTAGGTCCTCAATTCCAATTACAATTAGGTCCAAAATTAACAAACTCAAACCAACTTACCCCAATTACCCTCATTAGATCAAATTACTACTAGGGTATTATTTGGGCCATTGCAACTCTCCCCTCCTAAAAGGAATTTCATCCGCAAAATTCATACCTGAATTAAACAGATGAGGTTACTGGCCTTGCATTGCTTCTTCCGGTTCCCATGTCACTTCCTCTATCCCATGATGTTGCCAAAACACTTTCACAAATGGAACTTGCTTATTCCAAAGCTATTTCACTTCTTGTGCCAATATTGCTTTAGGCTTCTCATCATAGGAAAAGTCCAGTTGCACTTGTACATCTTACACAGATAGAATATGTGACTCATCAGAATGATATCTTCTAAGCATAGGCACATGGAAGACATCGTGAAGCTCAGCCAAAGCTAGAGGCAAGGCTAACCGATATGCCATTGTTCCAACTCTTTTTAACACCTCATACAGTCTAATGAACCTCGGACTCAGTTTTCCTTTCTTTCCAAACCGAAGCACTTTTCTCCAGGGATGCACTTTTAGAAAGACCTTTTCAACCACTTCAAACTCAACATCCTTTCTCTTCACGTCTGTATAAGACTTTTGCCTGTCAATAGCAGCTTTCAACATCTGTTGAATAATCTTCGCTTTCTACTGCGTATCTCTTACCAATTTGGAATGTATGATCTTATGCTCATTCAATTCCATCCAACATACCAGAGTCTGGCATTTTCTAACATAAAGAACTTCATAAGGAGCCATACCAATACTCACCTGATAACTATTATTATAAGCAAATTCCATCAATGGAATGTACTTATCCCAAATCTTAGAGATATCCAAGACACAATTTTCAAGTAAATCCTCTAACATGTGACTCACTATTTCGGGCTGTCCATCCGTTTACGGATGAAAAGCTATACTGAAATGCAATTGCGTACCTAATGCAAATTGCAAACCTTTCCAGAACTTAGAAGTAAACCTCGGGTCTCGATCTGATACTATGGACAAAGGGATACCATACAGTCTTACAATCTTATTCACTTATAGTTAAGCCAACCGATCCATAGAGTAATCAAGTGGAATCGGTTTGAAATGAGCCGACTTAGAAAATCGATCAACTATTACCCATACAGAATTGTGTTGTTTCGATGTCGTTAGAAGACCAGTGATGAAATCCATGGTAATATTATCCCATTTCCACTATGGAATCATAATAGGATTCAATAGACCTGATGGAACTTGATTTTCGCTTTCACTTGCTGATAAGTCAAGCAGTTAGAAATATACTCCACTACATCTCTCTTCATACCAGGCCACCAATAAAACTGTTTCAAATCCTGATACATCTTATTGCCACTTAGATGTATAGTAAAAAATGTATTATGCGCTTCATGCAAAAGTTTCTTTCTCAATCCTTTATCACTTGCTACACATAACCGATCCCGATAATACAAAACACCTTCCTTATCCATTGAATAGTCACTCTTATCACCATTACTGACTAACTGCAGAATCTATTGCAACTTAGGATCACCTTTCTGCGCATTCACTATCTCATACCACAAACTATTAAAGCTCTATTAGAAGCAAACCTCCACCTAACTTGCTACAATCTCAAAGCTGAGTCTAACTTTCTACTCAACGCACTAGCCACCACATTAGATTTACCCATATGGTAATCCATAATGCAGTCATAATCCTTAAGACTCTTATGATCAGTGAAGATCTTACACCTTTCCCCATACAAATAGTGGCACTAAATCTTTAAAGCAAACACTACTGTCGCCAATTCCAAATCATATATCAGATAATTTTGCTCATACAGTTTAAACTGTCTCAAAGCATAAGGTATCACTTTCTCATCTTACGTTAATACACATCCCAATCCAATTCCAGAAGCATCGCTATACATAGCATACTCTTTGCTTGGAATATGTCGAGTCAAAATCGGTGCCTAAACTAGCATCTTTTTTAACTTTTCAAAACTGCCTTGACACTTATCCGAACACACAAAATTGACTCCCTTAAGAAGCAACTTGGTAAGTAGAGAAGCAATCACTAAAAATCCTTTCACAAAATGCCTATAATATCCTGCTAAACCCAAAGAAACTTCTAAGCTCAAGTACATTTTTGGGTGGTTTCCAATTCACAACTGCTTCTATCTTAGTTGGATTAACTTTAATACCCTCAAAAGAGACAACATGTCCCAGAAAAGATACTTTATTAAGCCAAAACTCACACTTACCGAACTTAGCATAAAACTGATGCTCCCTTAAAGTCTGAAGCATAATTCTCAAATGCTGCTCATGCTTTTTCGCATTCTTTGAATGCACCATTATTTCATCCATAAACACAAAAATAAACTGATCCAAATACGGCCTGAACACTCTATTTATCAAATCCATAAATGCTATAAGAGCATTGGCTAACCAAAATGGCATTACTAGAAATTCATAATGACCATATCGAGTGCTTAATGCAGTTTTAGGAATATCCTCTTTCTTCACTTGCAACTAATAGTATCTCGATATCAGATCAATCTTAGAGAACACACCAGCTCCCTTCAACTGGTCAAACAAATCCTCAATCCTTGGTAAAGGATATATGTTCTTCACTTTCACCTTATTAAGATGTTTATAATCAATACATATTCTCATTGTGCCATCTTTATTCCTAAATAACAACACTGGCGCACCCTAGGGAGATACACTCGGCCTTATAAAACTATCTAACAACTCTTATAATCGAGTCTTCAATTCTTTCAACTCAGTAGGAGCCATTTGATAAAGTGTCTTAGACACAGGTGCTATACCCAGCATAATCTCGATTGACAGCTCCACTTCTCTTACAGGTGGTATACCAGCTAACTCTTCTAGAAATACATTAGGAAATTCCTTCACTAATGGTATATCCTGTATTCTAACTTGCTCGCTTTTCGAATTCAATACAAGGGCTAAGAAAGCCTCACACCCTTTTCTCAAACACCGATACACTTGCATATCCAAAATCACAACTACTAAGGGATTAGAGTGCACACCCCTCAAAATCACTTTAGACTGTTCTGAACTACCAAGCACAACTATTTTCTTTCTATAGTTAACCACAACTCGGTGCTTACTCAACCAATCCATTCTCAGAATTAAATCAAATTCATCAAAAGGCAACTCAATCAAATCTACAAGAAAAACTTGACCTTGAACCACTAAAGGGCTATCTCTATACACTTTAATCACATTAATGCTATTCCCCAACGGACTAGTCACACATATGCCATAGTCTAAATAATCAACAGCAGATATCTTATCACATAATTTCTTAGAAAACTTTTAATAACCAAAAATATACCCTAGATGGATTTGTATGTGTCTAGGGATATTTTTGATTGAAATGGTATAATTTGATGATCGGATCAATTAAGCATGTTAAAGGATATGTTCGAGATTAAGAAAAAAGGGACCAAGGGTAATTTGGTCATTTTGCATACATGGATTTAATTGAATGGAATAAGTAACTATGAGGGCTAATTTATGAGAATGGATTAGTGTTATACCAAATGTATATAAATTGTGGTATCAGGTGTGCTGAAAAGATGAATTCGGTATTAGCGTAAAAGTTTCGGCAAGTGCGACCAATTGCAAATTTGTAAGGTATGAATTTAGGACTTATATAAAGGAGCAAGGATTTATTTATGGGCCAAAGTATGAATTATATTTATGTATTATGCTATAGTATAATTAATGGAGAAGAGGTGGACTAAAGGGGTAATTTGCATAAAAATCTAAAATGGACCTATAGGAAAGTGACACTTGGCATAGATAGAATTAAAGAGGGTAGAAAGAGAGGGGAGACCGACCAATTTTGGCTGGGATTTTGGCAGCCATGTTCTTCCTCTCTCTTCTCCATTCTTCTTTGTTTATTTGGTTTGCCAAGGGATTAGATGAGTCAAGTAAAGTTTTGAGCATAATTAAGGTAAGGTTGGTGTTATTTTACCTCTCTTCTCTTATTCTTTTTCCTTTGGGATTGAATTTTTAATCTTGGTGATGGTGAGTAACAGGAGTTTTGGTGTGGTTTATCTACGGATTTTAACAAGTGGAGTATGGGAGTTATGGAGAATCAAGCTGAAACTATAAGAAAATGAAGAATAAGGAAGCACTTATGAGGTTTGGGAAATCTGCTTTGATGTATATATATATATATATATATATATATATATGTATTGATGAGTTGCTATTTTGATATGTATTTGTTAAAATTGGAATTGCTTGTGTTAATTTGCTTGTGTGGATTTGATCATATCTGATGATTTGGGTGTCTAATTGATCAGGAATTTATGCCATATGAAAGATAACATCCTAGGGATCATTTGTTAAGAGGAAATTTTTCCTAAAATGAGTGTTAGTTATTGGTTTTGGTGGTGCATGTTTGAAGTGAAAAGTTGTCCTGATAATCTATTTTCTATGGGGCACATGATGGAGGGTTCTGTCGCGAGCGCAACAAAACCTGTTAGATGAGGGTTTTTCTTCTTATTTTAAACCTCATGGCTGGTATGGATCATTGCCCACCATTACCCTTGTAACAACCCGAAAAATACCCTAGAAGGATTTGTGCACATTAAGGATAAATGGTGATCAAAGTTGTGCAAGTTGAAGTATTAGGTATGCTAAATGGACAATTTAAGAATTATTGTCAAAGTTTCGGCAAGTTCGGCCAATAGTAAATTATGAAGTGTGGAATTAGGACTTGATTGAAAGAATAGAGATTGATTAAGTGGGCCAATGTGAAGGATTATTAAGTTATAAATCTCAATGCATGAGGTTATGAGAGTTGAAGGATTGAATGGAGAATTTGACAAAATATCTAGATTGGGCCAATTGCAAGGTGTCAAGTGGCAAGAGGTAAGTAGGGGTATAAAAGAAGAGAGAGAAGGAGAGAGAGAGCAGAAAATCTGCTCTTCCCTCTCTCATTCTCCCCGTTCTCTTTTCCCCTTTCCTCTTCTTCTTTTTCTCTTCGTTTTCCCTTGTGCTCTAATGCCATCTACTCTCCCTTCTATCAAAGCTCAAGATTTAGATGATGAGTTTGTAAGTTCAGGAGATTTAAGTGAAGATTTGTTAAGGTAATGTGAGTTATAAGCTTTGATTTCTTCTTTTCATTTTTATTAGGTTTTGACCTAGATTAATGTTTTGTGATTGTGTGTGTGTGTGTTTGATGAGGATTTTGGATGAGAAAGACCCTGGATGAGTATAGGAGCAAGAAAGATCAGATTAGGAGTGAAGGAGTTGAGGTATGGGAATTTAGGTTTTTGGTATATTATTTGATTGTGTTGATTCTGGTTTAATTTTTTGAAAATTTATGGGATTAAAGTTGTTTACGTATGTTTGAATGTCTTGAACTGTGATTAAATTGAGTTAAAATGTATTGATCATGAGTTTTAAGCCAAGGTAAGAGATTGAATGAGTTTTTGCTGTAAAATTCTGGTTTGGGTAAATTATTGGAAGAGTTGAGTTTCTGTAGTTCCGCTGGAGATCTTGAAAATGCAACTCTATCGCGAGTGCGACGCTTGTCGCGTGTACGACTGAGCCAGGTAATTCTAGCATCTTGCGGGCAGCCGAGCTCTCAGAGGAGGACTGCATGAGTCATGACAAGCATCACGACTCGGCAGGTTGGGGTGGACTTATCACGAGTCGTGGCAAGCATCACCACTCGGTATGGCTTTGGGCCCCCTTTATGAGTCATGAGGACTGTCACAACTCGTGTAGCTACTGTTACGAGTCGTGATATTGACCACGACTCATGATAGCCTCCATTTTGTTGTCGTGACACATTTTATTCCTATGTAATGTATTTTGCCTTCACGAGTCGCGATGTCTATCATGAATCGTGACATTGAGCACGACTCGTTACAACCTCTTTTTTCGCTGGGCAAGCTTGGCCACTGTCGTGAGCGCGACCTTCCATTACGATCGCGATAGTCCCCTCTCTGCCTTAAAGTATTTTTGAAAAATTTCTTCTTTGCATGGTTTCTCATTTATATTATGCATATATGATTTAAAACATGAATTATTCAAATGTTCCTATGCATGGTAATAATTGAGATATGAGAATTTGATCTACAAATATTATGTTACGAATGTATATGTGTATTAAAATGTAAATTTATTTGCTAAGCTTAAATGGGTGTATGATATCTAATAATATGAATATATTCAATGTGTTTATATGAATATTTCAAATCCATGAAATAATGCATGATGATTAGTTTTGAATTTCATAAATATAAAAAGTACAAAGGGTATGCAAGTATATGAATGCATGTGCATTTGCGATTACAAAAGAAGTTTTTAAATATTAAAATGAAACATATGTGTATTGCCTGCGTCGATCAAGTCTTGGATAGGTAGGCATGCCTATAGAGTTCTAATAGCTGCAGCACCTCTATTCTGGAACCTGATTAGGTCACCGTTTGGATCCTCGCAATCCTTAATGTGTATGGATCTTATTTAAGATCCCCCAATGTGAAAACATTTTGATGAGAAAATAAAGATGCTGCTTTTCGATTGTACCCTCGGGTACCCCCAATGTGCTCTGTTCACTCATTTATCCACCCTTTCTACTTAGCAGGCAATTAAAAGAAAAAAAGAATGTGAATAAAGTGAGAAGTTCTGTGATGATGTGCATAAAATTATGTCAATAAGCATTCAAAAGTGTGGTATCTTCGAATATCTAAATGCTTTGCATCTGAACCTAATGTTAGTTAAAATGAAAAGAAGTATAACAGATAATGTTTAATCTAATAAAGGTGTGTGAATGACTATTGACTGCATAATAATTTGTATGTGATAAATGCAAGTCATTAATCTGTTTAAAAGTTAGGAGTATGACTTCTTTTTTTAAGTAGTTTGTAAAGCATTATTGAAGTAATTATTATGCGTAATTGCTGTAGTCAATTATTCAGTAAATTAATTCTACGATTGTATTCGTTTATATGTTTGAAATGGGAATACAGGTATGTTATATGTTATCTTCCTTCTAGACCATTGTCGTGATAACTATTATAAGTATATTGGTAAGCAATTTATGTGCATTGTTTGTTGGTTTTACTGAATACAGTAACTAAGTAACTCTTGGTAAGTATTGAATAATAAAGTAGTATGCATGATATAAATAACTGGGTTTAGAGAATGAGTTAGGATTAATTTTGGAACATGTGTGTATAAAGGTTTTCTATAGACCTACGTGGTTCTGATTCCCAACAATAGGGATACGTAGGAAGCTTGGAATATTTATTTCAAGCCCGAACCAAATCTAAAGATTAAGTGTTTTTGTTTAATTTCGAATTAATGAAATGTTTTGAATTAAGTACGGATTCTGTAATCTGCATGTTTTTGGAAATATTATAATAACGAGAATTTCTAAGTCTTTAGGCTTTGATAAGTAAAATGTGCATTGGTGGCCTATAAGGTTATTAAAAGCATTTTAGCAAACGATGGGTATGTATAATGTATTTGTGATTAAAAAGGTAATAAGGTATTTTTTGGTTATGGTGTACAATAGGTATATGTGTATAAAATTGTTTATGTTTTAGTATGGAAATGATGTTGTGAATATATGGTAACTCTAAGCTTATGTATATGTTGCTTTTACATGTATTCATTTCATCAACCACCGTAAGTGGCTGGTTATTATTGGTTTATCCCCGCTAAGCGTTATTGCTTAGCAAGATTATTTATCCGTGCAAGTTAGGAGATTAAAGTCTGGTTCAAGCGGTCCGCTGTAACTTTGGCCAACAAGTCAATAGAAGTTTTATAGGAAGTTTGTATTGATTATTGGAATGTAATTAAGTTTTATTTTATGGCTTTTGGTGTTGAGATGTAATATTTTAATGCGAATAATTATGTGCTGGTGTTATAAGTTAGGATGTGTCTGTCATTGAGGTTTTGATCTTAGGAATTTTATTATCCTGTTTTCTGTTTGCCTAATAAGTGTTTTTATTCGGTAGCATTCTTTACTTGTCGTCGCACTCTAATCATATTACCATGTGGAGGGCCACGTACGGGTAAGGGGTGTTACAATTAGTGGTATCAGATCTCCGGTTTAGTCAGTTCTGGTTAACTGTGTATTTTGAAGTGTGTCTGTATAGTTTAGCGTTGGCCAAAGTGGATGACCTTGTCCTTTAGGTATGTTTTGGGAAGGGAAAACCTTCCGATTTGATAAAGTGTTTAGTTAAGTGTTGGCTCAGTAAGTCACGATCTACTTGCCTTGAATTATCATGTGTGTGTGCGATTTGGAATGTGGATATTAGATGAGTTATCAGAGATTCTGTTAGGATTTTGTATGATACTAGATGGTTAAAGGAGAAGGTTTCGTAGAAGTCCTGGAAGTGTATTGATATATGGTTACCTTATGGGAATAGATATTTTGGTGTTTGATCTGGAAGAGTATTTGGATTTTATAAGAATATGGTGGTGCTCTGTATGCCTATCAGCTATCTCCAGGAAATTATTTGAACATAAGCATATTGAACCATGGGGATGGAAAAAGTACGTTATCATAGCATCAACTGCATTTTTACATCATTTTTCATATATGAACCATCAAATTCTCATTGCATCATCATCGTTTGATCACCCATGAAAAGCATTTGTGAATGTGTTTTTGATGGAGAAAAAGCTGACAGGGCGTACATTGAGTATTTGATATTAGGATTAGGTATGTGATCTAAGAGCATAGTAGTTGTAAGGAGAATGTATTGTGTATATAGTCAAAGTTGAGTAGAAAGAGTATTTTGGAATTTTTGCATAAATGAACGTGAAGAGATTTTTGGGAGTAAGATACGAGTATTATTAGTAAAGGAAGTAGCATGTGCGTCGGATGTTTTTGAAGTATCAAGGAATTGTGTAGGAAAATGTTGTAAGTTAAATGGTTTGTATATGAGGTGTATGTGCTTTGGTTTCTAATTAGTGGTGAAAGAATGATTGTTCTAACGAATATGATCGATTTGGACGTAAGAGAATGAGAAGATAAGTATAAGGTTTATTTAAGCCAATTTTACGAGTTTGAGTTTAGTTATGGACAAGGAAAAGTTATGACTTATATAGTCAACCTGATTAAAAAGAAATGGTTTGAGAGCATAATGATGAGAATAAGTATAAGTAAGTGAATATGTTAAAACCGAAGTGTATGTGAATAAGTGAAATGTATGTGTTATAAGTGTAGAGCACAAATGTTATATGATGATATAGAAGTGATTAGTGAGAATGATAGTGAATTGAGTTTAGTCTTCGGAGTTTTCCGATGTAAGTGAATTTCGAGGACGAAATTCTTTTAGGAGGGAAGAATTGTAACAACCCGAAAAATACCCTAGAAGGATTTGTGCACATTAAGGATAAGTGGTGACCAAAGTTGTGCAAGTTGAAGTGTTAGGTATGCTAAATGGACAATTTAAGAATTAATGTCAAAGTTTCAGCAAGTGCGGCCAATAGTAAATTGTGAAGTGTGGAATTAGGGCTTGATTGAAAGAATAGAGATTAATTAAGTGGGCCAATGTGAAGGATTATTAAGTTATAAATCTTAATGCATGAGGTTATGAGAGTTGATGGATTGAATGGAGAATTTGACAAAATATCTAGATTGGACCAATTGCAAGGTGACAAGTGGCAAGAGGTGAGTAGGGGTATAAAAGAAGAGAGAGAAGGAGAGAGAGTGTAACAACCCAAAATTGGCCTAATCGGAATCTGTGTGGTGAGTCGGGATATTTAGAGCGTTTTAGTAATTTTAGCAAAAGAAAATTTGGACAATAAGGATTGTATTGCAAGGAATTAATTATTTAAGTTAAGTGGAGGAAATTATATGGTGTACATGTGAAGTATGGTTGTAGAATACTTTTGTTGTGGAGCAATCTAGTGGTATTTGTGCATGGTAACTTGGATGTAAAAGTGTTTTATTGGAGATTATATGGTGTGAGTTAAGTTTGGTGCCATGGAATTTAAGTCAAAAGATGTGAGGAGAGGACCATTGATTGAGTGACATGTGTAATGGTTGGTGGGAGCATTGAATGAGGATTTGAAAGGAGTAGAGAGAGGGAAGGAAAAATTGTAGCTTCCCATAGAAGCCATTTGGGTTTTACCCTCTCCTTTCTCACGCCCTCTCTCTCTCACTCTCTCATCTCCATTTTCTGCTCTCTCAAGTCTTGCATGTGAATATTCTTTCATCTTTGAGCTAGGGTTTCGGATTTGGAGGTTCTAAAAGGTAAGTGGTTGTATTATTTTTGTTTGGGATCTTCTTCTCCATCATCTTCTTCTTCATTTGGATTTGTTATGGTAATATGGTTTTGTTTATCTTAGGATAATTGGGCTTTATTTTGATTTGATTGATGCAAGAAGCTGAAGAAAAGAGAAAGGATAAAGGAAAAGGAAAGTTAGTGGATTAAAGTCAGTGGAAGTTTGAGCTCCATTTCAGGTTTGGGAGTTTATCTAGAAATATGTTTGAGAGTTTGATTGAAGTGTTTTGTCCATCTCTTTTGGATCCTGTTTTGACTTTAATGTTAATGTTATTTGTGTATTGATAGTATATGAAAATGCATGAGTAAATGACTTGGTGTATATGATTTATGATGATAGAGTCCTGATGTTTTATATGTAAAATTTTGAGATTTAGTATATGAACATGAGTTGGAATTTTGGGTTAGAATCTCTGTAAATGATATGTGATGTGAAATGATATTGGTTAATTTGTGTTTTTATGGTTGTAAATGTGCTTTGGAGGCCAAAAAGGTATGCTTTTATATGTTTTAGCATGAAAAATGGATTTGGGAATAGTTGGGTATTGATTTTACTTCAATTTTTGTTTTTACGTTTTTGGAGATCGAGGAGAATTGATTATATCGCGAGAACAATGTCATCACGAGCGCGATAGAATCGGCTCTTCTCCTTCTCGCAGTGGTTTCCGCTCGGCAGACGTGAAGTAGGTTGTGAGAGGACTGTCACGAGTCGTGATTGGGGATCACGACTCGTGACCCTCTTCTCTTGGAAGTCATGAGTCATTAGGGAGAATCACAACTCGTGACCTCCTTTCCTGCAGAGCGTGGGCGTCACGAGTCGTGAGGAAGGATCACGACTCGTGACCGTCCCTTCTTCTTGCGAGGCGGGAGGCGCTAGCATCACGAGTCACGATAGCTGGTGCAACTCGTGACCGGCCTCTCTTCCCCTCGCGACAGTGAGGTCTCTCCTGCCTGTTTGAAAAAGAGTTTAAAAGCTTCTTTTACCTGAGTTTCCATTACATGACATATGATTTGTCTTATATGGCCCATTATTTGACAAATTATAAGATCTTAATTAAATTTGTACATGATTTATATGTCTTTATCTTGATTAAATACACATGTATACATGGAGTTGTATAATTATACTTGGTTGATTCTCTATTATATGAATATTACTTTAGAACATGATTGAGTTGTTATCTGAGCCTGATAGTCATAGTAGTGGATAGATAAGCGCTTATCCAGGGTTAGAGTGTGAGTGCAACTGCTATATGTTATTTCTTACATGTGGGCCCTGTTTGGGTCATATAAGATGTTTGAGGCCTCGGTCTCCGGTATACCTTCGGGTATACATGATTATAAAATGTTTTGAGACTCATGTCTCCATATGCTTGAGATACTGTGTCCTATCAGTATCATTAGTACCCGTATCCACTAGTTAGTGAGTAATCAGGCTATGACTTGAGTTTAGTACATGCAATGGTTATATGAAGCTAATAGTTATACGAAATGAATATATGTTACAAGTACCTGTATATGCGTTGTGACGTGGTGAGATGTAACACTTGTATTCGTATTTGAATGGTTTATTCTCCCAATATGCTTGAGTATGATGAACAATTGTTATATGCATGAGTAGTATATGTTTTTATGCTTTTGTTATTATTAAGCTTATATATATGTTTATTGCGATTATATGTACATGCATGTGTTGTTCCTCCCCACTAAGCGTTATCGCTTAGCACGGGCTCTTTTCCCGTGTAGGTGACAGGTTCTTTTTGGGAGTCGGACATCTGCAGGTTGGCCACTAGAAGTCTAGTATTGGAGTCATTTGTCTTCCGCTGTATTTGGTATATGGGGTATAATTATGGAAATGTAATTTTTGTAAAGGATTATTTTGTATATGTATTTATTTACAAATCTCTTTTTGTAAAATGATATGACAATATTATTATATGTCTATGGATTTATTATCTTTTGATGTACTTATTTTCTTAATATGCTTTGAGTATATGTATGCGATTTTGTGATTTGTGCGCGTGACGCCCCGGCATCCTTCCAACGGGGGTATCGGGGTGTTACAGAGAGAGCAGAAAATTTGCTCTCCCCTCTATCGTTCTCCCCGTTCTCTTTTCCCTTTCCTCTTCTTCTTTTCCTCTTCGTTTTCCCTTGTGCTCCAATTCCATCTACTCTCCCTTAGATCAAAGCTCAAGATTTAGATGATGAGTTTGTTAGTTAAGGAGATTTAAGAAAAGATTTGTTAAGGTAAGGTGAGTTATAAGCTTCGAATTCTTCTTCTTCTTTTTTTATTAGTTTTTGACCTAGATTATTATTTTGTGAATGTGTGTGTGTGTGTTTGATGAGGATTTTGGTTGAGAAAGACACTGGATGAGTTTGGGAGCAAGAAAGATCAGATTAGGAGCGAATGAGTTGAGGTATGGGAATTTAGGTTTTTGGTATATTATTTGATTGTGTTGATTTTGGTTTAATTTTCTGGAAATTCATGGGATTAAAGTTGTTTAGGTATGTTTGTATGTCTTGAATTTTGATTAAATTGAGTTGAAATGTCTTGATCATGAGTTTTGAGCCAAGGTAAGATATTGAATGAGTTTTTGCTGCAAAATTCTGGTTTGGGTAAATTGTTGGAAGAGTTGAGTTTCTGCAGTTCCGCTGGAGATTTGGAAAATGCGACTTTGTCATGAGTAAGACAGAGCCAGGTAATTCCGGCATCTCACGGGCAGCCGAGCTCTTAGAGGAGGACTGCACGAGTTGTGACAAGCATCAGGACTCGGCAAGTTGGGTGTGGCCTTGTCACGAGTCGTGACAAGCATCACAACTCAGCATGGCTTTTGGCTTCCCTTCACGAGTCGTGAGGACTGTCACCACTCATGAAGCTACTGTCATGAGTCGTGACATTGAGCACGACTCGTGACAGCCTCCCCTTTGTTCTTGTGACACGTTTTGTTCCTGTGTAATGTATTTTGCCTTCATGAGTGTAGGCACCGTGTCCCGAAGCAGTCCGGATCAGAGATTACCCTATGATGAAATCAGTATCCGAGCCTGCACAAACGGTTTGGATTCGGAGGTTTTAGTCCCATGCTCTACGAGAAAAGAGTCTTTTCACCTTTTGTAGGCAGAGGGGGAAAAACGGGATTTTTTGAGTCAAAAGTATGTTTTCCTCTACAGACGACCAACCCATCTGTGGGAGGCCAGCCCGTCGCTTAGGGTCATAGACGGCCTATGGTTTTTTCGACGCCCGTCGGACGGATCTGCTTCTTCCGAAGCACGCCAGCTGATTTCCCGAAGTACGCAACCTCTCCGACGCCCATCGGTGGAAATGGCAGGGCCGTCGAATGAATCCTTGTGTCAGAAGGATTCTTCCGATGCCCGTCTCCACATCCGACGCCCGTCGGTCGTGCCTGGCCTATAAAAGCTTTGAATTTCTTCCTAAAAAGGGTTCCAAAAATTTTCAAAAGGGGAAACTCTGCCAAATTTCAAGCGCGTTTTCTCTCTCTTCCAGCAAACACACACATCAAGGAATTTCTTTTAATTCGAGGATCAAACCATTAAAAAGGAACAAAAACTAATTAGTTTTCTTTGCGTTTTTTGATTCCAAAGTCAATCTTTTTAAAGGGTTAAGAAGGAAATAATCTATTTTCCTCTTTCTTGACCTTTCATTTCGTTTCTCGTGGAACGTGCGGGACTCTAATCGACACCAAGAATCTCACTAAAACATTATCTGAGGGTAAATATTCTGGACTTATTCTCCGTATTATTTCATCTTTATTCTTTATTTTTGCTGTTCTTTTGGCTTTTTGCTTTCACTTTTCTTTATTTTAATTCTCTTCATCTCATTTTGTGATAAAAACCCTTTTTTGCTTTGAAAAGAGAGTTTTTTACTGTTTATTTTCAGAGACAGTACTTCACCGACGCCCGTCGGTAACCTCACTCACAGACGCCCTCTCTCTTGAGTGAGCGATGGGAAATTTTGGTCACTTTCGCTGACGCCGGTCGGTCACTCGACAGACGGCCGTCGCTGGTTCCTGTCTCCATGTTTTCAAATCTTTTCTATCTCTCTCAAGTCTTTTGACTTTATTTATGTTGAGCTTTCATATATTAACATCTTTTAACCTTCTGTGAGCATATATTGATTTTCTTGGATTATCCTGAGCTCGAGGGGCGATTTACCATGCTCGGAGGATTCCGTCCGGTTTAGTTTTCTAACCTTCTTGGTTATTTCCTTGATTTGCTTATTCATTAATTATTTTATGTACATGAGTATACCCTTTTTGTATCCCGCTAAATATAAAAATTGATAATGTTTTATATTTAATAAAGAGAGGTTTTCATAAACATAAGGACCCAATGTCCTATTTTTATCCAATAAAAATCCTCACAATAAAAATATCCATTTTGATAATGATGCATGCGAGGACCAAAGTCCTCAAAATAAGCAATGCCCCGATTTGTGTATGTATCGCACATTTATAAAAGGGAGTTGTATTCCGCTCCTTGTATTATTGTAATTTATTGCTTTCACTATTTACTTGCTCATTTACTGCTTTCTAAATGTGAATAAATGCGCCTTTTAATCAATTGCATCGTGTGGAGAGAGAGCGAATTAATGATAATTAAAATTTGATCATAAAATAATCGAGGTAGAAATAGATGAGAAGTCCCAAACCCATCTCTGGTCTTTGGGCTCAAAGAGGCGAGAGGTTTATCCTCCAAGACACCTCTTGTGTCACGAGATTTTGGCGTTAATCCTAGGCTCCTTAGGGCGAGAGGTTCACCCTCCAAGACCCCTTTGGTTGGCCCAAAATGAATACTAAGCGCAGTCTTAGGCTCTCCGAGGCGAGAGAAACTTTTCCAATGTTCTATTGGGTGGCGACTCCATGAAACCTCCTTGTTGCCCAACATAGACGCACTTGCAATTTATTGCAAGCTGTTAGCGGACCCTCAATTGCCCGATCGCCCTCAAGCGGGCAGTCATAGGGCATTAGAGCCTTAGAATATGCTAGTTTGGTCCCTCTATTAGCCCCGGTGCGTTCCTGAAGCACGACCCTATTTTCACTCAATTTAGGGAAGTGTTAGGGATAATCACCAGCCCAAGCCTCATACCTCAATGGTATATCAAAATGATGACCCGATCGATCGTTATGCTCGTGATGAGCTAGACCTGTTGGCAGGGATCATGCCTGAGTAGCCCTAAAGTAACATCTCCCTTGTCCAAAGCTCATGTAATGACCGTAGCTACCTTCCACAGGTGATATGAACCCTAATTCTATGCTTGCTGTATGGATCCTCATGTATTGGGTGAGTCCAGATGTCTTGCTTGGTAACCTAGCCCAAGGCTTTCATGCCCCGATAGGGCCATGTCAAAATTTTTGGAATGTCCAAATACATGATGATCATTATCCATTCGCTTGTACATTAGCATAGGAGTGTCATGCTGTCGGCTTTTCGCCGCACAACATACGTGTCCACTGGGTCCCCTGCTGACCCTTGGGCTAATCCTGCCTAGGAAAGAGACTGCGCAACCACGTGTGTGGGAGAAATAAGGGTGGAAGGACCTACTTGCTTGCTTGTGTTTTGTGGGTGTTGCATATCACGACCACGCATTGCATCTGCATTCCATGCATCATATCTAACGCCTTGTCCCTGCAGCCATCATAGATCTGCCCAGGTGGACTAGATCGCCTACCGGACGACTCATCCGAGTTCCTGCATCTGAACTGCCAGGTAGAGAGGGCCTTTCAGAGATATTACAAGAAGTCAACTGTACTGTATCTGAGATGGCAAACTCACCTAGGAGAGATGATGCCACCAGGGCCATGATTGCAGAAGAAGTGGGCCGACGGTTTGAGGAATTTGAGGGCAAAATGATGAACATGCTAACTGCTTTGGCAGAACAGAATGCTCCACAGAATCCACCACCTCCTCCTCCCGTGAGACAGAATGAGCGAGAAGAGGAAAGAGCTGAGAGGCAAAAAGAGCCTGTTCGACCGCCGCCAATAGAGCTGAGGTCAGTAGTTTTGGGAGGCCAGAGAAGAAGACCAGTGCTGAGGGTAGGTGATGACAGGGATGACGAAGACGACAAGATGAGTTCTGTATCTGAGAGAGGGAAGGCACCCCAAACTGATGAGTTTATTCTGAAGAAGATGGAAGAGAGGTTTGAAGCCATGGCCCGTATGCTGAGTAGAGGTCAGGGAATGAACCCAGAGGATAAGGAACTGGAGGGAGAAGACCCGATTCCTTACAATTTCAAGATGCCTGACGTGCCAAAATTTGACGGTACCTCTGACCCGACGGCCCATGTGAAGCAATACTCTCTGGTCATAAAAGGGACCACTTTGTCTAAGAGGCAAAAGGTGGAGTACTTTTGCTTGAGTCTGACTGGCCCTGCCATCGATTGGTACCATAGCCTCGATCGTCGAACTAAGGAAGATTGGGATCTACTCACAGAGGAGTTCTTGAGACAATATGATTGCAACACCAGGATGGAGGTGACTCTTAAAGATCTTGAATTGCTCCAGCAGAAGGCCGGGGAATCTTTTCACAACTATCTCACCCGCTGGCGAAATCGAGTGATGGAAATGCGAAGAAAGCCAGACACCCAAGACCAGATCCGCCTGTTTATCAAGAATGCAAGCCCGTATTTGAAGGAGGGTTTGAAGATGAAAGGGTTGAAGGATTAGGAATCTCTGAAAGACATAGCCATTGAGGCAGAGGGAGAGTTCTTGGCTCGGAAAGCTAACAATGATAATTTTGCAAAAAGGACTAGTACCGGTCAAGGAACCAGTAGGCCAACTAGTCCCAGTAGTAGCACCAGAAGAACAATTGAGGTGTCTGCTACTGACGCAACTACCCCGAGGAAGTTTTCAAACTTAGGAAGACCACTGTCTTGGGTCTTAAAAAGGTTGATGAAGGAAGGAAAGTTGCAACCCTTGGCTCCTAGGCCTGCTATGACACAAGGGAAGCCAGGTCATAAGGACAATGAATACTATGCATTTCATCAGCACATAGGCCATCTAACAGACAAGTGTAAGGCGCTGAGGCACTCTATTCAAGATCTGATTGATGACAAGCAGATTTCCGACCCGGAGAAGAGGGAAGACAAGAAGAAGCCTGGTTATAATGCCGTGCTGCCACCAGTGTTTATGGTCGGATCCAGCTTGCCAGAGTGGCACGTGCTGCAGGATTTATATGGGAGTGAGGGTATTGTTGTTATTTGTTCTGAGGATAGAGAGGAAAGAGCAGTAGTGGCAACCATTGATTGTTGGTCAAGCAGTGAGAGCGATGGAGAGGCCAAAGAGGAAGGAGAGATGAGCTCTGACTTGTGGAGATCTGATGAGGATGAAGAAGAGGTAGGGGCTATGACAAGAAGTGGGAGAGTGGTCCCTGAGATTACGAAGGTACCGGAACCAGTGCAACCATCGACGGAAAAAGAGCCAGAGGAGAACCAGATTGTTAAGCGGTTGAAGAAGACCGCAGCTCAAATATCCATCTGGGATCTTTTAAGACAGTCCCCTTCTCACAAGCAGAAAGTGGTAGAGGCTTTGACTGAGTCCACTGTTGCCACCACAATTTCCCCATCCGAACTTTTGGGTCTAGTTAAAGGAGGATCGGGCGAGAGATTGGTTTTTTCCGATGTCGACCTGCCAGTCGAGGGCCGCGATCATAACCGACCTCTGTACATCAAAGCACAAATTAACGATAAGCACACCGCTTGCGTTATGGTGGATGATGGATCTTCTATCAATGTTTTCCCTCTGATAGCCCTTTAGGCTTTTGGATTGAGTCAGGATATGCTCCGAGAATCAGACTTGACAATTACATCCTATGATAATTCAAGAAGGCAAGCCTCGGGAACATTCAAGACCCTGGTCAAGACGGGACCCATTGAGGTAGAAGTAGAGTTAGTGGTTCTGCCCATCCCAGCTAATTTCTCAGCCCTGCTTGGGAGACCTTGGTTTCAAAGATTAGGAGGAGTACCATCCACGCTCCACCAGATGATAAAGTTCCCGCACGAAGGGGAGGTGATAACTATTAAGGTGGCCAGAGAGAATCAGGTGTCAGCTTATGAAATTGCTAATCAGCCCTTCAGCGGCTTCCACGTGTCAATGATAGGAGAAGAGCACGGGTCAATGGATAACCCAGTTGTGGTTAACATGATGAAAGAGATGCACTATCTCCCTGGGGCAGGTTTGGGTAGAAACTCTCAGGGGCTGCAAACTGCGATCACCACTCGAGGTCAGAAGAACCGGAAGGGTCTGGGGTACAGAGGCGGTTTTGGCAAGAAGAAGACGGCGGATAAGATCCCTCACATTTCAGAAAGCTTTGTGCCCGCATCCTCAGTATGCGCTTATACTGGTGAAGATGAGCTACAGTGGGTGAATGGGAGAATTGTCCCCGGATTTGAGATCTTCAATGATGTATTTGACTGGGATGTCGGGGTTATCAAGACCGCTGAGAACTTCTGGGATGAAGAGGTCTTGACTCAGTGCATTGCTTGGGACAGATGCGAGCCCGAAGAGGTTGTCACCGAGAAGATGTTATTTTCCAGGCTGAAAGGGAAAGAGAAGATGGCAGAAATAGAATTGAAGATGGGGGATTTAAAGATTTCCTCAGACATACCAGAAGGGCCTCTGCTGAATCAAGAAGCCAATGAGCAAGCTGCAGCAGCATCAACCTCTAGGGAGGCAGAAGAAGACTCTAGCTTAGATTGTCTTTTTATTCCATAACTTTTTTATGATGTAAATGACAATTATAATATTATTAATAAGGCAAATGATTTCTCTTACTTGTGCGATGTTTCTAATGATTTCAACATGCATGAACATGATCATATTCAATCAAATTTTGATATTGATTCCACTGATACAACGCCTTTTAATCTTGGAACCTTGGAAAATCCAAAAGAAATTCTAATAGCATCAAATATAACTCCTGGTAAGAGAGAAAAATTTGAGAGAATAATAAGAAAACATGAAAAAGTCTTTGCCTGGACCTATGAGGACATGCCAGGGATCGACCGAGACGTAGCAGAACATGCCATCCCGACTTATCCAGATTATAAGCCCGTAAAGCAGAAGTTAAGAAGGCTCAGGCCAGAATGGGCAGACAAGGTCAAGGAGGAGATTCGACAGCAGATTGAGGCCAAGTTCCTTGTTGAAGTGCAGTATCCTACATGGTTGGCAAACGTGGTCCCTGTAGTGAAGAAAAATGGGAAGGTCAGGGTATGTGTGGATTATCGAGATCTAAACAAGGCTTGCCCTAAAGATAATTTTCTACTACCCCATATTGATGTGTTGATAAACAGTACCGCCAACTATGCGATGTACAGCTTTGGAGACGGTTATGTGGGCTACAACCAGATCCTGAACAAGATAGCTGACCGGGTTAAGACCGCTTTCATCACAGAGTGGGGGACCTATGCCTACCGAGTCATGCCTTTTGGCCTGAAAAATGCAGGAGCCATATACCAGAGGATGGCGACCAAGATTCTAAGCGACCTGATCCACAAGGAGGTAGAGGTGCATGTGGATGACATGATGGTCAAATCAGCCACTAGAGAGGGCCACTTTGAAGCTCTAGAGAAGTTCTTCACCAGGATTGATAAGTACAATCTGGGACTTAACCCCAAGAAATGCATTTTCGGAGTGACTTCAAGAAAACTGTTAGGACATGTCGTCAGCCAGAGGGAAATAGAAATTGACCCAGACAAGGTGAAGGCCATCAGAGAGATGCCCGTGCCGCAAAAGGAAAAGGATGTAAGGAGCTTCCTGGGCAAGCTACAGTACGTCAGCCGATTCATTGCCAAGCTCACTTCGATATGCAAGCCTGTCTTTAAACTACTTAGAAAGGATCAGCCTGTGGTCTGGAATGAAGACTGCCAGAAAGCCTTTGACAGCATCAGGGAATATCTGTTGAATCCGCCAGTGTTAAGGCCGCCGCAACCAGTCAAACCGCTTATCCTGTATCTGGCAGTGGAAGGCAGTTCTGTGGGCTCCATGATGGCTCAGGAGGTTGAGTTTGGAGTGGAATTCGTAGTTTATTACCTCAGCATGAAGTTCCTAGCTTATGAGATAAAATATGCTGAAGTAGAGAAAATCTGCCTCGCAGTGATTTGGGCATTAAAGAAACTGAGACATTACTTCCACTCATACAAAGTTCAGGCAGTGGCCAAGCAGAATCCGTTGAGATATTTGCAAGAAGCGCCGTCTTTGCTTGGTAAGATGGGGAGGTGGTTGCTTTTGCTACAGGAGTTTGATGTTGAATACATCACCCGCAAAACTATTAAGGGGCGAGCCGTAGCCGAATTTCTTGCTGAGCATCCTATTCAAGGAGACACTCCCGAGTTCACCTTTCTTGATGAAAGCATAATTGCTATTTCTGTCCAAGGATGGCAGTTACACTTCGATGGGGCAGTGAATAACAGAGGGGCCGGAGTTGGAATTATTTTGACAACCCCAGATAATGAGAAACTCCCTCTAGCCAAGAAACTGAGGTACAAAGCAACCAACAATGAAGTTGAATATGAAGCATGCACTTTCGGGTTAGAGGCTCTAGCTGCTTTGGGGGCAAAGAATGTAGAAGTCTTTGGTGACTCATCCTTGGTGATTAACCAGATCCGAGGTGAGTGGGCTGTAAAGGAAGAGCGGCTGGTACCCTATGTTGAATATTTGAAAGAGGTATGTGGGCAGTTTGAAACCTGCACTTTCCACTTCATGCCAAGAGATGAGAATCGTCTAGCTGATGCGTTGGCAACCCTAGTGTCGATATGGGATAATCCTGAAGGGGTAGCTATGAAACCAGTGTTGATTTTGAGTTCTGAGAAGCCCAGCTTTGAGATCAAGCCTGTAATGGAAGTAGAAGTGGCGGATGGGAAACCATGGTACTTTGACATTATGAATTATTTGGAAAACAATAGGTTTCCAGAGAAAGCAACCGAGAAAGACCAGAGAATGATCCGGAAGCTATCTACTCAGTTCATATCCTTGGAAGGAGTGTTGTACAAAAGACAGGCAGACGGGATTCAGCTCAGGTGCTTGAATGAAAAAGAAGCCCGCAAGGTGATGGAGGAGACCCATGCCGGCGTCTATGGGGCTCACATGAACGGTTTGACTCTGGCAAAGAAGATCATGAAACAAGGCTTCTATTGGCTGACGATGGACAATGACTGCTCGAAATATGTCAAGCAATGCCAGTTGTGCCAATAATACACAGACTTGATGTAACACCCCCTACCCATACATAGGCGATCCCATCCGATAAGGAGTGAGATGCCGTATGAGTCAAGGTGCCACCAAATAGATACAAAGCAAATCTTACATTCATTCATGACATACATACCGAAATACGGGATAATAAAAACTTTAAGGAAAAGAAAGCAATAGCTAATCATACATTAATATAATAAATCATTACAATAATGTTCTGATTAACTAGCTGAAACAAAACATATTACATAACCAAAATATAAGTACAACAGCGGAAGCTATAACAAAACTGATACAAGAGAGTTCTATTTAAAAAGAATCATCAACGATTACAAAAGCTAAGCCCTACACTAAAACCTTCTGTGTTGGCTTGACGGCGGCGACTCTCTCGAAGCAAAACTCCTTCCACACCTGCACGGGTAAAAACACCGTGCTAAGCGATAAACGCTTAGTGGGGAAACACACATAAAATATGGACGGCCATTCACAATGGTCATCAAGGCATAACACATTCACAATGGCAAATGCAATAGTTTATAACATAATCCATATAAACATGCTCACAATTTAAAGCCATACATTCCGCATCTCAAATTCATGTCCATTCCAAAATAATCAAACATACATCTCATCATTATACTCATTCAGATATCACATTTATATAGTCAAATCAGAACAGAGAAAACCGATCGAACACCTGCTGACTCGAGCTAGTGGATAACAAGTGAACTGAGGGTACCTTACGGGTACGAATTGATTACAGAGGGTACCTCACAGGTACAAACAAAAGTCGTTTCATTTTTATAAATAACACAATATTTTTACTGAGGGGATCTTAAACAAGATCCAAATACTGAGGGGTTCGCGAGAAACCTAACGGGGACCTGATCGGGGTCCGAAATGAACTGAGGGCTGCAGCTAAAAGACTCTATTAGGCATGCCTAACTATCCACTTACTAGACTCTAACAGGTCATGCATAACACAATTTACATTCGAATATTCATCAAATACGGAATTCATACTTGAGCATAACTCAATATAATAATACATAAAACACATACTACTTAGCATAGCAAAATACACAATTAATTGATGATAAAAAGATAAAATAACACTAAATAATAATTAAAACCAAACACAATTGGAAAAGGAGTGAAAAGAAAAGAAGTCCAAAATCTGCATAGAAGGACAGAAGCGTTTTACACGGCGGTATGGTAAATCCATACCGCCGTGTAAGACAGTTTACATGGGAGTATGGGGTATCCCATACCGCCGTGTAACATGCCCAACACAGCTGAACGAAGGCATAAACACTGCTCCAACAGAAGCATTTCACACGGCTGTAAGGGAAACCCATACCGCCATGTGAAACTCATAGCTCAAAACATAACTGGGCAGTAGCATTTTACACGGCGGTATGGATGTACCTCACCACCGTGTAAAATCTCAGCCTTGTAATTTCTGAGGAATTTCCTCGATCCACACGGCGGTGAGCTATTTCCTTACCGCCGTGTGACTTCTGGAAATTCCAGAAATCGCAGAAGTCACTCCCAAAAATCCGAACCCAAAATCACACACATCACAAATACACACTCCAAAACATAAATTCGCCCCAAGAACTTACCTTTCTAGCTCAAATCACAAACACCCTCATCAATAACATAATTAATCATCCAAATAATCCAATATCTATTACTTTAAAATTAACAAAACCTACCTATGCATAACTAAATCATCATACTCTCAAATTCACAATTTCCAATACCTAAAAACAGTAAGTCTCAACCATTAACACACCCACACACACACCTTATTGTACCACACCATGCAAATTTTTCCAAAAAGACATCAAATCACCAAACACACCCAAAATAGAGACAAGTCCTAAACCTAAAATTCAAAGCTGCAAATCACTTAGCTCCGCTAGTCCCAGCAATTTCCTTGCCCTTAGGATCACGGGGAGGCTTAACTAACCATCAACACACCAAGAACAACCAAAATATAAACCCTAAGTTAAATCTAAACCCAAAGAAGAAGAAGGAGATGAAAACAAATGAAAAGAATACATTCACTTACAAAAAAGGATGCAAAGAGATGATTAATTCCACCAATAAAGATTTGAATCCACACAAGAGCTCTTAGAGAGAAGAAAAATGAAGAAGAAGAAGAAGAAGAAGAAGAGTGAGGGGAAGAAGGGAAACGTAAAATTCTGCCCTTCCCCTTCTTTCTTTCCTTTTTCTTTTTCTTTTCCAAAACTCTAGACACATGTCATCTCCCTATTGGTGGGGATCAATCATTCACACCCAACAAGTGTGCACTACACACACCCAATGCACTCCCAACTAATGCACACCCTACAATGGTATGAACGCACACACTATGCACTCACAACTTAAAACACCCTAATATGTTATGCTCAAATGCAAACAGTCATTTCCCAATTAATTCACACTCTAATGACAAATATATATCCATATGCTAATAAAACCCCAAAAACATGTATTTTTACCAAAATACCCAGATGATATGCCGAACACATGCAAATGCATGCTCACACAGACAGGATCATAATACTAGGGGGCAAACGGGGTGTGACACTTGAGTCATCTGCCAGTATCAGAGCTATACAACCTGACATCGCCTTGGCCTTTCGCTGCTTGGGGAATAGATATCATTGGAGAGATTCGCCCCACGGCATCCAACGGGCACAGATACATCATAGTCGCAATTGACTATTTTACCAAATGGGTAGAGGCAGAATCCTTCAAAAAGATTGACACAAGGGATATGGCCAAGTTCATAGAGAGAAATCTGATCTGCAGATATGGCCTCCCTCACCACATAGTGTCTGACAACGGGGTGCAGTTCATGGGGGAAACCAGGAAGCTCCTTGAGAAGTATGGTATCAAGCACCATAAATCTTCTCCCTATTGACCACAAGCTAATGGAGCAGTAGAGGCCGCTAATAAAAATATGAAGAAGATCCTATCCAAGATGGTCCAAACTTACAAAGACTAGGCAGAGAAGCTACCCTTTGCACTGTGGGGATACAGGACAATGGTAAGGACATCTACGGGCGCCGCACCATATTCTCTGGTATACAGGACGGAAGCAGTATTGCCAGTTGAGATAGAGCTCCGATCGTTGAGGGTGATTATGGAAGCCCAAGTTCCAGAGGCCGAATGGGCACGACAGAGGCTACAACACTTAAACTTACTGGATAAGAGTAGGCTAAAGGCTTATTATCACAATCAGATCTACCAGAAGAGGTTGGCAAGGACATTTAGAAAGAAGGTGAGAAAGCATCCATTGAAAGAAGGGGACCTCGTGTTCAAGCATATGAGACCTGGTATACCGGATATCAGAGGAAAATCCAGACCAACCTGGGAGGGGCCGTATATCCTTAAAAAGCTATTGTCCAAAGGAGCTGCAATCTTGTTGGATAGCGATGGAAACGAATTCAAAGAACCGGTCAATGTCGACAGGCTCAAAAAGTTCCATGGCTAAAGACCAAAATAAAAAAAAAGAGAATAAAATGCCCTGCAGGTCGAAAACCGAAAAAAGGCGGTCGTGCTAAAATTGGGCCCCTCGACAAGGTGAAAACCAAAAAAAGGCATCGTGTGCAAAAATTAGAGGCACGAGAGAAAATGTCCAATCGTGAAAACCCGAGAGGGCCGATTGGTAACAGGAGTTGATGCTGTTAAAATTTGGTTTCATGTATTAACAGCACGTACGCGGTTGAGTAAATGTCAAAACTGATCATGTATGCTGAAATTACATGTAAATGTACACAATTTCGTGAAATAGAATGAATATTATTCTTTTCATTTTCGTCATTTTCTAGTTCTGCATTAAAGAGAAATGTAACACCTAAAGAAATACATATGCAAGCTAAGCTAAGTCCTGCTACTGCTCTCGTCCGACCAGATGCTTGAGCCCTCGTGTCCTATTATCAGATGCTGGACTAAGGATCCACTTCTTGTATTCGCTAGTTGAAGCCATAGAGTGATCGCCGAACCTCGGAATAACAGTCTTCACTGGTAATTTGCTCCACAGCTTATGATACCGAGAAGCAAATGCAGTCGAAAGAGCTCCTCCCCGAAAAGATAAGGGAACCCTCACCACATCCTGGGTCATCCTGAGCTAACGCGTACATCGAGAAGTGATACAGAAGGTGGCTTGACAGAGCCCACAGAGGGGAACACACCCCAATGGCCCATCAATGACCATATGAGACAGTGGGAGCCAGGCAGACGTGAAATTGATGTCGTCATTTGACAGCTCGCCAAATCTGATGATGCCTTCCCCAGCAGTGGCACATTCACGCAGTCGTCAACGCGGAAGGAAATGGCTCGGCGAATACTGTGAAATAACTCGAGGAACTCGAGGAGGTGGCTCAGACAGCATCCTCAGTTTCTCTTGCAACCGGATCTCAAAAAAAAATGAAAAGTTAAAAAAAAGATAAAAAAGAAGAAGAAAAAGAAAAAAAAAAGAAAAGAAGAAAAGCCGCTAGAGTAAGTAGGGTTTACTTCAGGCAAAAATAAGGCACAGGGTTGTGTGAAAATCCGAAAGGACGCACCTCCCGCTAAGAAAAGATAGTGTGAAAATCCATGAGGATGCACTACCTTTAAAATAATGACGTACCTGGAGCAATAAGGGGCTGCGGTAAAGGTAGTAGTGGATCCAGAGCTCACAGCGTCTAGCCCAGAATGGTCTCAGCTAGAATAAGTGGGAAGGGTTGATGATCCCCGATGAAAGTCGCTTAGAACTCTGAACAGGCGAGGATCACCTGTCAAACCCCTGGAACAACAGTGAGAAAGTTCATCATACAAAACAGAAATATGATGCTTACCGGTAAGTGGGGATGTCAGTGAACTGATCTAAAGCCTCGAACAGTGGCTCCAAAGCAAAGAAGAGCCCGGAGAAATCAGCCGGATGGCCTCAGATGAAGGTATGCCGAGAGCCATAGCTATGTCCGGAGTCTGGAGTAGGCCGCAATGGGGGACGTAGGGCAGAGTGTTAGGAGGGAACCAGGCTCCAAGAATGGCAGCTAACTCCTCAGGCAGGGGGCACAGCTCCTGGTAAGTGAACCGAAAACGTGAAATCGGGGGTTCCAGAAGTGGGTCGCCGCCAGAAGAAGGTTCTGATCGACTTTGACCCGACACAGGTATTTTAGCCAAACAGAGAGGAAAGGGCACCTTTTTCCCAAGTGTGCTTGTCATCTAAGATGCGGTGCATTCTTTGGACTAGAGAGGAAGACATTCTAAGAAGAATAAAGGGCTCAAGATGTTGGGAAAATGAAGAGACACAAGAGGAGCAAAATTTTTGAAGAATTTATAGAAAGGCATCACCGACGGCCTACCCGTCTCTCCCAAGAGACGCCTACCCGTCGGTAAAGATCCACCTGGCAGATGCATACGTCAGCATTGCATTCATCACGAGCATTAAATGCGCATTAATTGGGGAATAGGGAACGACAAACGGTCAGCCCGTCGATCGCTCCTACAGACGCCCAGCCCGTCGGTAACGAAACTCTATATAAGGGCTAGTGACAGACGGACCAGCGGCGTTGTCACTTTCACTCCCCCTCCCAGAAACGATTCTTTAGCGTTTTTTTTTTTTGCATTTTCAAGCATTCTTTCTCATTTTTCTTGCAATTTCTCATCTTTTCGCGTTCTCCACTCACCGGACGCTCGGACATTCATATTCCCTTCAGTTTTCTACACTTTTCACGACTTCAAGTAAGTAAAATAACTACTTTTTTATTTATATTTTTATTATTATTTAATTCAATTTATTTCTTCATTTCTTCTTCTTCCTTTTGCCTTAGAAATGGCTAGAATGCTTTAGATGCCTTATAAATCTAGGGAGAATGCTGCCCGTTTTTTTTTTTATTCTTAATTATAGTGCAATTAATCTGAAATTTTGTATGATCGCATATAAATAGAATTCTTATATACCTTTGTCGCCTTAGAAATAGGCTTTCTAGTGCATATTTTGTGTTGTTGAGGCCTGAGGCCATTATTGCATTGTTGGGGGCACACTCTTGCCGGGGTGCGTCCCATTTATACATGTATATTATTATTGTTGAGGCCTGAGGCCTGGTTTGATGCCTTTTTATGCAGGGGGTTGGGCACACCCTTGCCGGGGTGCTGCCCAAATTTTCCTTTTTTATTCTGGAATTGAATATGTTTGTGTATAATGCATGCCTTGGGGTTTAGAAAGCCCATTTTTATTTGCTTTAAATATTTCCATGCCGATTGCATGTTTCCTCTGTTTTGATATGTGCGAGCACGCTGGGCAACATCCCTTGACAGGACGTTCGCCCCTTTTCATTTATTATCTATTTTTTTACCTCGTATTCGGACAGCTATTGCCCGGGTGAGGCCTAAATGGGCTTTCACCTAGAAAACAAGCCTAATAATGCCTGTTTTGTCAAATTTTCACCATCAAATATTTCTTTTGCAGGATGCCTCCTAGACGCAGAGCACCACAGGCCCAGCCCGAGGTCGTGGTTCTGGGTTGGATGGACGATGAGTCAGCTCAGAGATATAGAGCGCTGGCTCAGGTGGAGATTCGGGCTAGCCGCTTCGTGTCCCGACCATTCCTAAAGGCCCTAGGGATTGCCCCGGAGGTCGACATGCTTGTTGAGGGCACCGGATGGACAGAGTTCCTTAGCCCCGCTTTCCAGACCTTCCGAGAGGCTACTCGCCAGGTCCTAGCCACCCTACGTTATGGCAATTTTTAGAGATCAGATACAGAGCCAGGGGTGGTCTAGTTCTGGTTCGATGGCCAGCATTTCATTATTACCAGGCAGAGGTTCGCGCAGGCCATGGGGCTACCCACACGACGAGCGGTGAGACGCGCCCACTGAGCGGCCATTGCCTTACCGGGAGTGCTGTATGATCATGATACAGCGAAGAGTATCGTACTGGTGTCTCAGGCACTCTGGTACCTGCACAAAGTGCTATCCAGTTCGTACCTTGGTCGAACTGGTAATCCAGGGTCGCTTAATGCGGCCGAGATCTGGAGCCTTTGGGCTATGGTGGCAGGCCAGCACCTCAACGTTAGCCATGAGATCTTGGCTAACTTGGTCAGAGTTGGAAGAGGACTGACACCAGTGGTGATAGTGGGAGGAGTCATCACTCGTCTGCTTTTGGGGTTAGGAGTCGCCCCGGACAGGTTGAGAGGACCCCTAGATGAGGGGATACATGTGGATGCCGCAGCAGCAGTGCAGATGGGGATGATCTCCCAAATATCAGGGCAGGCAGAGGCTTACAGAGTGCTATCCATACACGAGACCAGGTGGATGTTCTCCCTTCCACCCTTGGGTCCAGACCAAGAGCAGCAGCCTCCACAGCCAGAGCCACAGCCTCCTCAACCTTCTCTACCCGAGCCGGAGCAGCAGCCTCCTCAGCCTCCCCAGCCTCAGCCTCAGACGGTGCCACCGCCACCACAACAAGAGCAGCCCAGGACCCCGTCGGATTTCGACATGGAGTTCACTATGGATGAGCTCTTTGCGGCTTCTCCGGCATCCAGAGCGCCGACTCATGTTCCGTCGCTGAGCATCAGAGTATAGAGGTCTACCCATGGGCCCCCCGAGAGGTATCACCCATATTTTTAGGGCGACCAAGGGGCATCCACCTCCGCAACCCCGCTGCTAGAGCCAGCACAGCAGCAGCCAGCACAGCCTGACTTCTCCCAGCTCCTCACTTCCATGTTCACAGCCTTGGAGCGATGACAAGATGAGAGAGATAGAGTTATACACGAGAGGTTAGACCATCAGCAGGCTGCTATTCAGGAGCTGTCTCGGGGGATAGAGCGGTTGGCTCAGGTGCAGGCCGATTATATCGAGCACACAGCGCGAGAGCAGGCTCAGGTCGTGGAGGCCTTCAGAGATGAGCAGGCGAGGCTGATAGAGTAGATTGCCCAAGGCCAGAGGGAGCTTAAGCAGCAGCTCGCTCATGAGATGAGGACGTCTCAGGACCTGGCATCTCAGAGGATTGATATGACCCTATAGATGATCGATGAGTCACTCGATTCCCTGAGATCCCGGGTCCAGGCGATAGAGGGGATCCTCCCACCCTTGTCTCAGACCATGAGGGAGTTCAGAGAGCAGACAGAGCAGTGCTTAGAGCAGATGAGGAGGGCCGTCAGTGAGCAAACCATTCAGATGAGCCAGGCATTCAAGAAGCTAGGAGGCACAGTCTCAGAGACCTTAGGGTTTATGAGGACTTGTACCCAACCCTTCTTGGATGGCTATGCTCAGATTATATTCAGACGGGCCCATGATGCTGAGGCAGGACCCTCCACGGCTCAGCCTCCACCTCTGGCACAGCCAGCTCCACCTCCGCCAAGGACAATGCACATATCAGATGATGAGGATCCTGATGAGCCCTCTGACTACACACCCCTCTGATGATTCAGGGAGTCATTTTTATATTTTTGTACATTTTCACTTTGTATATACATTATACAAAAATGGATATTTCTAGTGAAAACTTTTGTTTTCAGTTTTATGCATTTATTCAGTTATTTATGATTCATTCATATTACAGATGAATATATGCTTTCACATTTGCTCTATTCCAAAATAGGGAAATAAAAAAAAAATGAATGAAAAAATGAAAAATGATGAATAACAACTCAATAAAAAAGAATATAAATGAAACATGACACGGTAGATAAAACAAAATCACACCATTCATAGACATGTTGAAAGATGACAACTCAAATATGAATTAACAAAACCTTTTTATCACACAGGTACAGAGAAACATCGATCCGAACACAAGCATCGATTAAAAGTCTGAACAAGGGCGCCTAAGATTCATGTCTTCTTGGGACGAGGAACCCAGCGAGGTCTCCTCCTCTACAAAATCGAGAGTACGGTCAGAGAGTACCTCATCTCACAGTTCACGCGGCAGCCAGAGAGTGCTATGCACCTTGCAGATCGGATGGGGGTTAGTAAGGGAACTTCAACAATTGAAGTTGTAGTTAGAGAATACTACTCTTCATTTCGAGACTGTGGTCAGAGAGTACCGCTTCTCACCGGTCGAAGTTGCAGTTAGAGAAACACTGCTCTTCACAGCGAATTTGTAGTCAGAGAGTGCTACATCTCCTCAACCCTGCGCAAGCCGAGACGAGGCCAGCAGAAGCAGAAGTTGCAGTTAGAGAAACACTGCTCTTCACAGCGGATTTGTAGTCAGAGAGTGCTACATCTCCTCAACCCTGCGTAAGCCGAGACGAGGCCAGCAGAAGCAGAAGTTGCAGTTAGAGAAACATTGCTCATTACAGCGGATTTGTAGTCAGAGAGTGCTACATCTCCTCAACCCAGCGCAAGCCGAGACGAGGCCAGCAGAAGCAGAAGTTATAGTTAGAGAAACACTGCTCTTCACAACGGATTTGTAGTCAGAGAGTGCTACATCTCCTCAACCCGCAAGCCGAGACGAGGCCAGCAGAAGCAGAAGTTGCGGTTAAAGAAACACTGCTCTTCATATCGAGGTTGTGGCTAGAGAATGCTACATCTCACCAACACCTACAGGTCGAAACGAGACCGATAGGGATATCTTCACACGCCGAACAGACTGAGACGAAGTCTACCCGATAAAAGGTACGGAAGGTGAGAATTGCCATAGGTACGCTTTCCTCCTTTCTGTCCTTTCTCTGAGTTTTGGCTCATCTAGGCGCTTGTGCACTAGTTTCCCCAAAACCGGGGCAACTGTAGGCACCGTGTCCCGGAGCGGTCCGGATCAGAGATTATCCTATGATGAAATCAGTATTCGAGCCTGTACAAACGGTTTGGATTCGGAGGTTTTAGTCCCATGCTCTACGAGAAATGAGTCTTTTCACCTTTTGTAGGCAGAGGGGGAAAAAACGGGATTTTTTGAGTCAAAAGTATGTTTTCCTCTACAGACGGCCAGCCCGTCTGTGGGAGGCCAGCCCGTCGCTTAGGGTCACAGACGGCCTATGGCTTTTTCGACGCCCGTCGGACGGATCCGCTTCTTCCAGAGCACGCCAGCTGATTTCCCAGAGCACGCAACCTCTCCGACGCCCGTCGGTGGAAATGGCAGGGCCGTCGGATGAATCCTTGTGTCAGAAGGATTCTTTCGACGCCCGTCTCTACATCCGACGCCCGTCGGTCGTGCCTAGCCTATAAAAGCTTTGAATTTCTTCCTAAAAAGGGTTCTAAAAATTTTCAAAAGGGGAAACTCTGCCAAATTTCAAGCGCGTTTTCTCTCTCTTCCAGCAAACACACACATCAAGAAATTTCTTTTAATTCGAGGATCAAACCATTAAAAAGGAACTAAAACTAATTAGTTTTCTATGAGTTTTTTGATTCCAAAGTTAATCTTTTTGAAGGGTTAAGAAGGAAATAATCTATTTTCCTCTTTCTTGACCTTTCATTTCGTTTCTCGTGGAATGTGCGGGACTCTAATCCACACCAAAAATCTCACTAAAACATTATATGAGGGTAAATATTTTGGACTTATTCTCCATATTATTTCATCTTTATTCTTTATTTTTACTGTTCTTTTGGCTTTTTGGTTTCACTTTTCTTTATTTTGATTCTCTTCATCTCATTTTGTTCTAAAAACCCTTTTTTGCTTTGAAAAGAGAGTTTTTTACTGTTTATTTTCGGAGAAAGTGGTGACCGACGGGTCATCTACTTCACCGACGCTCGTCGATCACCTCACTCACAGACGCCCTCTCTCTTGAGTGAGCGACGGGATATGTTGGTCACTTTCACTGACGCCCGTCGTTCACTCGACAGACGGCCGTCGCTGGTTCCTGTCTCCATGTTTTCAAATCTTTTCTATCTCTCTCAAGTCTTTTGACTTTATTTATATTGAGCTTTCATATATTAACATCTTTTAACCTTCTGTGAGCATATATTGATTTTCTTGGATTATCCTAAGCTCGAGGGGCGATCTATCATGCTCGAAGGATTCCGTCCAGTTTAGTTTTCTAACCTTCTTGGTTATTTCCTTAATTTGCTTGTTCATTAATTATTTTATGTACATGAGTATACCCTTTTTGTATCCCGTTAAATATAAAAATTGATAATGTTTTATATTTAATAAAGAGAGGTTTTCATAAACATAAGGACCCAATGTCCTATTTTTATCCAATAAAAATCCTCACAATAAAAATATCCATTTTGATAATGATGCGTGCGAGGACCAAAGTCCTCAAAATAAGTAATGCCCCGATTTGTGTATGTATCACACATTTATAAAAGGGAGTTGTATTCTGCTCCTTGTATTATTGTAATTTATTGCTTTCACTATTTACTTGCTCATTTACTGCTTTCTAAATGTGAATAAATGCGCTTTTTAATCAATTGCATCGTGTGGAGAGAGAGAGCGAATTAATGATAATTAAAATTTGATCATAAAATAATCGAGGTAGAAATAGATGAGAAGTCTCGAACCCATCTCTAGTCTTTGGGCTCAAAGAGGCGAGAGGTTTATCCTCCAAGACACCTCTTATGTCATGAGATTTTAGCGTTAATCCTGGGCTCCTTAAGGCAAGAGGTTCACCCTCCAAGACCCCTTTGGTTGGCCCAAAATGGATACTAAGCGCAGTCTTAGGCTCTCCGAGGCGAGAGAAACTTTCCCAATGTTCTATTGGGTGGCGACTCCATGAAACCTCCTTGTTGCCCAACCTAGACGCACTTGCAATTTATTGCAAGCTGTTAGCGGACCCTCAATTGCCCGATCGCCCTCAAGCGAGAAGTCATAGGGGCGGCTGAGGGATATCCGACGCGCGTCACAATGAGTCATGATGTCTGTCACGAGTCATGACATTGAGCACGACTCGTGACAACATCTTTTTTCGCTGGGTAAGCTTGGCCATTTTTGCGAGCATGACCTTCCTTCGCAATCACAACAGTCCCCTCTCTGCCTTAAAGTGTTTTTGAAAAATTTATTCTTTGCATGGTTTCTCATTTATATTATGCATAAATGATTTAAAATATGAATTATTCAAATTTTCCAATGCATGGTAGTAATTGAGATTTGAGAATTTGATCTACCAATAGTAAATTACGAATGTATATGTGCATTGAAATGTAAAGTTATTTGCTAAGCTTAAATGGGTGTATGATATCTAATAATATGAATATATTCAGTGCATTTATATTAATATTTCAAATCAATGAAAGAATGCATGATGATTGGTTTTGAATTTAATAATTATAAAAAGTACAAAGGGTATGCAAGTATATGAATGCATGTGTCTGTGCGATTACAAAATAATGATTTAAATATTAAAATGAAACATATGTGTATAGCCTGCATCTGCCAAGTCGTGGATAGGTAGGCATGCCTATAGAGTTATGATAGCTGCAAGCCCTCTGTTCTGGACCCTGATCAGGCCCTCGTTTGGATCCTCGCGATCCTCAATGTGTACTGATCTTGTTTGAGATCCCCCCAATGTGAAAACATTTTGATGAGAAAATAAAGATGTTGCTTTTCAATTGTACCCTTGGGTACCCCTATTGTGTTCTATTCACTCGTTTATCCACACCTTTTACTTAGCAGGCAAATAAAAGAATAAAAGAATGTGAATAAAGTGATAAGTTCTATGATGATGTGCATAAAATTATGTGAATAAGCATTCAAAAGTGTTTGTTGATATATTGAGCCTGTGCTTTACGCACTTAAATGTTCTAGATCCTTTATGGACACATACGTGGAATTGTGTGGTATCTTCGAATACCTAAATGCTTTGCATCTGAACCTAATGTCAGTTAAAATGAAAAGAGGTATAAAAAATAATGTTTAATCCAATAAAGGTGCGTGAATGACTATTGACTGCATAAGAATTTGTATGTGATAAATGCATGTGATTAATATATTTAAAAGTTAGGAGTATGATTGCCTTTATTAAGTTATTTGTAAAGCATTATTGAAGTAAATGATATGCGTAATTGCTGTAGTCAATTATTCAGTAAATGAATTCTATGAATATATTCGTTTATATGTTTGAAATGAGAATACAAGTATGTTATATGTTATTTGCCTTCTAGACTATTGCCGGGATAGCTATTGTAATTATATTGGTAAGCAATTTATGAGCATTGTTTGTTGGTTTTACTAAATACGGTAACTAAGTAACGCTTGGTAAGTATGGAATAATAAAGTAGTATGCATGATAACTAGGTTTAGAAAATGAGTTAGGATTAATTCTGGAACATATGTGTATAAAGGTTTTCTGTAGAACTACGTGGTTTTGATCCCCAACAATAGGGATACGTAGGAAGCTTGGAATATTTATTTCAAGCCCGAACTAAATCTGAAGAGTAAGGTGTTTTTGTTTAGTTTCGAATTAATGAAATGTTATGAATTAAGTATTGATTCTGTAATCTGCATGTTTTTGGAAATATTGTAATAACGGGAATTTCTAAGTCTTTAGGCTTTGACAAGTAAAATGTGCATTGGTGGCTTGTACGGTTATTAAAAGCGTTTTAGCGAACGATGGGTATGTATAATGTATTTGTCATTAACAAGGTAATAAAGTATTTTCCAGTTATAGTGTACAAGAGGTATATGCATATAAAATTGTTTATGCTTTAGTATGGAAATGATGTTGTGAATATGTGGTAACTCTAAGCTTTTGTATATGTTGCTTTTACATGTATTCGTTTCATCAACCACCGTGAGTGGCTGGTTATTATTGGTTTATCCCCGCTAAGCGTTATCGCTTAGCACAGTTGTTTATCCATATAGGTTAGGAGATTGAAGTCTGGTTCGAGCGGTCCGCTGTAACTTTTGCCAATAAGTCGATAGAAGTTTTATAGGAAGTTTGTATTGATTAGTTGAATGTAATTAAGTTTTATTTTATGGCTTTTGGTGTTGAGATGTAATATTTTAGTGCGAATAATTGTGTGCTGGTGTTATAAGTTAGGAAGTGTCTGTTGTTGAGGTTCCAATCTGAGGAATTTTATTATCCTGTTTTCTATTTGCCTAATAAGTGTTTACATCCAGTAGCATTCTTTACTTATCGTCGCACTCCAATCATATTATTGTGTGGAGGGCCGCGTACGGGTAAGGGGTGTTACAACCCTTCTCTAATATGTGTATTTTTGTGTGTTTTTCCTCCTGAAACACACCCAAACTTCACCGAAATTTTTTGGAACTTATCCAACACATGTTTAGAGTTTTTTAAAGAACAAATGAATGGTTATAACTGAAGAATACAAGTGATTAAGTTACAATTATGAATTATTACTAAAGTACTTAAAGAACAAATTAGTCGAACATTACCGGATATACCCAAAAGTGTTATGGCGTGAATTGTAATAGGTTTTTAAGCTAATATACTTCAATTGTTTATTGAACCAATAAAACTGTGGGGTTCTGATTCCTAATCCTTGGGATATGTAGGAAGCTTGGAATGCTATTCTAAGTCCGAACAAAATCTTAGAAACTTATTTGTGCATAAAAGATGATGTATTGACTGAAACTCTGATAATACCTATGTGATTATTAAAAAAAATTAAGGACGGATTTAAATGTATTTAATCATTGTCTATTTGTAACACCCCGAAACCACCCTAGTAGAGTGAGCCTTGTGTGTGTGTAAATATGTGTGGTTTATTTTGAGCATGCGTTTATTTTTGTTAAATTAATTTATTATTATGCTTTAATTGGGTTATGTTCTAGTGTGAGTGTGTGCATGAGAGTAGTGTGTGTGTTAGGAGATTAGAATTGGGTAAGTGATAGAGAAGGAGAGTTGGGTGTGTTCATTCTTTAAGAGTGTGATATGTGGCAAGATAAAGGAAAAGATGGGATAAGTATGGGGAGAGTAAGAGAATGAATTTAGCTGTTCTCCTTTTCTTCCTCACGTTTCTTTTCCTTCTTCCTCTCTCACATTGCCAAGCTTCCCCTCTTCATCTCTTCTTTGCTCCTTTATGAATCCATCTCCTTAGTTGTGAGTTCAAGTGAGTTTGGGGTGGCCTAAGCTAGTGTGGTAAGTGATGGGTATTACTTTTCTTATTCTTTTTCTCCTTCTTTAGATGAGTTTTGTAATTGTGAGTTAGGGTTTTGAATTTATTTAGTGTTGTGGGTTTTGTGGTTCAGAGAATCCTCCTAAAGAATCCAAGGGTAAGGAAATAGCGAGCGGGAGTGGAGCCCCTTGATTGGAGGTTCATTGATTTCAGGTTTGGGAATTTCTGCTCTTTGCATGTTTATGTGTTCTTGTGTGAGTGTACATGAATTTCTGAAATTTTGGGTGTGTAATTGGTCTTATTTTGGCATTTATATTATGGGTTTTTAGTTGTAAAAAAATTATTATACATATGTGTGGGTTATTGAAGTGATTATGAGGATTGCTTGAGTTTGCTGCAATTTTCTAGATTTTGTGATTCATGGAATGTTAACATGTAAAGTGATTAATTGATGAGAATTGATTGTTGGAATATGTTAAGTTATGTTTGTTGTGGTGTTTTGGAGGCCATATTTGAGGTAAGATTTGATTAAAAGTTTTTGGGTCAAAATAGTTTTGCTTGAGGGAAAATTCTGGGTTTTAGCTCTTCATTGGGACTGGAAATTTCGTCTCTGTCGTGAGCACGACGTTCTCGCGATCGCGATAGAGAGGAATGCCCAGATCTCGTGTCTTTGGCATTGTAGCGTGCATTGCATCCGACTCGTGCTCCTTCAGTGTGCGAGTCTTGCTGTGGAGCACGAGACGGAGGAAGGATGGGAGTCAGCGCGAGACGTGCTGGCGCAGTACGACTTGTACTCAAGCAGCATGACTCGTGCTACGCTGAGGCCTTTGCATGTCGTACTTCAAAGCACGTTTGAGGGAGAATGGACACGAGTCGTGTCCGTCAGCACGACTCGTGCTCATTTCCTCACTGTCACGATCGCGACTTAATCGCGAGCGCGACAGAGGCTCCGACCTACCCTGTTTTTCCCGAGCGTCCAGTTATCTGAAAATGAGTTTTTAACATCTTTTTCTAGGCTAATTCTTACTGTTTGCTGTATGAACGTGATTATATGCTTCCTATATCATGAATAATACATAATGCAAACATATGTTGTGAATTGAAATGTGCCTTGGATTATGCATGACCTGTTAGAGTCAAATAAGTGGATAGTTAGGCATGCCTAATAGAGTTACTATTGCTGCGGCTATCGAATGATTTGGATCCTGATCAGATCCCCCGACTGGATCTTCGTGATCCCTATGTACCGAATCTACGCGAAAATGTTTTGGAATAAAATTAAAAAGATGTTTTGATACCCTCGGGTATCTATGTGTAATGAGAATAATGTTAATACCTTCAGGTATCTACGCGTACTCGTTATCCACTGTTTTGATAAAGCTGGTGCAAGGATGCTATTTGTTATTATATGTGAACTTTGAAATATTGCATGTTGGGAATAATATGATTATGATGCTGTTATGCTTTAAGTAACTTATGAAATTTTAACATATAACTGTGCCATTTGCTTGTGATTATTTGTTGACGCCACTGTGAGTGGTCGCTGTGCATCTTTGTTTCCCCATTAAGTGTTATCGCTTAGCATGGGTGTTTTATCCGTGTAGGTGTGGAAGATTTTGAGGGGTTTATCAGCGAGATTCGCATCAACAGGGCCAACACGACTAATGGATAGAATATTTTGTAGTTTAGGCCTTGTATTCTTTTTGTATGTATTAAAGTCTTGTACTTTTAATACTATGTAAAGAATCGTTTGTAAGCTGTTTGATGTTAATTTAAGTGTAGGTTGCTACTAAGTTATGCTGAGGCATTTTGTATCCTTTCTGGATTATGTAAAACCACCTTTGTTATATTAATGAAATGCAATGTTTTGCTCTATGACTCTTTCTCTCATGAGTTGTGAAATTTTAATTTATTCATTTGCAAATGTGATTGGTGTGCAATTGGTTCTATTTGAGCGTCTGTGGGTGGCAACCGTTATCTATCGGGGACCTTCATCCTCTTCATAGGGTGAAGTTCTCTACATCCGAGTGGAGATAAGATGGGCGCAGTTCTTGAGTCTCAGGTAGAGGGTGATGTCTATGGCAGACTATGAGAATGAGTTCAACAGACTTAGTAAGTATGCGCCACCAGGGATTCTTACTGATGAGTTTCGGTGTCAACATTTTAAGGCAGGTTTGAATGAATCTTTGAAGGCACTGTTAGTTTCTTTGATGTCTGCCCCGAATGTTAGTTATTATCAGCTGGTTCAGGCGGCCTTGAGAGCGGAGCGATCAGAGAATGTTTTGAGAGAGAAAGCTTTGGGGAGAAAGACCTCTAGAGGCAGTTCTTCTTCATGGAAAAGATCAAGAGAATCTCAAGGAAATCCTGTAGGTGAGCCTCCTGCTAGTCCGGCTACTGGAGGGAGGAGACAGGATTCTTCTAGAGGATCAAGCACAGGTAGAGGAGGTTCTGGGGGTAGAGGCGATGTTATGCCTCAATGCTCCCATTGTAGTAAGCTCCACTGGGGCGAATGTCGATGGCTGACGGGAGGGTGTTTTAGGTGTGGTAGTACGGACCACTTCCTTGCTAATTGCCCGAATATGCGTGAGAATGCTCTAGGTCAACAAGAGGGTAGTCGAGCAGGATCTAATGCTCCCCAAGGAAGCCGTGGTAGAGGTAGAGGATGGGGTCGTGGTGGACGGCCTCGAGAGAGAGAGAGTTATTTGAGTCTGTAGACCGTCCCATTCCGACAGCTAGTAGAGCCTATGCTATGAAAGCTAGGGATGAGCAGAACGCACCGGAAGTAATTGTTGGTAAGTTTTTATTGTTTGATTCTGAAGTGTATGCTTTGATAGATCCGGGTTCTACTCATTCTTATTTGTGTTCTAGTAAGTTGAGTGATGATTTGGGGAGTGAGGAAAGATTGGGTTATGATATTTGTGTGTCTAGCCCGTTGGGTCAGAGTGTTATTGTGAACCGGGTTTGTAGGAATTGCCCTTTAAGAATTCAAGGCATAGAGTTTGCAGTTGATTTGATTCGGTTGCCATTTCATGAGTTTGATGTTATTTTGGGAATGGATTGGTTAGCCAAGCATCGAACCATAGTGGATTGTCACAGGAAATTTTTAGTTCTCAAAGATAAAGATCAGTTACCCGTGATTGTGAAAGGTGAGGGAAGTAGTTCATTGCATAATGTCATTTCAGCAATGAAGGCTAAAAGGTTTATAAGGAAGGGATGTGGAGCGTACTTGGCACTAGTTCTAGACTCACGGAGAGGGCAAGTTAAAGTGCAAGATATTTCAATTGTGAGAGAATTTGAGGATGTTTTTCCGGAAGAGTTACCGGGGTTACCTCCAGAGAGGGAAGTAGAGTTGTCAGTGGAGATTGTACCGGGAGCATCTCCGATTTCTAAGGCTCCGTATCGGATGGCTCCGGTGGAATTGAAAGAACTGAAGAGTCAATTGCAAGAACTTCTGGATAGAGGATTTATCCGGCCCAGTGTGTCTCCATGGGGTGCTCCTATCTTGTTTGTTAAGAAGAAAGACGGGACATTGTGGATGTGTATAGATTACAGGCAGCTCAACAAGGTTACAGTAAAGAATAAGTATCCGTTACCTTGGATTGAGGATCTTTTTGATCAGTTAAGAGGGGCAGGAGTGTTCTCCAAGATAGACTTGAGATTGGGTTACTACCAGTTAAGGGTAAAGGATACAGATGTGGCAAGGACAGCTTTTCGGATGCGCTATGGTCACTATGAATTCTTAGTGATGCCTTTTGGTTTGAACAATGCGCCCGCAGCCTTTATAGATCTAATGAACAGGGTCTTCAGACAGTATCTGGATCGATTTGTGGTAGTGTTCATCGACGATATCCTTGTTTATTTGAGGAATGAGAAGGAACATGAAGAACATCTCCGTTTGGTATTACAAGTGTTGAGAGATCACTAGCTTTATGCTAAACTCAGTAAGTGTGAGTTTTGGCTAAAAGAAGTAACTTTTCTTAGACATGTGGTTTCAACCGATGGTATTCGGGTAGACCCATCCAATGTGGGAGCGATTGAGAACTGGTTACCGCCTAAGAATGTGCCAGAAGTAAGAAGTTTTCTTGGTTTGGCTGGCTACTATAGGCGTTTTGTTAAGGGATTCTCAGTATTAGCTTCACCTTTGACTAGACTTCTCCGGAAGGAGGTGAGGTTTGTTTGGTCTGATAAGTGTCAAACCAGTTTTGATCAACTGAAAGAGATGTTGATTAAGGCTCCTGTGCTCACGCAGCCTGTGTTGGGTAAGGAATTCACCATGTATAGTGATGCTTCAGGAGGGGGCTTAGGTTGTGTTCTAATGTAGGATGATAAAATAGTTGCCTATGCTTCCAGGCAATTGAAACCTCATGAGCAACACTACCCGACACATGATTTAGAACTAGCAGCAGTAGTGTTTGCCCGTAAGGTGTGGCGGAACTATTTGTATGGAGAAAAATGTAGAATCTTTACTGATCACTAGAGTCTAAAGTATCTGCTGACTCAAAAAGAGTTGAATTTGAGACAGTGAAGATGGCTAGAACTATTCAAGGACTATGATTGTATTATTAACTATCATCCGGGTAAAGCGAATATCGTAGCGGATGCCCTTAGTAGGAAATTAATGTCAGCTTTGTCTCTTAGTAGGGGAAGATGGAGATTTGATTCAGAAGGCACATTGATTGCTCAGTTAAAAGCTAGACCGAGTTTCAGGCAAACGATTGTGAATGCACAATTGAGTGACCCTATTTTGCAGCGTGTTTATCAAGCAGTGAAAAATGGTAAGCAAACGGAATTTTCAGTGGTTAGTGAAGGAGTGCTTAAGCATGGGAATCGGTTATGTGTACCGGATGTGAGTGATGTGAAGAAGAAGCTTTTGCAAGAGGCCCATTCATCGGTTTTCACTATGCATCCGAGTGGAGATAAGATGCCGAACACCAAGTTCCATCGGGTTTGCTTAACCCCTTACCCATTCCTCAATGGAAATGGGATGATGTTACGATGGATTTTGTGACTGGCTTGCCTTTGACACAACCTAAGCATGATTCAGTATGGGTCATAGTGGATAGATTGTCAAAGTCAGCGCATTTCTTGCCTATTCGGTTGGATTATTCTATGGATAAGTTAGCAGAGATATATGTGAGAGTGATAGTCAGGCTGCATGGGGTTTCGTTATCCATTGTGTAGGATCGAGACCCTCGATTCACGTCCAAGTTTTGGAAAGAACTTCAGTTAGCTTTGGGTAGTCGGCTAAATTTCAGTACAGCGTTTCATCCCCAGACTGATGGTCAGTCTGAGAGAGTTATTCCGATTCTTGAGGACATGCTTCGGGGTTGTGCATTGGAATTTTCAGGAAATTGGGATTGATATGTGCCTCTAATGGAATTCGCGTATAATAATAGTCACCAGGCAAGCATCAGAATGGCACCTTATGAAGTATTGTATGGGAGGAGATGTAGGACACCGGTATGTTGGAATGAATTGTCAGAAAGAGCTATGATAGGTCCGGAGATAGTGAGAGACACTGAAGAGAAAGTTAGAATTGTGCAACAGAATCTAAAAGCAGCCAAAGACAGACAACGATCATATGCTAATTTGAAGCGTAGAGATATCCAGTATGAAATTGGAGACAAGGTCTTTTTGAAAGTTTCTCCGTGGCGAAAAGTTCTTCGTTTCGGTAAGAAGGGAAAATTGAGTCCCCGGTTTATTGGACCCTATGAGATCTTAGAAAAGATTAGTTCGGTGGCTTATCGGTTAGCATTGCCGACAGAGTTAGCCAAGTTACATGATGTCTTTTATGTATCTATGCTCCGTCGCTACCGATCAGATCCATCACATGTGCTCAAAGTGCAAGATATTTGGGTTCAGTTAGACTTTTCTTTTGATGAGGAACCGAAAGAGATTTTGGCTAGAGAGGTCAGGTAGCTTCGAAATAAGCAGATACCGTTGGTTAAAGTGCTTTGGCAATATCATGGTGTTGAGGAAGCGACCTGGGAACCGAAAGAGGCAATGAGAACTCAGTATCCTCAACTATTTGGATCAGGTGAGAATTTCGAGGACGAAATTCTGTTAAGGAGGGGAGTATTGTAACACCCCAAAACCACCCTAGTAGAGTGAACCTTGTGTGTGTGTAAATATGTGTGGTTTATTTTGAGCATGCATTTATTTTTGTTAAATTAATTTATTATTATGCTTTAATTGGGTTATTCTAGTGTGAGTGTGTGCATAAGAGTAGTGTGTGTCTTAGGAGATTAGAATTGGGTAAGTGATAGAGGAGGAGAGTTGGGTGTGTTCATTCTTTAAGAGTGTGACATATGGCAAGATAAAGGAAAAGATGGGATAAGTATGGAGAGAGTGAGAGAATGAATTTAGCTGTTCTCCTTTTCTTCCTCACGTTTCTTTTCCTTCTTCCTCTCTCACGTTGCCAAGCTTCCCCTCTTCATCTCTTCTTTGCTCCTTCTTGAATCCATCTCCTTAGTTGTGAGTTCAAGTGAGTTTGGGGTGGCCTAAGCTGGTGTGGTAAGTGATGGGTATTAGTTTTCTTATTCTTCTTCTCATTCTTTAAATGAGTTTTGTAATTGTGAGTTAGGGTTTTGAATTTGTTTAGTGTTGTGGGTTTTGTGGTTCAGAGAATCCTCCTAAAGAATCCAAGGGCAATGAAATAATGAGCGGGAGTGGAGCCCCTTGATTGGAGGTTCATTGATTTCAGGTTTGGGAAATTTTTGCTCTTTGCATGTTCATGTGTTCTTGTGTGAGTATACATGAATTTCTGAAATTTTGTGTGTGTAATTGGTCTTATTTTGGCATGTATATTATGGGTTTTTAGTTGTAAAAAAATGATTATACATATGTGTGGGTTATTGAAGTGATTATGAGGATTGATTGAGTTTGCTGCAATTTTCTAAATTTTGTGATTCATGGAATGTTAACATGTAAAGTGATTAATTGATGAGAATTGATTGTTGGAATATGTTAAGTTATGTTTGTTGTGGTGTTTTGGAGGCCATATTTGAGGCAAGATTTAATTAAAAGTTTTTGGGTCAAAATAGTTTTGCTTGAGGGAAAATTCTGTGTTTCAGCTCTTTGTTGGGACTGGAAATTTCGTCTCTGTCGCGAGCGCGACGTTCTCGCGATCGCGACAGAGAGGAATGCCCAGATCTCATGTCTTTGGCACTATAGCATGCACTACGTCCGACTCGTGCTCCATCCTCTGACTCATGCTCCTTCAGTGTGCGAGTCTTGCTGTGGAGCACGAGACGGAGGAAGGATGGGAGTCAGTGCGAGACGTACTGGCGCAGCACGACTCGTGCTGGCCAAGCACGACTCGTGCTGCGCTGAGGCCTTTGCATGTCATACTTCAGAGCACGTCTGAGGGAGAATGGACACGAGTCGTGTCCCTCAGCACGACTCGTGCTCATTTCCTCACTGTCGCGATTGCGACTCAATCGCGAGCGTGATAGAGGCTCCGACCTACCCTATTTTTCCCGAGCATCCAGTTATCTGAAAATGAGTTTTTAACGTCTTTTTCTTGGCTAATTCTTACTGTTTGCTCTATGAACGTGATTATATGCTTCCTATATCATGAATAATACATAATGCAAACATATGTTGTGAATTAAAATGTGCCTTGGATTATGCATGACCTGTTAGAGTCAAATAAGTGGATAGTTAGGCATGCCTAATAGAGTTACTGTTGCTGCAGCTACCAAATGATTTGGACTCTGATCAGGTCCCCCGACTGGATCTTCGTGATCCCTATGTACCGAATCTACGCGAAAATGTTTTGGAATAAAATTAAAAAGATTGTTTTGATACCCTCGGGTATCTATGTGTAATGAGAATAATGTTAATACCTTTGGGTATCTATGCGTACTCGTTATCTACTATTTTGATAAAGCAGGTGCAAGGATGCTATTTGTTATTATATGTGAACTTTGAAATATTGCATGTTGGGAATAATATGATTATGATGCTGTTATGCTTTAAGTAACTTGTGAAATTTTAACATATAACTGTGCCATTTGCTTGTGATTATTTGTTGACGCCACTGTGAGTGGTTGTTGTGCATCTTTGTTTCCTCACTAAGCGATATCGCTTAGCACAGATGTTTTATCCGTGCAGGTGTGGACGATTTTGAGGGGTTTACCAGTGGGATTTGCATCAACAGGGCCAACACGACTAGTGGATAGAAGATTTTGTAGTTTAGTCCTTGTATTCTTTTTGTATGTATTAAAGTCTTGTACTTTTAAAACTATGTAAAGAATCTTTTGTAAGCCGTTTGATGTTAATTTAAGTGTAGGTTGCTACTCATTTGTGCTGAGGCATTTTGTATCCTTTCTGGAATATGTAAAACCACCTTTGTTATATTAATGAAATGCAATGTTTTGCTCTATGACTCTTTCTCTCATGAGTTGTGAAATTTTAATTTATTCATTTGCAAATGTGATTGGTGTGCAATTGGTTCTGTTTGAGCGTCTGTGGGTAGCAACCCTTATCTATCAGGGACCTTCATCCTCTTCATAGGGTGAAGTTCTCTACGTATAGGTAATGGGTGTCACACTATTCCTAGTGAATAATTGTGGAAGTAATGTTTGCAAAATTGATATAGACATTATAAGAACAAGTACGCATATATGTATAGTTGTATAAATAGAGAAT